>CM030359.1:401458386-401815444 GCA_017893485.1 Hemerocallis citrina | reverse complement strand
AAATTATTCTTAGTGGCACTGACTTTTATTTAATATAAGTGACACTTTTGTAAATAATTATGTTGTAAATAAATTTAAATTTTGTGAATATTATGGTAACTAACAATAACAGTTGAATAAATAAATGATTAATATAACTCTCACTTTAAAATGAATGGTAGTTGAGATTAGATGATTGATTGTCTATAGATTACAGACTGTCTACTAACTTTTTCATTATAATATTAAAGATTAGAGATATGTATAGCAGGTGTCTGAATAGCCTACTGGTAAGTCTTTCTGTAGTGAGCTAAAAGAAGTTCGAGGTTCCCAGATGTACACAAATCTCTTATTATGGTCAGGTCTGTGTGTGCGACATTGCAGCCCCCCCTAAATACATTAAAGTCAGTGGAGCTAATAGAAAATATCAGTTAAACAAAGGACCTAAGTAAATTTCCGCAACTATGATGAAGGCGGCTAGCTAGATGTTTACTAGGTGAACAATCAACTGACGGCATTCTCTGGTCAATATCAGACAACAAGGATCATGACACATCGTCTTGTCTATTATTGGAGCACTAGATTTGCCCGTTGACACGTGCCTAAGGCACGTCTTCGAAACGGTGCACCTTGTTTGATTATATAAAATAGTTTTGGAGGTCCAGCAAATTAATTGAAGTAGCAAACATAGAGCAAAAAACATATTATATGATTTTTTTGATTTTTTAAAAATTATTTTAAAATTTTTTAAATTTTTAAATTTTTTTAGTTTTTTAATTTTTAAAAAAATTTTAAAAATTTTATTTTCTTAATTTTTTTGAATAGAAGATGGAGGGAGAGAGAGAGAGGGAAAAAAAAATATAGGAGTTATTTTGGATGGGAGATTTGAATTTGAGTTTTGGGGGGAATTTTTGTGGGGAAAATATGTTTTGTAAGATTAGATCTAGGCCTTTGATTTTTGGGGAGATTGAAGGAGAGCCACTTGATAGCTTTCTTTGTGTTTTATTATATAGAAGATAGTGGGTAACTAACCTAAAAAATATTTAGCCAAATACCCCCACTTTCTAAAAAGATTTAGCCAACTACCCTACTTTTATAAAATATTTAGCCAACTACCTCTTTTAAATATAATAACCAAAAAACAAAATTTTATATATAACCCTACTTTAGAAACTATAAACTATAATACACCTTAACCTTATAAAAGTTGGATAATTCACAGAAAATAAAGAAACTTAAATTAAAAAATCTTTCAAAATACAAGATTAGATACGTTGATAAAAGATTAGTAGAGAGTAAGCATATTGCTAGTAAAGAAATATCAGAATACCTATTACTAACAATAAAAGTAACTAATCAACTACCTAAAGAGATACAAAAAGAAATAACATACAAAGTATTAGATCACAGAAATGAAGAAGCAAGTTGGTATTACCAACACCTACTAGCATACAAAATAATAGGACATGGACCCAAAGGTTTATATGATAAACATACAAGAGTTGGAAGAAGATTACAATGGTCCTGAAATGTTCAGTGATATAAGAAAAGATTTAAGAATCATAAATAAAAATATAAAAGAATTAGGAAGATATATGACAGACTACCCAGAAGAAGAATTGAGCATAACAGAAGAAGGTATGAAAGAGCTAGAAGCCATAACAAAACTTAATATAAATATCTTGAAAATAGAAGATTTAATGGTAAATCCTAATTCAGAAGAAGTACAAGAAGCCTTGAAAAATCTAGATATAACAAACGAAGAAATAAAAATGGACCAAGATAAGATTATTGAAAAACCTTCAGAAATTCCAAGTAACATGTATGAATTCTTAAGACCATCACCTAACAAAAAACCTTATCAATTACCATGAAAATGGCAGAACACAAAAAGAAGAATGCAACTAGGAAAAGATAAAGAAAAAGAAACCCCAAAATACGAACCTACAGAACACTACGAAAAAGGAATAGCAGGAAATGGAGAATGGTTAGACCTAGATTGCGTAAAAGACGTAGATAGGACAATTGAAGAATGGGTAAAAGCGTCACTAATAGTAGGATTTAGGCAAAACCTTAACGGAAATGCATTTGAGAAGTTTATAGAAGCTACCTTTATGGGTGTAGTAGCAAAATGGTGGAATGGGCTAGAGGAAGAAGAGATAAATGCTATAAAAAAATCAAGACCAATTGATGATAGAGGAACTGAAGAAAGCTCAGCACAACGGACCTTAGGTTTAAAAGAAATAATTACAAATTACGAAAAAGCAATAAGAACTGAATTCAGTGTATATGATAAAGGAGAAAAACACACTATATATAAAAAGAATCAAGCAAGATGGAGATTAAGTAACTTAGAAATATGCGACATGTGCCACTTTGACAACTATGCTTGTGAATTTCGAGAATATTTTCAAGATAGTTATTATACAAAAGAAGAACGGAGTTCAATTTTAGACTCATTCTTTCTAAAACTACCTGATCCATGGAGTATAAATATATATAGTGCATACATAAGTGAGAAAGTGAAAGCAGAAGTAGCCACTTTAGGGTATAGAACGCAATTCGTAAAAGATTAAAGAGACAAAGTATGCCAAGATGCTAGAGCAACAATGAAATATTATAGAACATATAAACAAAGAATTTGCTGCGATGATGCAAGACCGAATCATTGGGGATGCAATAATAACTATAAATACACAAAGAAGAATAATCAAAAATTCCAAAAATATCAACCAAAATATAGGAAAACTTTTAAGAGATATAGAAAACCTTATAAAAAATACTTTAGAAAAATGAAGAAGAATAAAAATAGGCAGTATACGAAAAATCCTAGAAAATGTAATTGTTACATATGTGGAGAAGTATGACATATATCACCAAATTGTCCTAAGAGAATGAAAAAAGAAAATGTAAAATACATAGAAGAAATTGAAGAAATGAATAACATAAATTATGAATCCATAGAATATGATGAAGAATGATCAGAAATAAGCGAAGATGAAGAAATAATAGTAATGGAAGAAGATAGTGGAAGTAGTGAAGGTGAAACAGAAGAATGTGAGATAAACATGTTAACGGATCTAACAGAAATAGGAGAACCTTCAGAAAGAGAAGAAAACAATGAAGAACTTGGAGAAAGAATGTGCTTTGACATACAAAAATACGATAAAATAAGAGAGACCAAATTAGATATAAATCTAAAAGAAATTTTTAAACTACCAATATTTGAAAGAAAGAAAAGTACCATAGTAATAGCTAGGAATAATGAACAACCTATAAACATTGAACAAGCACAAGGCAAGACCATAATTCCATTAATAACCGAAAGAATAATAAGACAAGAGATGGAAAAAATAAGTGAAAAGACCAGAAAAATATTAAAACACATACATTTAGGAGCTGTACAAATAATAATAAAAGCCTATTTTAAGGAAGGAATAAATACACCTCTCGAAATATACCTAATGGATGATAGGGTAATATCAAGTACACAAGATGCCTTAATAGGAATAGTACAAGGAAACCTAATGTACCAAAAGATAAAGTTCACAATAAAACCTAATTTCTCTATAAGCATGGCAGAAGAAAATAAAGATAAAAGTCTAGTCATGTATCATAGGTTATCAGGTATAGAAATGATAGAAAAAAGCAAATTTATGAGTATACAAATAAGAAATATTTACGCTTTCACTAGCAAGCACGAAGTAAAGAATAGAAATACAGATAATTTTAAAATAGAGCCTCTATTCAGCGAAATCATAAGATACAAACCAGCTAGAGAAAACCCTGAAATGACTATACCAAATTATATAGAATTCGACTTTAATAAAGCAAAGAAACTGCAAAAGGAAAAGCACCACAAATAATGTTCGGAAAGAGATCACTATCAATAAGAAATAAACAACATGCATTGGAATTAATACCAATAATAAATAATTAGAACACCAAAATAATAACCAATTTAAAATAGAAATACAATATTATGACAATGGGAAATGGAATAAACAAATAGCCTTAGTAGATACGGGAGCTACCAATTCACATATTAAACAAACAAATATAAAAACCACTGAATTAATAACATTAGAAAACCCATATTACTACTTAGACTATTACAATAATAGACATCCAATTGTACATAAAATTATACTACCACTAAGGATAAATGGTAGGCAGGAAATGTTATTACACTTACATGTAGACCCAGAACAACATGTTAATGATATGTTATTAGGAACTGACTTCCTTACATCAGTACAACCTTATTCAATTCAAGAAAAAAAAATTACAATAACAGTGAACAATGAAAGCATGATAATAAATAGGATATTGGACAAATGAATCCATTAAGAGCAACAAAAAATACATTATACATTCTAACAGAATTTGTGTACGAAGGATACAAATCAAGAAACTATCACAGTCTAATAGACACCGGTGCATGTAATAGTTTATGCCGCGAAAATATACTACCAAAATGGAAACAAGATGGTTTTAATAAAAAAGCCATAACTGGATTAACTGGACAAATTATCATACTAGACAAATATCAACAAAATGTTAATGTACAAATAGGAAGTTACGTACTAAAAATACATATAATATACCAGTTTGACGATATGAATAATGATGTACTCTTAGGAAATGACTTTTTCCAACAATACTATCCCATAACTATATCACATAAATAAGTTGTATTTACAACACCTTGCAGACACCAAGCAATAGCAATTATAATAACCCAACCTTATTCCAGAACTAACCTGCCACACATCAGAGTTTCCTCAACCCAGCGTGGTGAATACCAATATTTACCAAACAAAACTAGAATACAACAAGTTCAAGTAACAACTACAAAAGAAATTTTACAAAAAACAATTAGAAGAACTGTGCGGAGAAGACCCCTTGGCAAAATGGAACTTAAGTGAATCCACAACACATTTAGAGTTAATAGATACGAACAAAATAATAAAAATTAGACCTATAAGACAAATTCCAACAGACCTAGAAGAATTCAAAATACACATAAAAGAATTAGTGGAAAATAATTACATAAGAAAATCACAAAGTCCACATTCATCACCAGCATTCATAGTAAAAAAACATTCAGAAGAAAAAAGAGGTAAATCTCGAATCGTAGTAAATTATAAGGAACTAAATAAAAATACTAAGAGATTTAGATACCCATTACCAGACATGCAAATACTACTTAACACAGTAAGAATGAGAAAAATATATTCGAAATTTGACTGTAAATCAGGATTTTATCATGTAAAACTAATAGAAGATTCAAAACCTTTAACAGCATTTAGCACACCTCAAGAATTTTATGAATGGAATGTATTACCATTTGGTTATAAAAACAGTCCAGGAATATTTCAAGAATATATGGATAATTTTTTTGAAAAATACAACAATTTCATATTAGTATATGTCGATGATATTCTAATAGGATCAGAAAACGAGGAACAACATAAAGAACATCTACTAAAATTCATAGAAATAGTGAAAAATGCAGGTATTATACTATCAAAAAAGAAAATGGAATTATTCAAAACTGAGATAGATTTCTTGGGAACAAAATTATCATATGAAGGAATAGAATTACAACCACATATAGCAGAAAAAATAAAGACTTTTCCTAATGTCTCAAAAGAAAAAAGAGAAGTGCAAGCTATAATAGGATTACTAAATCAAACAAGAGGTTACATACCAAATTTATCAGCAAAAATAAATTGGTTACAACAAAAATTTAAAAAGTTTAAGAAATGAAAATGGACCCCGGAGGATGAAGAGAAACTTAAAATATTAAAACAACAAACTTCAGAATTACATAAGCTAAGATTACCTGTTAAAGAATGTTCCTGGATAATAGAAACAGATGCATGTGAAACCAATTGGGGAACAGTATTAAAATTTACTGAAATAAGAGAAAAGGAAGAAAAACTAGCTAGATATGCTAGTGGATCTTTCACACAAACCCAATAAAATTACCACATAAACGAAAAAGAACTACTAGCAATCTTAAAAGCTATAAAAAAGTTTGAACTATTTATAATACATACAAAATTTACGGTAAGAACAGATAATGCCTAAGCAAAGAGTTGGATTAATAAAATAATAGACCCAACCATAGCAAACAAAAGATTGATAAGGTGGCAGATGGAGTTAGCACATTACGATTTCTTAATAGAAAACATAAAAGGAAAACATAATATTTTAGCTGATTTTCTATCAAGAAATTAACTATTTCACTTGTTGCAGAATGGAAACCAGAGTTCAGCAAATAGAACAAGATGTTATTTACATCAAGGGAACAATGGAGCAATTAAAGGAAGCATTTAATCAGTTACAACTACAAATATGCGGACTCCAAAGTCTGTTCTATTAGCATATAAGTCAGCATGTAACCACCGAAAATATGGTGGACAATAATAGCGAGAAAATGAGTGAGATAGGTGAGCCTTCTCAGTTAGTTAAAGAAGAAGCAATTATATCCCAAAAAAAAAACCACATACAAGGAGACACTTTTTACTGAGAAAGCTCCTACCAAAGTGTCGAAGAAAATATTATTTTTACAATATATTCAAAAACTATGCCAAGTAACAGAGCTAAACCAATTCATCAAGACCATATCTCAACAGTACATGAACAAGACCATTATCCTACCAGGAGCTAATCCAAGAACAACTAGGGCATTATTCGAAAGAGGACTTATTCATTGCATCTATCCGTCCAGAGAATGCGAAGAACTAATCCACCTACCAAGAGAAATTTACAAGGCAGCCAAAAGTTATTTTGGGCTTACGAAGGCCTCAAAAATATATGTCAGAATGTATTCAGCAATCTCCGAGTATCCTAATAATGAAGAAGAATTTTCAGCAAAACATGTTATAAAAATAGGGATGACCACCCAAATAATCTATGGAGCATCAAATATTGTACCATTTAAAGCTGAAGAATTTGAGAAATTAATCCCAGAAAGAAGGATAATGGGCTTTAGGAACATGTACTGTAATTGAAAGACATAAAACAAAGAGATAGTAATATATGGATCTATGACAGCCCAGATCCAGATAAGATAATAATGTATAGTATAGCAAAAATCAAACAACCACAAGATAAGCATGAGCTGTTTGACAGCTGGTACTAGATACTATTTACTGGAGCAATGACAATGACAGCAGAGACAGCTGTACATTACTGTAGCCTGATGAAGATGGAGCACCAACATAAATGTGCAGCATGTGAAGATGTTAGCCAAGAGGAATTTCTTTTCCTAGAATAGGCCAAAATGTAATCAGAACAATTATTGTAAGATGATGTAAGCACTTACGTATTGGTAGCAATTATTGAACATATGATGTAAGCAGTGATGTAGGAAAACTTGTTGTAAGCTGGTCCCTTAGCCTATAAAAGGGAAAGCAAACCAAAAGAGAAGACAGACTATCCGGAAGAGAAATAATTCCTCATAATCTTGAAGAGTCTGTAACAAGTTTGAAGGAAATAAAATATCTTTTATGAGTTCATCTATCAGATGTTGCAGAAAATAAGGTATGGATAACTAAATCTCTTTCCCTTAGGGAGAGATTTGTAAGGCTCTGCCTAACTGATCTTGCAAAAAGACTCATTTGCAACCTTATATAGTTAGACTATATACCTAGCAGTAGGAAACAAGCTAGGTTGTGGTTGCCTTTACCGAAGTGCTACTAGTTGTTCTCGACGTATCTCTCGAATGAAGCTCTTTTGAAGGCATAGTAATCTTGAGATGGGAAGAACGTAAAAGGAGCACAGAAATCGTGGTGCATACCAGGAATATTTTATCCACTGGTAGTAACTAGTACAGAGCAACTCAAAGAAGTTTAACTAGGTCAGAAGCATGATGGGCCGTTTTGTTTTGATTTTTTAGGTATCCTTAGAAATCTCTCTCTACTCTTGATTTTATAATTGATTATTAACTAATGGATAATAATGGTTTAAGCGTTGCCTCAAAATTTTTCGAATTAATGATTAATTATCAAGGAAGTGATAGAATGCTAGTTTTCGATGTTTATTATCCTCCGAGAGTAACAAGCATGACTGACTATTATGAATTCAAATTATTTTTCTTCAGTATTCAACGAGTAATAATTATAACGATAAATCATATAAATCCTGGAGAAACTAGTAATATAACGGTCGAAATAATTGATGATTTAACTTTTTATGAAAGATCTCTGTTGTTTTATGAAAATGGTATATTTAGTAGTTATGTTTGGAGTCCTACGACTGCATATAGACAATTTCTAGAAGAAAATGAACAGAATGGAGGAGAAAGTAGACATACGGATGAATTAGAAGAACCCCTATATGATAGTAATAGTGAAGGATATGAGACAGAATCAGAATATATGAGAGAACCAGACGACGATATTCCAGACATTCCTAAGTACTTTTTCAGAATAGACAATATCCATTATTTCGACGAATATTATTTTACACCAGCGGTATTATTAGTGAAGGAGGAGTGGAGGAGTTGTCTGAGTTTGGTTTTGACTCGCTGTAAAGAGTGATGTGCATCACGGTTGTGGGGCTAGGGCCCGAAGACGGGGTCCCCCCATGAGATGCGCTCACTCGTTACAGCACAGGGTGGGGCTTGGGCCCATAGACGGGGTCCCCCCATGAGGTGCGCTGATGGAAAATGTAGCGTTGGAGATGTTTGTGTGTTTGGTCGGCAATGTGGAAGTCACCCTGAATTCGACCTCCTTTAACCAACTGCCACATGCTTAGCAACAGCACCGCCACTACGCCATCATCATTTGAACCTAAAATCTATAACGTCCACCGCCCGCAGGGGCGAGAGGTGAATGCGATACTTCTGTTAGTTGTGATTTGTTTCGAGTTTTGCGCAAGAGAGAGTGTGTGAGAGTGAGAGAGTGAAGATATTGCTTCTCACTACTCTATGCAGGTGTCTGTTTGTGTTTCTGAGAAATCACTTGCGAAAGTAAAAGCGTGTGAAAGGTGAAGGCATTCTCTTCATGGCTCTCTTTGACTGTGTCCGTGGTTAGGGTGAGCGAGAGTTTTGTTTGGTGGGAAATCGCTTGTGACATTTAAAGCGTGAGAGAGGTGAAGGTATCCCCTCCACGACTCTCCTTTGGTTGTGACTTCGATTGGGCAGAGTGTGAGTATGTTTTGATGAGGTTGTGGGAGGTGAGGAGGAGAAGGATGGAGCAGCGAATATCCAAATCCCGCGTGATTCGCTTCAGGTGGGTGTGCGCATGCCGTGGAGGCAGTGCATGAAGCTTACTTGACGTACATACAATTAGTTGGTCATCGCTTTGTGATTGGGCCCAAGATGGGGTCCAGTGCATTATAGGTGGAGGTCGGGAACAAGCTGTGGCCGGTTCGACCTAGCCGGTTGTGGGTGTTGATTTTTGTGGCCCACCCTCTAAGGTTGTTAGAGTGGGCTCTGATTGTATGTACTGGTCATATCGCTTCATGTTCTATTTTTCTGTCTGTAGTTTGTAATTTGACCAAGTACACTGGGTTTGTTTGGTTAATTTCTTATTAATGAAATAGGGTGCCCATATTCCACCTTTTCCTTCAAAAAAAAATAATAAAAAATATCAGACAACAAAATATCAGACAAAAAGAGAAATCTAGCAAGACTATCTCCCTCAAATTAAAGCATATGTAGTTGTTTTGTTAAAAAATGGGTATATGGAAATTATAGAAAGAGCCCCCTTCGGTTGCACACTACTTTTGGTGAGCACTCCGTGAGCACTCATGAAATAAAGACCCTATGAAAAATCCGAACCGCTCATATTGTTCTATATGCCTAAGATAGCATAACAATAAAAAATCAAGTAATTTGAAGTTCATTTGCCCATCCATCATGTTGTTAGAATTTTCAGCCATACAATTTTGTGATGATGTAAATCATGGACAAATGAATTTCAAATTAATTGATTTTTTATTGTTAGGCTATTTTAGGTATATAGAACAATATGAGCGGTTCAGATTTGTCATAGGTGCTCTATTTCGTGAGTGCTCACGGAGTGCTCATCAAAGTAGTGTGCAACCGAAGATTTCTCATTATAGATTTAGCAAATATTGGATAGAACTGCAGTCGTCTATACTCATAAATTGGGTTTTTTTTGTGTGGAACAAACAACATATGATATACCATCCCATTGTTTTTTCAAATTTTTGGAAAAAAGATTTAGGGAAGGACGGCCGGTGATCATCTGCTGTCCCATCCTTTTTTAAAACATTTTTTTTGGTTATGAAGGACGGGATATTATATCCCGTTCGACACAGTTTTTTTATTTTTATTTTCCCAAACGGTAGATGATATACCGTCCGGCAGTTTCCAAATTTTTTTTTGTCTCCGACGACATATCATCTACCGTCCGACTAACAAACAGTAAATCATCTTCCGATTTCCAAAATATGGAAAAAGTCAAATCCTCCCCCAAATTTGGCCGTCTTCTGTTCATGTCATACCCAAAATATGGGTATATAGACGACGACTGCAGATCGATTTTTTTCCAAATTATTTATTTTTTGAATATATATAGCTAACGAGACTACAGATGCTCTTACAAGGAAAATTATCACTTGAAGTTGTGAAATTGAATTCTAGGCATTTAATTACCACCAAAAAGTATCAAGAGATGATAGTGTGTTAGTGTTAGGATTGGGCTTAGCAGCCCAACTCCAGAAAAATCCGAGTCCAGCGCTATAAAACAATGGGTAAGTCTGTTTGTTTTGGTTTTTTAAAATCGTTTTTTCTTTTTGGAAATGAAAATGGTCAGAAAAGTTGTTTGACATGGGTTTTTTGGGAAAAAAATTTGTGGAAATTTTTGCAACAAAAAGTTTTGGGCCAGTTTAAATAAAGTACACAATTTTTTTTTTATTTAAAAAAGGACACAATATCTATACTATTATTAAGCAAAGGCCTATTTTAGCGGCTTTTTACTATCATGCCCTCTTATGCATAACACACCTAAAAAATAATGTAGGGTTAAATCTGTCAAATTTTGCCCCTGATCCCTCCACAATCAGAGGTCAGAAATGTAATTTTCACATTCTAGCTCAAAAATCGAATCCCAAGCTTACAGCAAAAACTTGACACCAATAGACAATTCTAGATCATTTGGAATACAGAGAGTCTAAATGTCTAATGGCATAGAAAAACGCAAATAGAAGACTTAGAGATAAAAGAGATTGGTTTCATTTCCAACATCTACCACACGCATGCACACATTTCAGATTAATGACTGCATGAGATACCAAAGGTCACAATGGCAACCACTCACTCCTTCCATTTTATGGCTGTCCAACTTCCATATTTAGTCTTCCTAAAAGGCTTAGTTTTGTTTAAATATCAATGAAGAAGAAGATTTTCTGATTGTACCAATAGTTATAGTAACTAATACCTTCTCTTCCCATCGTCGTTATATTGAGAATTTTTGTCATAAAATATTAAACTCCTGTAAACATCAGGTTCAGTCTGATTGATGTATGTTTAAATTTTTTTGTTAGACTGTCACTGCAGATTTGAATCTTATTTTCAGAAACAACTTCTCAGACATGTCTGCTTCATCTGAAGATTGTTATTTTTCTAGGATTTTATAGGGGAGTTGCACATGGAGTGACTGGATCTCTTGCAACAGGAGCAACATACCCTGGTGTGATAGAATCTACCAGACAGTGGATTTTTGAGGAAGTAAATCCCAACCTTAGTGGTCACTGGTCTCATTTCAGAGTTTTCCTTGGAGCTCTAAGTTTTACGTACTTTAACTATTGTTCAGATTTGAGAATTTATAATTGATTATTTAAACACTTTATGAAGCTGACAGCAAAGTTAGATGACCCGTACCAAGTTGTGTGAAACAATGGTTTTGATCCTTGAGCTATTGTTGCGGATCTAATTTGTATTATGTTATGTATTCTTAATATGTTTTCCTCAGAAATGGTACCCAGTATCAAAAACCAAAGCAGAGAAGACGGCTTGGGAATATGCAGAGAAGTACAACATGGATATTGTAGTCATCAACCCATCAACATGCCTCGGTCCACTCCTTCAGCCTGGTCTTAATGCCAGCTCTGCAGTCATCCAGCAACTGTTACAAGGTTTATAGTAATCTATGTCTGAGTTACATTTATTTCTGGGTATGATCATTATAATATTCGTATAACATTTTAAATTCTTAAAATAAGGGTCGAAGGATACTCAAGAGTATCACTGGCTTGGTTGTGTGCATGTTCGTGATGTTGCTGATGCTCAAATCTTGCTTCTGGAGACACCCAGTGCTTCTGGAAGGCATTTATGCACAAATGGGATATATTAGTTCAAGGACTTCGCCCAAACTGTTGTTAAATTGTGCCCAGATTACAATGTGCATAGGTAATTGGTTACGCAGATTCCTCCCTTTCGTACTATAGAGCCTCACTTTGCAAAAGTTTACTTCGTTAGAGAAACTAATCTGCCATTAATTAAAGGCATGTAGGTCCATATACCAGAATCTTTTTCCTTATATAGTATGTCATCTTATATATAAGGTGATCTGGCAGGCATGAACATTCCCACTTCATTCTGAGTCATATAAGATTTCTTTGCTTTCAGTAGTAGAAGCTTTGGAAGGAAAGAGATTAGAGACTTTCACTACTGCACTAAAAGCTACTGCAGAGGAATGCTAACTACTACTGAAGATGCTTGATAAAAAGCTGGAAAGGACGCTATTGCATTCTTACCGCAAGGACTTGACATCGCAAATTTATGCGGAAAATGATCCAGTGGCACTTCTGCCAAAGTGGTTACTTTGCTTTATTTGCAGGTGTACAACAAAGCTCTTCAAGCACCTGGGAGAGCCATATCTGCTTTCATTTCAGAAGCTTTTAGACCATGTTGTAGAGCTTGACTTTCTGCATTTCAGTGAAGGTATTCGTAAAGGTGGGAACACATGAGTTTTTTGAAACATTCATTGGCGCTTCTCAGTTCCAGTAGACTATGGGAGCTCTTTTGAAGGGGGGAGGAATGATCCAGTTCGCATGAACTTGGATCTGAATCAGGCAGTAGCTGCTAATTCTGCTAGAGTTGTGGAGTATGAGTGCATATCAGTTTGTGAGCTATTTTAATTCTTTGCTGGTTTTATGTGCAAATATGCGTATTGTTTATTTTAAAGAATCTTGAGCTTGCTGCTCCTGAACCTGAAACTAGCTTGGAGGCTGTGCAGCAGCAGCAGGAGGAGGAGGTAGGAGGAGGTGGTGGAGAGGAATTGTAAGATTGCAAGAGAGGGTGGAGGTGAATTGTAATTGGGGTATCAAAATCTGCACTTTCCAATCTTTAGACTATGTTTCGATATAGACTGGTAATGTCAAAGTTATATTTGATTCTCAAGGGTCTGAAGAGTTTTTAATGAATTGTGCTTAGAGTTTGTAATGAATTGGGTATTTTTGAGATAGATTGAGAGTTTGGTTGTTGTTTTTTTTTTATTACTTTTTTTCTTTTACTTAAGCACAATTCATTTAATTTGATGACTATTCTTTTTTGGGAGCGTGCATCGCACGTGCATTATACTAGTTTAAATAAGGTCTACTGGGTTAGTTAGGGTTATGGTTAGGGTTAGTTCGAGGGGTTTATTTAAACATATGATTAGTTAAGTAATATTTTTTTAAATACAAATAAAAGATGAATGTGGTTTTTTTAAATACAAATGAAAGTTGAAAGTGATTTTTTTAAATCCTACCCTAACCCTAACTAATCCAGTGGACCTTATTTAAACATTGTGTCCTTTCAAAAAAAATAATAAATTTGTGTACTTTTTTTAAACTAGCCCAAAATTTTGTGTACTTTTTTTATAGGCTAAATATAAAAAAAGTACACAAAGTTTTAGGCCAGTTTAAAAAAAGTATACAAAAGTTTTTTCTTTTTTTAAAGGACACAATATTTAAATAAGGTCCACTGGGTTAGTTAGGGTTAGGGTTGGGTTAGGGTAGGGTATAAAAAAACCCCTTTCATCTTTCATTTGTGTTTAAAAAACCACATTCATCTTTTATTTGTGTTTAAAAAAACACCACTTAACTAATCATATGTTTAAATAAACCCTCCCGAACTAACCCTAATCCTAACCCTAACTAACCCAGTGGACCTTATTTAAACATTGTGTCCTTTTAAAAAAAAAAAATTGTGTACTTTTTTTAAACTGACCCAAAACTTTGTGTATTTTTTAAAATTTTGCCTTTTTTATATTTAGCCTTTTAAAAATACTTTTCCCAAAAGGGGGAAAGGTGTTTTCTGAACACTCCTCATCAGATCTAGATCTCAGATTTCTTGCTTCGTTCACTTTCTTCTTCTCTCCACACCAGACCCGATCTTCAACCCAAATCCTCCCCAAATCGTCTCCTCTCCTTTACTCCCTTCAACGTTCTCCTTACTCTCTTCAACGCTCCTCCTCTCTTTTTCCTTTGTCGACAACACCGTTAGTCCCGTTATCCCAGATCAACCCAAAATTGTACACTTCTTTCAACGATTCTTGACACAATATTCACCAAATCTACTCCACCATTTCATTTAGTCGCTCGGTAAGAGCCTTTAGCCATAGAGGTTGTCGGATTTGGTGCCCCTACTTTGATCTTCTTATTCATGGTTTGTGAGACCAGATCTGCTTACAATAGAAGGTGTTCTCGAGCAAGGTGCAGTCGCATACAACGTCGTTTGAAGCTTGAATCTTGTGGTGACAACTTCTCTATTCTTCAAAGCAAGGTATGAATTTTTCGGAACCCAATTTTGTACAGCTTACAAGGGTAGAGGATTTTGGGATCTGAGATGGGTTTTTTTTCTAAGATGGGATCTGAGATGGATTTTGGAGACAACTTCTGTGCACAAAATGAGTTTTTTTTAATTTTTTATTAGTATTTTAAGGTCTGTTTTGAGGGGATGTGCCTGAGATGAATTTGGAGATGACGGCTTGTGATTGTATATTACTACACGCCTAAGTTTGGCTGCTGTGATGCTTGTGAAATTTTGTCATCGCTGTCCATTTTTTACATTGATGTTATTTTTACACAGATGTGCCTGAGATTCACCATTCAGAAATCCATTGATGTTATTTTTGATAAAACTAATTCTTACACCAAATAAATATTGCATGTTGTAGATGATGATGAGACATGTGTTCGGGTTGAAAAGAAATATGTTCATATTGAAGAAGACCCAAATATGAATGCTCAAAATCAAAAGTCCATTCAAGACGAAGATGCATCCAAATCCCAAATAGAAGAAATGCCTGCACAACAAATTGACGCCATGGAAGATGAACATGTACAACATCAAAGCTCAACAAGTGAAAGACGCCCCGCATGAAAAATCATGTCTAGCCATCCACCAACTCTTATACGAAGCGATATGTCAAATGGGGTAACTACTCGCAAACAAGCTCAAAAATTCATGTGTTTTTCTGCTTTCGTTTCCATACTTGAACCAAAGAATATTAAGGAGGTCTTGTGGGATAATGACTGGATCATTGCAATGCAAGAAAAACTTAACCAATTAGAAAGGAATCAAGTATGGAGACTTGTTCCCAGACCTCACAATAGAACTATACTTGAAACTAAGTAGGTATTTAGGAACAAGTTATATGAATCCGGCTCAATCACTAGGAATAAGGATCGTCTTGTTGCATAAGGATATAACCAACAAGAGGGTGTAAATTTTGATGAAACTTTTGCACCTGTTGCAAGGCTTGAAGTTATTCGTATTTTACTCTCTTTCAAATGGATGTTAAAAGTGCATTTTTAAATGGTTTTATTTCAGAAAAAGTTTTTGTTGCACAACCACCGGGATTCACTGATCCCACACACCCAAACCATATATTTCGTCTTGATAAAGCATTGTATGGTTTGAAGAAAGCTCCTCATGCTTGGTATGAACGACTAAGTTCATTTCTACTTCACATAGGCTTCTCTAAAGAAAAAGTAGACACTACACTGTTTATAAAACATGTTTCTAAAGATATTTTAATCGTTCAAATTTATATTGATGATATTATATTTGGATCCACTAATGAAAATCTTTGCAAGAAATTCTCAAAGCAAATGCAGGATGAGTTTGAAATGAGTATGATGGGAGAACTAACTTACTTTCTTGGGCTTCAAATACAACAAAAAGGATGACATCTTTATAAATCAACCAAGTACGCAAAAGAACTAGTCAAAAAGTTCGGACTTGAAAATGCAAATGCTTATAAAACACCTATGACCAATACTACTAAGCTTTCAAAAGATGAATCTGGTAACAATGTTGACATTTCTACTTATTGAGGTATGATCGGTAGTTTACTTTATATTACTGCGTCTCGTCCTAACATTATGTTTAATGTTTGTGATGCGGTTTATTTCTGGGAGACGTGTGGATGCACCAGGTGTGAGTTCGGACTCGATTTGTATTTGAAGGAGAATGCTGCTCGTCTGCCGATCTTCGGTTGACCTTCTGGAACCTACGATGAGCTCGGAATGATGTTGAAGTCTGGGCTCGGATCTGAGGGGTCAGATCCGAGGTCTTGTGTACCTGCAGACGGTCCTGAAACACCGGGGTTTATCCCGGTGGCGGACCCTCCGACGATCTAGTCAGTCTCTGTGAGAGAGTAGCAATAACTAGGTATATTTAAGTGGCAAAAGATTCATTCCCTCAAAAGGTGGGTGTGGGTCTAGTATTTATAGAGGATCCCAACCGGGTTGGGTTCCCTTTGGGGGCCGGGTCTGGATCCGAAGGCCCGTGGGCCTGACGTGGCAGCAGGCCCAGGGGGTTTAGGGCAGACGTGGCAATACCAGGAGTGGTATAGGGCTGACGTGGCGAAACCCTTGGTGGTATTTGGAGCCGACGTGGCTGATCGTGGGTCTCCTGTTCTTCTGGGGGGATCGGAGGGCCTAGGCTGCGCCAGGTCATCCTTCTGCTTCGCCAGAGAGGGGGGGCGGCCTGTGGCACTGTCACGGGTCGGATTCCGAGGACTACCAAGGCTCGTCGGTACGAGGAGGCCAGTACTGTGAGGGCATACATGAGGTTCGGCGCTGACCCTGAAGTGGTTCGGGGCCGAGCTAGATAGCTATTTTTACCTTTTTGAGTGAGAATTGTATTGGGCCCTGGTTGGGCCCCTAGCCATTTTTACCCTACCACACAAGTCCCCCACTCCTGCGGGGGTGCGGGAGCTAGCCGTGGAGGAGTGTCTACGGTTGTAAAAATGGAATGGCGAGCCATTGTGTTTTTCTGAGAATATTACCCTGGTGCTGGACCCGACCTCGAGCTGGCGAGGGACTTATGGGCCAACAAGGGGGTGGCGAGCCGTTGAGCCTTCCTGAAAAGACTGCCCTGGTGCCAGACCATGACCTCGAGCTTGGCGAGGGATTACGGGTCGGCAAGGGCGATGGCGAGCCGTGAAGCCTTCCTGAGAAGACTACCCTGGTGCTGGACCCGGCCTCGAGCTGGTGAGGGACTTATGGGCCAACAAGGGGGGTGGCGAGCCGTTGAGCCTTCCTGAGAAGACTGCCCTGGTGCCAGACTTGACCTCGAGCTTGGCGAGGGATTACGGGTCGGCAAGGGCGATGGCGAGCCGTGGAGCCTTCCTGAGAAGACTACCCTGGTGTTGGACCCGACCTCGAGCTGGCGAGGGACTTATGGGCCAACAAGGGGGATGGCGAGCCGTTGAGCCTTCCTGAGAAGACTGCCCTGGTGCCAGACTTGACCTCGAGCTTGGCGAGGGATTATGGGTCGGCAAGGGCGATGGCGAGCCGTGGAGCCTTCCTGAGAAGGCTACCCTGGTGCTGGACCCGACCTCGAGCTGGCGAGGGACTTATGGGCCAACAAGGGGGATGGCGAGCCGTTGAGCCTTCCGGAGAAGACTGCCCTGGTGCCAGACTTGACCTCGAGCTTGGCGAGGGATTACGGGTCGGCAAGGGCAATGGCGAGCCGTGGTGTTTTCCATAAAAGACTACTCTGGTGCTGGACCTGTTCCCGAGTCGGCGAGGGATCTATGGGTCGGTAAGGGTGGTGGCGAACCGTTTGAGCCTCAGGAATGTGGAGGAGGGTAGCCTGCCGTCTTTGCGGAGCATTAAAGGCGTCCCGGGATCTGTGCGATGTTCCAACTTCCCAGGTGCCTTAATGGCGCCGTCTAATAAATGCGTGGCGCCTGGTCTTCCGTCGTTTGGTTTTCCCCATGCCATAAAGGCTGGCCTGTGGGGGGGGGGCTATAAGTATCCCTCTCTCTGCAGTGGGTCAGATCACAGCAAGGGTGGTCTATTGGCCTTCAAAGGTGTCTGCTCCGGCGGACGTCTATTTCTTGCTAAGTTTAATCCCGGTCGTGTCGGGGGAGGTGGATTCTCTGCCGCCCCGATCTTCTCTTGGATCTGATGGCCCCGAAGTGGTAGTCAGCTCCAGGGGGGATCAGGGCGAGAGGGGCGACCACCGAAATTTGGACCGATAGTTGAGGAGCCTCGGATTGGTGAAGCTTCTGCCGTCTGGATCCTTTTTCGGGTCAGACGACCCTGATCTGGTTGTTTGGCCCGAGAGAGATCCAGACGGGAGGGGCATCTACCAAATCAAAGGTTAGGGGCCGAATTGCCCCGGATGGGTGGGTCGTCTCCGATTGGAGGTTGGCCACTCTGTCTTCAAATAGGGCTCCAGGTGATGGTGGTTTCTGTCTCACCCTCGAACAGTTCGGGGTTTCGGCTGTTGAGGCTGTAAGTCCCGAGCTGCTCGCGGGTGAAAGGGAAACCGACCGAGTCCTGGAGCCCGGGGCGTCTGTCTGAGGACGGCGCCTTAAACCTTTAAGTAAAAATGTTCTCTCCGTCGCGTACTCCATCCGAACCGACCCCTGAGTTGGGCTGTCAGTCTGGCGTCTGATGACGTCAGCAGCACACGTTTCGAGGTCGTGGCGCGATTTTCCAGGCGGCAGTTGTGCGTCAATCAGTGAATAGTCATTGCGGAAGTCGAGGAGTCGTTCTTCTCCTCTATAAGTATTCTCCTCTCTTCCCCTTTCGCCCACTTCTTTCTTGCTGCCTTCTTCCTCAAAAAATCTCTCAACCCTTCAGCGCCTGTTCTTGCAGCTTGCCGTACTAGGGTCATCCTTCCGAAGCGGTTCCAGGTGAGTTGGTAAGTTTGTTTAGCTTTAGGCACAGATGGGTAGGGCTCAGTCCGGTTCGTCGGCGTCGACGTCCAGGGGGGAAGGAAAGCCTATCTCTACATCGACGTCGTGGGAAGAGCCCGTGCTTGAGGAGGGGTCGGTGCCGGTTGCGGACCCTTCTGGCTCGGTTTCGTGGGAGGACTCAGTGGGTGAGGAGGAGGCGGTACACCAGATGAGGCCGCCACGCTCCCGACGTCCCTTTGTGGTGGCGAGCAGCGAGTCGGAGGAAGCCGGCGATGGTTCGGACGGCATTCGTGTGTTGGAGTTGTCTTCCGAGGAGGAGAGAGGCGAGGGTGATGTGGTGAGGAGGTCCACCGTTCCGGGTGCAGGTTCCAGACTTACGCCGACAGGCCTGGGGTCATTGTCTACTCCTTCGTCGGAGCGAGCCAAGAAGAAGAAGAGGGCCCCGAGGAAGGCGGGGTCGAGCCAGGCGCCTGTTTTCCGCAATTTGATGACGGGTTCGCCCGTACAGCCGAAGCATTTCCGTCAATATCCCGACGATCTTTCTGACCAGGAGCTCTTCGGAGTGCAGCCCTCTTCGCCGAGCCAGAGGAGGGTGATGATGGATGCGATCTCGACCGTCTTGGAGGACGGGGACTTGGAGGTTCTGCAGCTGGCGTATCATATAGGGCCTGGCTATGAATTGCTGCTGCCGAGCTCTACCCTGCGCCCCACCGATCCCCTATCAGCTTGGTATTGTGTCTTCCCTGTGGATGCTTTCATCTTCGGCCTGAGGTTGCCAATCCACCCGTTCGTTAGGGATGTGCTGAACTGGGCCTCCTTGGCGCCCATGCAGTACGGGCCGAACTCTTGGAAGCAGATCATCTGCTTTGTGTTGATGTGCGAGGAACAGCAAGTGCTCCTGCGGCTGAATGTGTTCCGCGCGATGTTGATGGTCAGCTCGTCGGCCGAGGGTGTATACTGTCTCTCCCCGGAGTAAGGGGAAGGTTGTTCGCAATCACCCGGATTCCATTAAGAAATGGAAGGAAAAATATCTGGTGATCCGGAGTGAAGAGCCATGGGACATCCCCACTCGATGGAACCACTCCAAGCCAAGCTACCAAGCGCCGAGGCAGAGGGATCTGTCGGCTGAAGAATGGGGGTTTGTCGAGCGCCTCCGTCTGTCACCTAGTATTGATTGGACGGAGGTGACGGAGGCCAGCCTGGCGAGCATTGGACTGAGCCCAGCTGTTATGTGTATGTAGTTGTTTCTTTTCTCTTGGTCCTTTCGTACTTTCTTGCTTATTGCTTTTAATGGCTTTTCCCGCAGATATGGACGAGGCGTCGATCCAGGCCAGGAGGCTCGCCATGAGGAAGGAGAAGGCTGAGAAGGAGGCGGCGAAGAGGCCGAGGGGGTCGTCCCTAGTCATCTCGGAGGTCCAGCTCGAGCCGAGGACCAAGAGGGTCCGCTCGGAGGCGAGCAAGGGGGCGGCTGCTTCGAAGGGTCAGGGCCTAACGGGGGCCTCTGTTCTTGACAAGGGAAAAGGTTCCTTGGTTGAGGTCGAGGAAGAGGATCCGGTGGTGGAGTTGTTGCGGCAGCGGTGGGCTCCAGACTGGTCGGTTCGGATGGGGGACTGTTTGACCGAGGAGGCCCAAGCCGTTGAGGTGGTGGAGAAGTTGGCGACCCCTCGTGACCGTAAGGCGATGGAGGGCGAGCCCGTGGAGGTGGCGTTCGCACGCCTGGCACAGGCCACTGTGCTGGTAAGTCCGTCGACCCTGTCCCCCTCGTTAATTTTCGTCCAGACGCCTTATCTTTATCTGTGCTCGTTGATTGTAGGCTTGCATACAGGGGGCCAACATAAAGAACCTCTACGAGGCGTCCCTGGCCCACGAGCGAGCTCGGGCGGAAAAGAGCGAGCGGGAGATGAAGGAGATGCGGATCGAACTCGAGGGTTCGCACAAGAGGGAGCAGCAGCTGGAGCTCCAGCTCAAGGCCAAGGATACAGAGTGGGAGAAGAAGGTGGCTTCCCTGAAGACGAAGTTCACCAAGGAGGCGAAGGAGGTGATGACTACGGGTCAGATGATGGTGATCGAGGCCCAGGACAAAAGTTATGCGAAGGCCCTCAGTCACGTGAGGCACTTCTTCCCGACCCTCGATTTGTCCAATTTTGAGTATGACATGGAGATCGAGGGGACGTCGAAGACTCCTGGCAAAGAAGGGCCTGCCCTCGATCCACCAGCCGACGCACCCGTGGATCCGTCCGTCGACGCTGAGGTGGGACATTGAGTTGTATATTTTTTATCTTTCTTTTTCTCTTCCTCGACTGTATTTGCCTCCCGCGGACTGGCCACCGCATTTTTTGTAAGAAGTACAAGGATTTATAGTAGTAAAAAAAGTTTTTTGAGCGGCCAACTGTTTTGACCTCGGTCATTTCCGAACCTTCTTGCGAATGTGTGTTAAGTTGGCTGGTTTTCTTGTAGGTCGCGGCTCTCTTCCCCGAGGTGGACTCCCGTAGTTTCTATGTGGCGTGGCTCCGGAGTAAAGTTAAGGCCCTGGAGGCCGCGCTGGTTTGTCACCGAAGGGGGGCTCGGGACACTGATACGGTTTGTAACTTTTATCGGAATAAGTCCGAAGCCTTAAGTGAGGAGGCGCGTCGGCTGAGGAGGGCGATGTGGGATTGGGAGCTCGGTGGTGTGGACCTTGTACAGGCCGAGTTGAGTACCTTGGCGCCGAGGCCCTTTCCTGGGGGGTTGCTTCGCGACGTCTTTGAGGAGAAGGAGATGGAGATACATCGTTACAAGGCGATGTTCGGCGTCTCGTTCTCTTCCTCTGCGGGTCGGCAAGCGGAGGGGGTTCCCTCTGCGCTGTTGCTGTTGCAGCGTACGCGACCGGATGACGCCCAGAGTTCTGTGGCTGGAGTGTCGACCGTGGCTGAGGCTAAGGACTATCATAACGAGGAGAGGGGCTCCTAGTTGCTTGGTCGGAGTACTTTCGCGCCTCGTTGGACCCGAAGGGCCCTAAGATTTCTTCTGGTTTGAGATGGGCGGAGTGGTCCTGTAACGGTCTTTGTTTCTTTTATTTTTTTCAGAACGAAAATAAAGGGGCATGAATAAAGAATCCTTTTCCTTCATCGCTCCGGCTAGCAGTGTAGCGCATAATGTCGGAGGCAAGGTTCGGCTCCACCGATCCGCGAGGGATCGAAGTGGGGCCTTAGGAAGAACCCTTAGTCTGGACTCGGATTGAGTCTATCGAGACATTTGGGTTTGGACAAAAAAAAGTATTTTTAGTATAAGATAGGGAGGGCCGCTAAGATAGCCCTTTACATATGAGGTTTTACACAAAAATAGATTTACACTTAGCCAGGCCATAATCTATGTTCGCTCGGCGTCGAGGGGGAACACACCTCCCCCGATGGTGGTCATGTAGCATGACCGTGCTGCTTCTTGGCTGCCTCGGACGATGCCGACTCCTTGCGGGGTGGGGAATTTGAGCTTCAGATGGTAAGCCGACGGCACCGCTTGGAGGGAGCATAGTCCTGGTCGGCCGAGTATGGCATTGTAAGCCGCCTTGACGTTGACTACCATGAAGTCCATGGACTCGGTCCTTTTGACAGGAGTCGATCCGACGGTAACGTCGAGGGTAACAATCCCTTCTATCACGACAGGGACGCCGGAGAACCCGTGCAAGGTGTACCCGGTCGGCTTGAGTTTGCCTCTGGGTAACTTGAGATTCTCGAAGGCTTCGAGGAAAAGAATATTCACCGAGCTGCCGTTGTCGACGAGGATTCTGCGAACTTCACAATTAGGCATGTGGAGACTGATGACGAGGGCATCGCAGTGGGGCAAGCGGATACCTTCGAGGTCCTCCCCTGAGAAGGAGACCGGCCTCGACTGCATTTTGGGCGAGGGGTTGTCTCGGACAGCGTTCACCTCTCGGATGAAGGCTTTCCGGGAAGTATTCGATTCACCTCCCATCGGCCCTCCGTGGACACAGTGTAAGATGAAAGGTATATCTGTGGCTCCCTCGGAATCGGGGTCCCGACCCTGGGCGTGGTTTGGAGGAGGGTTCGGAGGCGAGGGCCTCCGGTTCCTAGCGTCTCGCCGTTCCCGTGGGCCTTCTCAGGTAAACTCTCGGAGGTACCCCCTTGAAATGAGTTCCTCGATTTCGTCTTTCAGGGCTCGGCACTGGTCGGTTTCGTGCCCATGCTCTCTGTGGAAGCGGCAGTAGAAGCGCTGATCTCGATTCTTGTTGTTATTGGATCGGGGAGGTAGTCGGACAATGCCCTTGTCTTCGATTTCCAAGAGGATGGCAGATACGTTATGCGTCAAGGGAGTGTACCTCTCGAAACGGGGGACCGGCGGGACCTTCTTCACGGCCCCCGGGTCCCTTGGAGCTTTCTTTGATGGCTCGACTTCTTCGGTCTTCCGCTTTCCCTTCCCGGTGGCGTCCCTGGCATCTTCGGGGTTAAGGGCTTCTTCTGCCCTAATGTATTTCTCAACCTTATTGAGGAGGTCGGGAAAGTCGACGGGGGGTCTCTTCGCCAGAGAAGCCTTCAGCTGTCCATGACGGACGTTGTGTCGGAATGCCGCTGAAGCAACGCCAGGGTCGAGGGAGGAGACCGACCTCGCCTCAGCGGTAAATCTCCGGACGAACACCCTGAGTGATTCCCCCTCTATCTGTCTGAGCCCTAGTAATGAGGCGCTGGTCCTTTCGGCCTTCCGGCTAGTGACAAAGTGGGCGAGAAAATTGCCCTCGAGTTGGTCGAAGGAGTAAACGGAGCCGGGGGCGAGCTTCGAGAACCACTCACGAGCTGGACCCCGAAGGGTAGCAGGGAAGGCTCGGCATAGCAGGGGATCCGAGGCGCTGTGAATCATCATGAGGGTTTTGAAACCCTCCATGTGATCAGCAGGATCTCCCTCGCCGTCGTAAGTCTCGAATTGAGGGGGTCGGAAATTCCTGGGTATTTCCGCTTGGAGGATGGGGGCGGAGAAGGGAGGACGGACAGGTCTGTACCCCTGAGCCGCTCGTTGGCCGCCGTCCCCTATGTGATCGAGGCGATCCTCCATTTCTTGTAGGCGCCTTAGGAGTACGCCGTCGTCCTCTTGCTGGATTGATGATGGGCCGGACGCGCTGGCTTCGGCGTCCGACCCTGTTTGGGAATGGAGGGTTTCTTCTCTGGGGGCCCGTCGGAGAGCTCCCAGAATTTCTCTTCGGAAGTCTTGGAACTCCTTGTGAGTGACGGGGGCTCCCTCGACCCGGTTTTGTCGGTCCGGGGGTTGTCTTCCGACTCGACTGAGTGCGGGTCTTCGTCCCTCGGGCGGCGGTCTTGGACGGTTCGGGGCCGGGTTGGAAGCGGCCCTTCCCCTGTTGCGGGTAATCTTGCGGTTGAGGATTATCCCCCGGAGGTCGGGCTGGACTGGCTGGGTGATGCTCCTTTGGGACTCTTGAGGGGGAGCCCTATGTTTTGTAGTGCGCGGCCCGGCGTTAGCAGTTGGTGTGGGCGAGTCCCGTTGGTTGACGGAGGAAGCAGCCCCCTTGCCCTTGGAGGCCATGATGGTTCGGCTGTCGAGGTCCCTTGAGGGTCTGGCTCGGATTGGCTTCTGAAGCAGTGTGTTCCCACAGACGGTGCCAACCTGATGCGGTTTATTTCTGGGAGACGTGTGGATGCACCAGGTGTGAGTTCGGACTCGATTTGTATTTGAAGGAGAATGCTGCTCGTCTGCCGATCTTCGGTTGACCTTCTGGAACCTACGATGAGCTCGGAATGATGTTGAAGTCTGGGCTCGGATCTGAGGGGTCGGATCCGAGGTCTTGTGTACCTGCAGACGGTTCTGAAACACCGGGGTTTATCCCGGTGGCGGACCCTCCGACGATCTAGTCAGTCTCTGTGAGAGAGTAGCAATAACTAGGTATATTTAAGTGGCCAAAGATTCATTCCCTCAAAAGGTGGGTGTGGGTCTAGTATTTATAGAGGATCCCAACCGGGTTGGGTTCCCTTTGGGGGCCGGGTCTGGATCCAAAGGCCCGTGGGCCTGACGTGGCAGCAGGCCCAGGGGGTTTAGGGCAGACGTGGCAATACCAGGAGTGGTATAGGGCTGACGTGGCGAAACCCTTGGTGGTATTTGGAGCCGACATGGCTGATCGTGGGTCTCCTGTTCTTCTGGGGGGATCGGAGGGCCTAGGCTGCGCCAGGTCATCCTTCTGCTTCGCCAGAGAGGGGGGGCGGCCTGTGGCACTGTCACGGGTCGGATTCCGAGGACTACCAAGGCTCGTCGGTACGAGGAGGCCAGTACTGTGAGGGCATACATGAGGTTCGGCGCCGACCCTG
This sequence comes from Hemerocallis citrina, assembly GCA_017893485.1. Classification (NCBI taxonomy): domain Eukaryota; kingdom Viridiplantae; phylum Streptophyta; class Magnoliopsida; order Asparagales; family Asphodelaceae; genus Hemerocallis; species Hemerocallis citrina. Next base: position 401,790,036 of record CM030359.1, on the reverse strand, counting down.
AAGTGGTTCGGGGCCGAGCTAGATAGCTATTTTTACCTTTTTGAGTGAGAATTGTATTGGGCCCTGGTTGGGCCCCTAGCCATTTTTACCCTACCACAGTTTGTTTATGCACACGCTTTCAATCGTGTCCCAAAGAATCGCATTGGGTTGCCGTTAAGCGTATCATTCGATATCTTAAAGACACGCCAAATACTGGACTTTGGTATCCGAAAAATAGAAACTTTTCCCTTGTAGGATCCTTTGATGCAGATTATGCAGGTAGCTTGACAGACAGAAAGAGCACTAGCGGCACATGCCACTTCTTGGGTAACTGCCTTGTCTCGTGGGCTTCCAAGAAGCAAAACTCTGTAACTTTCTCCACTGCCAAAGCTGAATATATCGCGGCAGGATCCTGCTGTGCGCAGGTATTATGGATGAAACATACTCTAGAGGACTACAAGGTATGCTTTGATCATATTCCGATTAAATGTGATAACACTAGTGCTGTTCATATGACAAAAATTTCTGATCAACACAGTCTCACAAAACACATTGATATTCTGTATCACTTTATTAAAGACCATTTTCAAAAAGGGGTATCATTCTTGAATATATTTCTACTGATTCGCAACTTGCTGATATTTTTACCAAATCTTTAGATGAAAAACAATTTTATTTTTTAAGAGGCGAATTGAATGTCATTGATATTTCAACTTGAAAATGCATTTCGGTCGACTGGACGGGTGACTGTACGACTGTGAAGGGTACGGTCGGCTGTGCGGTCGAACGACACGCTCTCGGTTTTTGCTTTGATTGGCTTTCAGTTTTTGCGATCGACTGTGTGGTCGACCGGTTCACCCTCTATGGTCCCCTGTATTTCTTGAAACAGGTGTGCGGTCGACCGGTTTGCTCTCGGGAAGATTTTTGACTCCTTTGCTCAAATGGTTTTGCGGTCGACCGGTTCTCTTTCTGGATGCACATTATGATTGCTAAGAACTCTATACTTATGTTTATACTATCGGTTTTTTGGAATTCATTCCTCACTTCTTCTTCTTATCCTTGCATTGCATCTGTATTGGAAAAATCTCAAATCTATGATACCATGAAGAGCTCTCCCTGTATATCAAAGAGTCTCGCTATCAACGATATCATGTAAGTAGATTTTCCTCCGTTTTTACAAATTTAATTCATATCCAAACTTCATCTCTCCAGTTTTGGTTAATGAAAGTTCTTCTCACTTACAGAAAGTTTTCGGGTGAATATATTATATCTCCTATGTTTTATTGTCTTTTTCCCCTTATTGGTGTGTTCCAAAAAGGGGGGAAATATTTTGAATATTATTTTGAATCTTATGAAAGTCTATAACACTGAAAGTAAATGTTTTTATCTTCTATGGAGTACAGAATTAAGGGGGAGTATCTACAAATTTCTCTTAAAAGCTTTTTCACCCATGAAAATCTGTGTTACAGGAAGTACTAAATTCAGGAAAAGTATTCATTTGCCAAATTGTTTAAGTTTTACTTTCAATATTCAAAGACATATTTTGTTCACACCAAAAGGGGGAGATTGTTCACTCTTAGTTTGGTGTGCACAAAACGTGTCTATAAATACTAATAAGTTTAAATTGAGTTGTTCAGATTTTCAGGATCAAATAATATCCATAAGAGATTAAAGAGAGATTCAAAAATATTCAAAGAAGGAAAGTAATAAAGAAAGATTGAGAAATCAAGCAAAAGATGAAGAAATTCAAAAAGAGCAATTGATTGATTAGTGTCCAAGAAAGCTATCAAGACCAGTTGCTATCATCCTATAATAGTGAGATTTAATTTGTATAAGATTGATTGCTGAGTGATTAGTTTTTGGAAAGAATATAAAGTGGATTTGGTATGAACAGCGCGATACCGGTCGACCGTACCTCATGACGGTCGACCGCATTGTAGTCGACTGCAACTCACAGTTGCGTAAGAAGCAGTCGACCCTTCATCTCTCTACTTTACGTCAGATAGATGAACGGTCGACTGCACCGAAATTGCGGTCGACCGTACTTTCCGCTGTTCACATTTTTTGGAATGTATCGTTTCTAATTTTGATCGATACACTTTCCAGTCTATTTAATTGGACTAACCCACAGTGTATTCTTCACCTATTACTTCTGAGAAAAATTTTCAGAACTAATCTTTCAACAATCAATCCGAGTGTGTGTGATAATTTTTCTGTATTCTTCAGTCAGGATTATTAAGTATCTTGAGTTTTTCTTTTCTTCCACTTCGGTGAGATTGACGGGACTTGTGTTAGAAGTCCTGTGGGTGTAATAGGTCTCTCGGCCTGAATCCGAGAATCATTGTACAAGGTTTTGAGTATAGTGGAACGCTTGTAGCGGAGAATTGCTACAAGTAGGTGGTGCGGACGTAGACCTGGAGGTCGAACCACGTTATATCGCTGCGTCACTTATGCTATCTGTGTTTGCTCTTCTTATCTCTTTTATTTACTCTGCACTTTACTTTAAATTTTTATTCCGCACAATCACTTTATTCACGCCCTTAAGGGTGATTTACAAAATTTGCCTCTATAGTTCCTCCAGTCCACCTATATTATATGGAGTAATGCTACATCCACTACCAAGTTCACTATATTTCTCTTCACTACCTTAGATGGCACACTCCAATAGGTAGGGGAATATGGAGTAGGTGGGAGAACTCTCCAGTAGGAGTATGCCACCTAAGGTAGTGAAGAGAATGGTAGAGAAATTGGTAGTGGCTAAAGCATTACTCTATTATATGTCTTGGACATTGCATTCACGTTGCGCATTGCGCCCACGCTCTCTTTGGGCATTAACTTAAAATCTGACGGTATGATATATAGCAATTGATGACGAACTCTTTGTCTCCTCAATTAAGAGTGGAAAAAACAAGTGAAATCACAAACCAAATAATGAAATAAATGGGAATAGACAATTCTCAATTATCTAAGAAATACCTCAAAGGTTTCAATATAAAATTTAAAATCAAGTTCTTTAACAAATCAGCTAACTATCCCCCTTATATACGGCTTACAAACTTGGGGAGACAAGACATGCCTCACTAGTTATCAAGTACATTACGAATAAATTAAGCCCAAGTAATTTAGGGAAAAAAACATAAAGCATAACCAAAGTAGGAAACTCATAAAGCATAACCAAACTAGGAAGTTTATGTCAATTATTCTTTTGCGGCATTCAAAGACTTTATATGTCGGATCAACTTGTTCAAATCCTGATAAGAAGATCCATTTTCCTGGATACTCTGTTTTGCCATCTCAGCCATTTCTCCTGCCCTCTTTCTCAACTCCGCAGCACCTTCTCCATCCATCACCTCTCTCACCATCTTTTCCACAATGCCCCTTTCTCTTTTATCCTTCATGTCCACCCCAATCTTCCACACCTCGCTAACATAACGACTATTAATCTGTTGATCTCCAAGGAATGGCCAGCAGACCATTGGCAACCCTGCTACAATGCTTTCCAACGTCGAGTTCCACCCGCTGTGGGTCAAGAAGCAGCCAACTGCAGGGTGGGATAACACCTCCTCTTGGGGAGCCCATGACACAATGCACCCTCTTGCTTTTGTTGCCTCTGCTAATTCCGGTGGTGGCATCCCTGCGTTCCCCTCTTGTACTAAATCGGGACGCACCACCCATAAGAACCCGTATCCGCTATTAGCAAGCCCATGCCAGAACTCGAGTAATTCCTCCCTCGACATGACTGTAATGCTACCAAAGCTAACGTATACAACCGACTTTGAGGGTCGGGAATTGAGCCAGTTCAAACATGTGCGATCCTCCTCCCATAGGCTAGCAGCTTGGGGTTTGGTATTATCATTGTGAGAGCTCGAGCTTACCGTTTTTGCAAGATTGTGGATGGGTCCGAGGGTGTAAGTGATGGGGCAGATAGAACGAAGGAGAGAAATAGCAGGGGATTCGAGGGAATCAATGGTATTGGTGATGAGAACAATTCCTCGGCTCAAATTGGCACTGATGGTCATCATAAACTGGAGGACACGATCTTCAGTTGATTTCACTTGTCTGATGAAGCCTGGAAGATCCCTGCGCCGTAGGAGGCCTTCCATCCCCGTCACACTTTGGACTTGTTTATCTAGATCATCCTCTCCTGTCACCATAAACACACACACACACACACACATATATATATATATATATATAGTTTTAAGGAAGTTAAACAAAATTAATGAATTCTATCCTACCAATTTCAAGCGGATAATTCTAAGTTTTGGCTTGATTGGTAACCTGTTGACTTTCAAGCGAAAAAATTATATGTTAGAACCATGTTATATTTAACTCTGTCTAGTAGTTCAGTAGCGTGTGTTACCTAAGCTACTAATTTTGTAGTCTTCATATCATCTTTGGCATTATATTACGTTTTGAAATTTCAGGAATCAATCTGTAGGTATGCTGACGAGTACTCTTGCATATATATAAAGATCACATAATAACTAGTATGGTAAAAGATTACTATGCATAAAAGGATAAATTGTTTACTTTTGATGACTAACATTGCAAAGGAAATAATGAAAAAATGTTTTGAGAAGTAATTTTTGAGAAGAAAAATCATTTTCACAATCTTGTTTTGGTAAAGATGGCAACATGCACCCAAGCAATTTCACGTTCTTTTTGTAATAATCATATTTGGTTAAATGTGACTGGTAATTTACACGTGAGATGCACGTTTTAATAATTTCAAAAAATAAAAATAAAAACTCTGACGTAGGAAGGATTTGAACGTGAAACCTCTTTTATATTAGTTATGTACGTACGTTGCACATATTGGTAGAATGACAAAATGACACTAAGGCTATCTCCCATTATAATATAGAGATGTGTACAGTTATCATTGTATAAACTAGTAATTTTAAAAAAAATGGAGCTGAACGAGCGATACACGTATGTTTTAAAAATTAAGGAGGAAAAATATTGATGTGCACGTGTGATGCACGTGTTGAAAAATAGATTTTGAGTTGCACGTGCGATGCACGTGTTTTGTTTGGTGACAAAAAAAAATTTAATTTGTTTATTTGTGATAAACTCTTCCATTAAATAGAAAATAAATATATTATATTATATCTCTACTACTATAATGGGAAAATGCCTTAGTGTAATTTGTCCTTCTACCAACCCGTGCAATACGCGTGCTTGAATTTTTACTTTAAAAAAATATATATTTATTAAGCCGTGCGTTGCACGTGTAAATTACTAGTATAGATAGATGGATAGTAATTTACACATGTGATGCATTTTTAATATATATATATATAAATTAAGTAAAAATTTGACATAGTGAGGACTCGAACTTGAGACCTACTTCATATTAGTTATGCACGTACGATGCGCATGTTGATAGATTGACAAATGACACTAAGTCCTTCTTAGATATGGAGGATTTCATCTGTCCGGTAACACATATTATGTGTGCATTTAATTTTTTATCTTATTAATTTATTCCAACTAACTTAGCTGAATATCACATTGATTGCATATTTATATATATAAACGTATCAAAAGAGAAATAGGAAAATAATACTCCCTCCGTTCCACTTTAAGTGATATTTAGGAGTTTTGCACACAAATTAAGGAAGGATGAGATAAATATTTTTTTCCCTTAATACCCTTATTAATAAGTCTCTATGAGTAATTACTTGGAGTAATTCCGATTTCAAAAAATGTAATTAGTGTTTTCAAACCCAGATATCAAAAAATGTAATTAATGTTTTCAAACCCATATTTAGGAGTAGTACTTTTGATTTGGAAAATATATAGAGTTGCAAGTAGTAGGTGAGGGGGAGTTGGCATTAAATTTTTGGAGAAAATAAAATCTAGAAATTTGAAACTACAATTTTCTAAGAATAGTTGATAGGATTAAGATGAGTAATTAAGATAAAACTTCTACATAAATAAGGGTGTTCTTGGAAAAAAAAGGAAAAAAATTGGATAATATCACTTAAAGTGAAACAAGAAAAAAACTCCTAAATATCACTTAAAGTGAAACGGAGGGAGTATTAACAAGGGTAAAAGGGATTTGAGCAACTTGCACATTTAGTAAATGAGCAAGTGATTATGAGGCATGCATGTGATACATTGGACAGCTAACCCTTTTAAGAATTTTCCAATCACATGCATGCTACATCATCAATTGCTTATTTACTAAATGAGCAAGTTGCTGATATTTCTTTTTCCCTATTAATAATAATTTATGCGAATATATTGTACCAGAAAAGGGGATCTCTCCGGACTCAATTAGTTTGGGAATGCAGTAATAAGCCCAAATGCTACAAGCACTGCTGGTACGTAGAATCATGACAGGGATATTCACTTCCTCTGCCACTTCCAGTGCAAGTGGGAGGAATCCATCGGCAACGACACAAGTGATAGGGGGCCAGGGCCACCCTTCTTCTTCTTCTTCTTCTACTCGTTGTTGGTCTTGCAACAATAATATTTTCTTGTACTCCTCCCAACTTCTTGACCTCTTCGTATCAACGAAATCGAGAAGCTCCAGGGGCGTCCGTGAGCTGCCCTCTGGTAGTCCATCAGGAATGGTGCGGAATCGGAAGTTTGGGATCCGTGCGAAGCGATCAAAGGCATGGGATTTTGTGGAGAAGCGGGTGTGGATGTACTCGGTGTTGAGGAAAGTGACGTGGATGCCGCCAACGTGAGAGAGGAGAAAGGCCAGGTCTAGCATAGGAGGCATATGGCCTTGACCAGGGAAGGGGAATAAGAGTACGTGAGGCTTGTTCTTCTTTCCCAACATTTTTCTTTCCTAATAATTTCTCTTTTGTTTTCAGGTTTTGCTATATGTGAAGGGTGTCAAAAGAATCGACAGAACTGAAAACCAGACATTAGATCTGAAGGCACGAAAGGAAATTTCCTTTAAAAAAACCATAGGAATTGTAATTTTATTCTAGGTCCTTCATTTGTTGGCACATTTATGTTTTCTAACAAGTCCTCATTGTCCAAACTGCTAATGTTACTGTTATTACATTTAGTATTCAATTTGATTTCTTTCTTTCTTTCAATCAAAACTACTATGCACGTTCTAATTAATTTTCTTTATAAAAATAAAGTAAATAATCTTTAATCTAATCTAATCTAATATTATAATGGGAGAAGGCCTTAGTGTCATTTGTAAATATTTTTGTCATTCTACCAACCCGTGCAACGCACGTGCATAACTATTATAAAGGAGGTTCTAGGTTCAAATCAAGACTACGTCTAAATTTTTATTTTAAAAAACTATCTTCATTAAAACGTGCATCGCACGTGTAAACTACTAGTAATATTATAATGGAAAAGTTGGAGTTGTCATTTGTAAACATACAAACCCGTGCATCGCACGTATATAGCTATTATAAAGGAGGTTTTAAATTTAAGCCCAGAATACATCGAAATTTTTACTTTTGAAAAACTATATTTATTAAGACGTGCATTGCAAATGTAAATTACCAGTAAGAAGTAATCTAGTCTCCAATCTAAGACCTACCTTTATTTATACATATTCTTTACAAATCTCTAATCTCTAATCTCTAATAATAATAATAATATTATCTCTAATATTATAATGGGAGAAGGCCTTAGTGTCATTTATCATTTTGTCATTCAACCAACATGTGCAATGCACGTACATAACTAATATAAAGGAGGTTTTCGATTCAAATCCTCCCTACGTCAGAGTTTTTATATTTATTTTTTTAAATTATTAAAACGTGCATCGCACGTGTAAATTACTAGTTATTATAATAGGAGAAGGCCTTAGTGTCATTTGTCATTTTGTCATTCTACCAACATGTGCATAACTAATATCATCAGATTTTTTGGCCATATAATTATTATCGGATTTACTAGTTAAAAAAATCGAGTTTTCTTCTCAACATAAAAATCCAAAAAAAATCAAGACCCAACCCGGACCCGTTAAAAAAATCCAAAAAAATCAACATAAAAATAAATATTCTATTCTCATCTCTTCCCTCCTTCCTCCTCAATTCTAAATCTTCCTCTTCTGAACTCAAAACTCATACCTTTTTCTTCTCTCCTCTATTTTAAATCCTCCACTCGCCGCCTCCGCTCGCCGCTCACACTCTCGCTCCTACACGAACGGGTAGGAATATTTTAATAGAATCCAGACTCAGAACCGGACCCGGTTCTCACGGGTCTGGGTACGGGTCTAATTTTTGGACTCGTAGGGGACCGGATCCGGGTCCGGGTAGTGAAGGATCCGACCCGACCCGACCCGATACCAATGCTAGCGTGCATTGCACGTGCATAACTAATATGAAAGAAGTCTCAGGTTCAAGTCCTCACTACGTCAGATTTTTTACTTTAAATTTATTTTTTAAAATATTAAATGTTCATCACACGTGTAAATTATTATCTATATATCTATCCATCTATTTATAATATAATATATAGTAACTATTATAATGGAAGAGTTGGAGTTGTAAATATACTTACTTACATGCAATACACGTGCAATTCCAACTCTCTCATTATTATCTTCACATTTACTTTTAAAAATATATAATCATATTTGTTAAGACATGCATCGCACGTGTAAATCAAAATTTTTACTTTAATTTTTTTAAAAAAATTAATACGTGCATTGCACGTGTATATTACTAGTTACTCTTAGTGGCACAAATTTTTATTTTATATGAGTGATACTTTTGTAAATAATTATGTTGTAAATAAATTTAAACTTTGGGATTATTATGGTAACTAACAATAACAGTTGAATAAATGAATGATTAATATAATTCTCACTTTAAAATGAATGGTTTAGATAAGATAATTGATTGTTTATAGGTTGTTCACAAACTTTTTCATTATAATATTAAAGATTAGAGATATGTATAGCAGGTATTTGAATAGCCTACTCGTAAGTCTTTCTATAGTGAGCTAAAATGTTGGAAGTTCGAGGTTCCCAGATATACACAAATCTCCTACAACATGATTTTTTTTTGGGTTTCTATAAATACAGTAAAGACGGTGGAGCTAATAGAAAATATTAGTTATACGAGGGACCTAAATAAATTTCCGCAAATATCTATGTTGAAGGCGGCTAGCTAGAAATTTACTAGGTTAACAATCAACTGTCGGCATTCTCTGGTCAGTAATCAACTCGCTACGTGTGGTTGATTGTTCTCCATCACCCATGGTTTATTGGAGAAAATAATTTGTCTAGAAATATTTTGGTTGTGTATACTGGTTTATACCGTTTTGTGCCTCACCCTCCATATTATGAGGTGGTTTGTGTTCTTTTGTTTTTGCACAGGTTATTGTACTTGGCTCAGTATTCTGAGTTTGTTTTATTAACTTCTTATTAATGAAACAGGGTGGTCATACTTTACATTTTTCCTAAAAAAAAAGAAGAAAAAAAGGACGGCATTCTCTGGTCAATATCAGACAACAAGAGAAATCTAGCAAGACTATTTCCCTCAACTTATATGGAAACTATAAGAGCGCTGTCCTACTTTACTTTTTTATTAAACCCCACCCAAGGCAAATCTCCCCCCATCAAGCATTTTCACTCGAGCGGAAACAGCTGACCAAGAGACAAAACTCACTAGACTCCATTGCTCCTAAGGCTTCTAGAGAGTCTGACTAATGGCATACTTCTTCAGTCGAATGTTCCTGGGCAAAAGAAAGATGACATAGACTATGCCGTTTATTCAAAAGAGCCATCAGCCCACTCCTAAATACAACCGCAATCCTATATATATGCGATACCACCAAACGCTTTGTAGGCAAGGGGAAAGATATTATGTCAACTATGTGGAACCTTGCCTTATCAACCATTATCATAAAAAACTCCCTTAGTTCTATTCTCAGCGGGGGCATTCCCCGCCCCTGACTTTTGAACTGCATTCATTCCAAGCGGTGGGCAAGCCCTGTGAACTCACCCACTCGTCTATCACAAATTAGCCACTTTCATTACGGTCGACCCTGGGTTAAAAGGGCTCTGATGCCCCGAAAACAAGGTTCGACTTGTGTGGTCTATGTGCTGAATAGAATTAATTTTTATAACAATACAAAAAGGATATGATTTGGTTGCTTTCTAGTAGTGCTTTGAGCACTAAACTAGTATTTGTGTGCTTTCATTCTCTAAAGTATCGATTTTACTATTCTACCATGGTAGATAATAAAAATAAAACAAAAAAGTTCTTTGATTTTTTCGAAAAGTATTTATTTAAAAAAGTTTCAAGTAATGAAGATTTTATCAAAAAGAAGAATATTCCATCTAATTATGGTAGTGTCTTTAAGTTAATGAAAGAATTTACCGCAAAAAATGCTTTTATTAACGACGATGAGTCTTATAATAAGGAATTATATGATTTACAGAAAAGGATTCGAGTATAAGTTTTAATGAGGATAATCTGTTTCGTGCCACTCCATAGCCAAGGAGCAAGGGGATTTTCAGTCCCTCCCTATTCCAATCTGGAAGCCGTACCAATATCTTGAAGCCCACATAAACCAATGAATGCCTAATAAGCTCCGCCCCCTAAAAGTCGGTAGCTGATATGGCTAAAAATGGGGTTAAATCGGAGCCGTCCAAATCGGACACGAATCTTAAAGTCTAGGGATAAAATGGTAATTTCACCTACTAACGGGTCTGAAATGGGTACTGGATCTCCTCCCCAAAGATCCAATAACCAACGAACGGATCCACCTCAACTGGGTGCGGGTTGCAACCCGCAGCAAACCCGGTCCAGCAGGATAGAATTAGGGTTTCTGATTAATCCAAATCAACGGCCCTGATTCATATCTATCATCTCACTGGAAATTAGGAATTACATTCCTTATCTAAACACAGGGATTACATGCCGAATTTGATCCCAAAGGCGGCTATAAATACCCTCCATCCACCACCATTAGGAGGTAATCAATCTTTTGCCAATTTACGCTCTTTCATAATCATTCCTGATTACTGACTTGAGCGTCGGAGGGTGCGTCGCCGGGATCAACCCCGGTGTCTCGCACTTTTTGCAGGTGAAAGGCAGGAGTCAGCGGTCAAATTCCGGCGAAACAGGTTTAGGTTCGCTATTCAAGTTTTTCAAGAATCCACAAATACTATCTGTTTGCCCCCACACCAGATTTAGCAGTAACAGATTGGCGTTGTCTGTGGAAAACGAACGAATAGCAGCCCCCCTCTTCCCGTTGGTCAGATCTTCTCCAGCCATGCCTCCTAGGAAAGTAAGATCCAGATGGTCCAACCGTGGACCCAACCCCGTTGATCAGCAACAGGAAGTCCCCATCCAGCCCGCTCAACAGCAGGGGCAACTTCCTCCTCAAGCCGAGGACCTTCTCCAACCAGACCAGCCTCCTCTTCAGAATCAGCAACCTCCTAAAGGTCCCCCCGGTCCTCAAAATGTTGGTGCAGGGACCTCGCGACCCAACCCGCAGAAACAACCTCTCCATCAAGACCACGTCTCAATACACAATGCCTCTACGGATTCTATGGCCTCCCACAATCCCTGAGCTTCCGACCTTCGCAACACCATCCTCAATCGGCAGAAGGATGAGGATCTTCGCCGCCGTCTGGATGAAAAGCGGGCCCGAGAGGGAGCCTCCCGCCAACAACGTCCGGATGAGCGATCTCCTCACCGCCGAGACTACAAAAGGTCCCCTACTCGAAGAGGGCGAAGACAGTCCCCCGAGCATCACAGAAGAAGACCCCATTCACCCACAGGTCGGCAGCATCCGAGGAACGATGAGGCACCCATCACTCGTGCCGAGTTCCAGCAATTTTAAGCAACCATCCTACAAGCTCTCAATTTCCGTCCCAACAACACCAATGCTCCGAGGATTCCCACTCCTCCTCCGGTCCGAAATCCTCGCCGGCGGTCTCTAACTCCTCCCCCAGCTCCTAGCAACCCCCAGCACATTCCTAGTCCTCGCCGCTCCAGGAGCTACTGTCGTCGTAGCCCTCGCTCTCCCTCGTACGAAGACGAGTCTAGAGGCTCGGTCGGTTACCGTCGAAGAGATGACGCTGTCTACCGCCATCTCCACGAAATGGAGAGGCGCTTGGGTCAGTTTGACAGAGAAGAAGAGCTTAGAGGAAGGACCCTTCGCCCTAGTCGACCTCCTTTTTCCCGAACCATAATGGAGGCACCCGTACCAATTGGCTTTAAACCTCCTCAATTCGAGACTTATTCTGGGGAGTCTGACCTCGTCGATCACATTGAAAGCTTTAAGACCCTCATGCTCATCCATCAAGCTTCCGATGCCCTGCTGTGCACGACCTTCCCCGCTACTCTTAAGGGTCCGACTCGAGAATGGTACTCTCGCCTTGCCCCATCCTCAATATTCTCCTTCGAGCAATTCGAGACCCTCTTCGTCACCCACTTCGTGAGTAGCCGCCGAACTGAGAAGACCAGCATTTTGCTACTCTACCTCAACTAGAAGAAGGGTAAGAAGCTGAGAGACTATGTGAAAAGGTTCACAGCGAAAGCCAGGTCCATAACATCCCTTGACCAGTCGATCGCTGCAGCAGCATTCCAATCCAATATCCTCAACTCCAGCCTCCGCTTCTTCCTCGCCAAGAAGCTCCCGCAGAACTTCTCTGATCTCCTCTTCCGGAGCGAAAAGTATATTCGGGCCGAGGAAGCTGAGCACCGCCCCAACTTGGAGGAGCCTTCCTCCGGGTCCAAGAGAAAGGGAACAGAAGAGGAAGAGGCCAAGAAGCTCCAGAAGGATAATGGCGGGCAGCGCCGACCTCCCCCCAGATTTGAAAAATTTACTCCCCTGAATGCCAACATCTCCACAATTCTCATGGAAGTTGAGAAGGGGGGGGGGGGTGATACCTCCTGCACCAAAAATGAACACCCCCGGCAAGAAGATGGACAAAGAGAAGTGGTGCCGCTATCACCGGGACCATGGCCACGACACCAATGATTGTCGGGCCCTGAAGAACGAGATAGAAGCCCTCATCTAGAGGGGTCAGCTAACCAAGTTCGTGAGAAAGGACAGAGCCGATCTTTCTCCCCCGCCTCGGGGGGTTAACAAGCGTCCTGAACGTGATGAAATGTCCGAATTCGAAGAGGAGCGTGTCCTGCACCTCATTCATGGGGGCCCAATGGGGGGCTCCTCTAACTTCTCCCGAAAGGCATTTATAAGGGAAGTTAATTCGGTTCGTACCACACCTCCTCCTAAAGGCCTCGGAGTGCCCGTCTCATTCTCAGATGAAGTCCTTGAGGGTGTCTGAACCCCCATTGTGACGCACTTGTCATCAACCTCCATATGGCGAACTTTAAAGTGGAAAGGATCCTGGTGGACAATGACAGCTCCGTTAACATCCTTTTCCTCACCGCTTTCAAAGGCCTCAAACTATCCCGAGACAGACTTAAGCCTGTCGGCTACACACTCCATGGGTTCACAGGAGTGCCAGTGACTATTGAAGGGGTGATCACCTAGACATAATCGCTGGCAAAACTCCTACTACCCGAACGGAGTCGATGGACTTTATGGTCGTGGATGTCCCTGCAGCTTACAATGTCATTTTGGGCCGACCCGGCCTAGCTGCCCTAGAAGCCGTTCCTTCGGCATATCACCTCAAGATGAAATTTCCCACCCGGGCAGGGGTAGGGGAAGTAAAAGGCAGTCAAGAGGTAGCCCGCAAGTGCTATATGACCTCAACAGGTGGTCCAGTCCTCTCCCTCGAAACACTTGAAATACCTCAAGAGAGTGTCCGGCCAATGTCCGAGCAGGTAGATGAGTTTGAGGAAGTGCTCTTCTCTGAGCAGGACCCGAGCCGAAAGTTCTTTGTTAGCAAGACCCTCCCATCTGCCCTATGCTCCGACATAGTCCAGTGCATCCGTAGGAACCGCGACCTTTTTGCTTGGTCGGCCGCAGACATGTCCGGAATTTCCGAAGAGCTTTTAGTCCACCACTTCAGCGTCGCTCCGGGGTCCAAACCGGTCCAACAGAAGAGGCGCAAGTTCGCCCCCGAGCGCCAGCAAGCTATAAAAGAGGAGGTGGACAAACTCTTGAGGGCTCGGTTCATACAAGAGGTCAATTATCCCGAATAGCTCTCGAATGTAGTGATGGTGAAGAAGTCCAATAGGACCTGGAGGATTTGTATCGACTTTACCGACCACAACAAGGCATGCCCCAAAGATCCATTCCCTCTTCCAAGCATCGACACCCTGATTGACGCCACTTCGGGTCATGAGCTTCTCAACTTTATGGATGTCTTCTCTGGGTACAACCAAATCCGCATGTTTCCCCCGGATATCCCGAATACTTCCTTTGTTACCGATCTGGGCCTCTACTGCTACAGAGTAATGCCTTTCGGGTTGAAGAACGCAGGTGCCACCATCAACGTCTCGTCAACAAGGTATTCCAAAACCAGATCGGCCGTAATATGGAGGTGTATGTTGATGACATGCTTGTGAAGAGCATCCGTGGAGCCTACCACGTCACTGACCTACAAGAGGCATTCGATGTACTGAAGAAACATGAAATGAGGCTCAACCCGAACAAGTGTGCGTTCGGGGTCACGTCGGGGAAATTCCTAGGCTTCATGGTCAGCCATAGAGGAATCGAAGCCAACCCCGAGAAGATCAAGGCCATATTGGACATGACTCTCCCGAAGAATGTTAAAGAGGTCCAAAAGCTAACAGGTCGCCTTGCAGCCATAGGGCGTTTCCTTTTCAAGTCAGGGGAGAAGTGTCTTCCCTTCTTCAAAGCTCTCAGGGGGGCCAAAGGTGTCGAGTGGGGTCAGCAGCAACAAGATTCATTCGACCAGCTCAAGGCTTACCTAGTCAATCCTCCTCTCCTCAGCAAACCTGTCCTAGGGGAAGCCCTCTACCTATACTTAGCCGCCTCAGAGCAAACCCTCAGCGCTGTTCTCGTGAGGGAAGAATATAAGACCCAAAGGCCCATCTATTACGTGAGCAAGGTACTTCGGGATGCCGAGCTCCGCTACCCAAAGATAGAGAAGATGGCATATGCCTTAGTCATGGCCGCAAAAAAGCTTCGCCCATATTTTCAGTCCCATTCGGTGGTCGTTCTTACCGACCAACCGCTGAAGCAAGTTCTCCACAAGCCAGAGACATCAGATCGCCTCATGAAGTGGTCTATCGAGCTGATTCAGCATGATATAACATATCAGCCTCGGACCGCGATCAAGGCTCAGGCCTTAGCTGAATTCATAGTTGAAAGCACCATTCCCGAGGTCAGTCAAGCGTCAAACGGACCTCCTATTTGGACAGTATATGTAGATGGATCCTCTTGTAACAAGAAAAGCGGAGCTGGGGTCATTCTGGCCGGCCCAGATGATTTCATCCTCCAATACTCCCTCCGCATCAACTTCAAGGCCTCTAACAATGAAGCAGAATATGAAGCACTCATAGCCGGCCTCGGAATGGCTCGCATTGCAGGTGCGAAGCGCCTCCGGATCTTTAGCGACTCTCAGCTGGTCCTAGGCGAGTACGAGGCACGAGATGACCGAATAGTTAAGTACCTAGCCAAGGTCAGGAATCTCATGGCCCTATTTGAAGACACTCTTATCCAACGAATCCCCCGAGAAGAGAATTCCCAGGCCGATGCTCTCTCCAAGCTAGCCTCCTCCTCCCTCCAAGGTCTAGAGCAGACCGTCTTGATCGAGGTGCTCCTGAAGCCAAGTATAGAGGATGAAACTTCCAACTCGATGGAGTCACTACCTGTCCTGCTTCAAGATAATTGGATGAAACCCCTGGTAGAATTCCTAAGGGATGGGCTCCTCCCCAAAGACCTTAAGGAAGCTCGCCGAGTGAGAACCCGAGCAGAGCGGTACACACTTACCAAAGGCATCCTATACAAGCACTCCTTCACACAAGTGGATGGTAGCCTTATTTGAGATGTCTCTCCCTCAAACAATCTGACTACGCCCTGCAAGAGCTCCACGAAGGCATCGGCGGGGCACATTCAGGGTCTAGATCCATAGTCAGGAAGGTGTTGAATTATGGATATTTCTGGCCCACTCTTCTACAAGACACCGAACTGCATGTTCGGCAATGCAGCTCTTGTCAGAAGTACTCCAACGTCCATCGCCTCCCACAAGCTCCACTCACCTCCCTATCAAGTCCTATCCCTTTCGTAGTGTGGGGGATGGATTTACTAGGGCCATTCCCACCAGCTCCCGGCCACCTCAAATTCTTAGTCGTGATAATCGACTACTTCTCGAAGTGGATAGAG
The DNA here is from genome assembly GCA_017893485.1 of Hemerocallis citrina. Taxonomy (NCBI): domain Eukaryota; kingdom Viridiplantae; phylum Streptophyta; class Magnoliopsida; order Asparagales; family Asphodelaceae; genus Hemerocallis; species Hemerocallis citrina. The sequence goes on along the minus strand of CM030359.1, from coordinate 401,773,842 downwards.
GCCGAGCCCTTGGCCACAATCACCGAGAACAAAGTACTTCAGTTCTTCTGGAAGAACGTTATCTGCCGATTCGGTGTCCCTCGAGTCCTCATAACAGACAACGGAACCCAATTTACCGGTGCTGCCTTCCGAGCTCTATGTGAAGACCTCACCATCCAACAATGTTTCTCCTCCGTCTCCCATCCACAGTCGAATGGTCAAGTGGAGAATGCTAACCGACAGATCCTCTCTCGTATTAAGAAAAGGCTGAATAAGTGCTCTAAAGGCTTATGGGTCGATCAGCTCCCTAACGTGCTGTAGAACTACTGCACCACAAAACGGACCCCCACAGGAGAGTCCCCATTCAACCTCACGTATGGGTCCGAGGCTGTGATCCCATTGGAAGTCGGCATACCTTCTCCTCACCTTCTTGCCTACAAAGAAGAACAGAATGCCAGAGAACTTCGGGCAAACTTAGACTTGGTCGACGAGCTACGGGAAAGAGCATCAATCCGCCAACAGAGTTATCGGAGGAGGATCAAATTGGCGTACAATAAAAGAGTTCGTCCCACCGACCTCAAAGAAGGGGACTTGGTCCACAGAAAGTTAGCAATCTCTTTTCCTGGTCAGAAGAGTAAACTAGTTCCAAATTGGGAGGGACCCTACAAGATTACCAAAGTAGTTCGGCCTAAGACATATCGTCTAGAAGACCTCGAAGGCAGAGAGTTCCCCAGGACTTGGAATGCCGACCATCTTTTTAGATACCAATAGAGAGCATTAATGCCTCTCTAAGTATTTCGGGATGTCGAACCGTTCCTCTCCTTTTACTTGTATTTTTTCCTTTATTTCTCTTATGTAATAACAGCTCGCAACTTAGAAGTAGCCAACTATTAGTTATCAATAAAGAAAGTTTTTTCATATTTTACTTGTAAAATTCCTTGTATCTCTCTGCTTTTACTCTTCACCCTAACAACGAGTTCGGAGTCCAACACTTGGCTCGACTCCTCTTCGCAAGATCGCTCTTAAGCGGACTAGAAGGGGTTCGCCATTCGAAATTGCTCCCACAACCGTTGAACAAAGTCTAACGACGAGTTCGGAGTCCAACACTTGGCTCGACTCCTCTTCGCAAGCTCGCTCTTAAGCGGGCTAGAAGGGGTTTGCCATTTGGAATTACTCCCACAACCGTTGAACCAACTCTAATGACGAGTTCGGAGTCCAACACTTGGCTCGACTCCTCTTCGCAAGCTCGCTCTTAAGCGGGATAGAAGGGGTTCGCCATTCGGAATTGCTCCCACAACCGTTGAACAAACTTTAACTACGAGTTCAGAGTCCAACACTTGGCTCGACTCCTCTTCGCAGGCTCGCTCTTAAGCGGGCTAGAAGGAGTTCGCCATTCAGAATTGCTCCCACAACTGTTGAACCAACTCTAACGACGAGTTCGAAGTCCAACACTTGGCTCGACTCTTATTCGCAAGCTTGCTCTTAAGCGGGATAGAAGGGGTTCGCCATTCAGAATTGCTCCCACAACCATTGAACAAACTCTAACGACGAGTTCGGAGTTCAACACTTGGCTCGACTCCTCTTCGCAGGCTCGCTCTTAAGCGGGCTAGAAGGGATTCGCCATTCGGAATTGCTCCCACAACCGTTGAACCAACTCTAACGATGAGTTCGGAGTCCAACACTTGGCTCGACTCCTCTTCGCAAGCTCGCTCTTAAGCGGAATAGAAGGGGTTCGCCATTCGGAATTGCTCCCACAACCGTTGAACAAACTCTAACGACGAGTTCAGAGTCCAACACTTGGCTCGACTCCTCTTCGCAGGCTCGCTCTTAAGCGGGCTAGAAGGGGTTCGTCATTCGGAATTACTCCCATAACCGTTGAACAAACTCTAACGACGAGTTCGGAGTCTAATACTTGGCTCGACTCCACTTCTCAAGCTCGCTATTAAGCGAGCCAAAGTGGTTTGCCCATAAGAAGGAAGATTTGCATCTGATTTTGAGTAGTGGTCAAAAGTTGGAGGAGTTATACTTAAACTAATACCAGCCAACGCAACATTCAAACATCAGAAGCAAAACAAACTTTTTTATTAAGAGCCCAAACAGGACTGACACTACAACAGAGTTTTACAATAACTTGAAGAGCATAATACAACTTGTTTAGCGCTTCTTTGGAAGGGGAACGCTTCGGTTCAGAGACATACGAGGGCGGCGCCGCCTTACCTCTGAGCTCGACTCTAAACCAGCGAAGCGAGACCCCCCTTCGCCGCTGATTCTAGCCGTGGCCCCAACCGAGGTGCCACTAGACGAAATAGCTACACCACTCTGAGCGTCAGTTGGGTTCCGCCTAACGGCAGGTGAACGAGTTGCAAGTTCGTAGAACGAGATTCCTCTTTCGCTTTTTTCGCGAGTACATGACGTACTGCGAACATTGGTCCTTACGGGCTGAGGTTTCAGCGTTGCAATCTCCTCCTCTAGCTCGACGATCCTATCCCTCAGAATATCGTCCTCTGCCGATACTTTGAAACGGGAAAGTTTAGACGAGCCCGCGACGTTAGTGCTATCGGCCACAATACGACGGAAATGAGACACTTCGATTCCCCTGTCGATCGTGATCCTCCTCAGTTTGTCAATTCTTGTCGTCAACTCATCACGCTCGAACATCAACTTCCCCACCCTCGAAGCTAACTCCTTTTCCTCCACCGAATGTTCTTTCACCGTCACCTCCAAATGACGAATCTCCGCCTGTAGTCCACTATTCCTTTGGTCGACATCGAAGAGCGCCTTACGGAGCAACTCTATCTCGCCTTCGAGACGAGTCTCTCGAGATTTCTTCTGCAGTTGCCTCAAATCGCAAAAATACCCTCTCACAGTTGCTTTGATGTCCTCCAATTTCAAGAAGTCGTAAAACGTTTTATCACGACTGCGAGAAAGAGCCCGCTTCGTTTTCTTCAGCTCAGTACGAAGATGGGAGACCTCAGTAATCGGACCCAACTCAACCTAAAAAGTGGAGGAATATCAAAAGAAGTCTTCAATACTTAAGCAGACAATCCGAGCAAAAAGAGTTGAACACTTAGCGAAATTTCGTAATATTCAGCCAAAACACCAAGAAGGAAACCGTTTCATTAAAAGTCCAAGATTTACAAAAAGCGGTCGCCAGTCTGCAGTTAGGCATTACAAAAAAGTAGAACAAGAAAATGAGAAGAGGCGACAAAGTCAGGGGTCGACCTCATCATCATTCGGCACGGGTACAATCGCACGCTCGGCGCCCCCTCGTCTTCGGAGTCTTTGACCTCTTGCCTCGGAGCGAGCTCGACCAGGGGCAGCTCTTCCTCACCCTCTACGGGGTCGTAGAAGTAGTAGGACGAGACGTCAAATCCGGGGTTCCGAGCGGCGATATGCTTCAGCGCTCGGCCGTACGCCTCCTCCATGTTGGTCAACATGTGAGCCTCGGCTTCGTCCCGAACCGCCTGCTCCGCGGCCGCCACCTTCAACGCATGATCGCTCAGGGCCTCGTCCGATGCCTTCAGGGCCTTCGACAGCTCCCCTTCGAGTCGAGCTGTCTCCTTTTCCAGGGTCTCGACCGTGGAAGCCTCGGCGGCCGAGCTCCTCAGTGCCTCGGCAAGCTTAGCCCTTAGGTCGGCAACTTCGACCTCGAGCGAAGCGGAATGCACCTGCTCGGCCTCCAACTGTTTCACCGCCTTAGACCGCTCTGATCATTCCCGGTCGTTCAGAACAGTCATCTCCTTTTCCTTGCTAGCGAACTCCTCGAGCAAGTAATTGAAGTGGCAGAGGGTCTGTAAGCCATACAAAAAGCAGTTAAGCACGAGCACAAAAATTTGGAAAAATTTTGAAGAAAATCCTCTAGTACTTACCGACATGGTGTTCCAAGCAATCTGCATCGCGGCGTCACCAACTTCACCCGCCTTGAGCGCCGCTCGGTCTTTAGGGGTCGGCAGGTGCTTCACCGCCTGCATGCAGATGTTGCCGTCCCCTAAGAACCCTTCGACCTTCATCACCCGCCAATCGGGGACGAAGATGCACTTGTGCTCCTCGGTCAGGATTGCCTCTGCCTCGGCAGTGAGGGGCGGGACATCGAGAGCCAGTGCCGCGCTAATGTTGAATGCTCCGCCCGAAGACCCCGGAGCATCTGTTCGCGCCGTTGGGGTCGGTGCATCCGAGGTAGGTGGGGCGGACGGCACGACGAGGCCTTGATCGGACTCGACCGGAGGAGCCTCGTTAACCTGCGGCTCGACGGTCGGAGAAACAGAGGGGATCTTAGGCGCTCGGCCGCCTTGGGGTCCCACTACAAGGAATTTGACATATAGTGACAGCAAAAATCCGTGGGTAAAAGGCGAAAAACCGTAGGTATAGCCCGTAAAACCTATACCAACGGACATATTTTTCCGTCGTTTTTAATTAGCTATGCCCACGGCAAAATGCCGTCACTATAGCCTATAGCGACGATTTTTTCACCCGTTGGTATAGGTATCGGTGTTATACCCACGGTTTCGTATCCATTGGTATAGGTTTTAAAGACACCTTTTGCATTCCTATACCCACGGTTGAAACTCCATTGCTATAGGTTTTAGCAATGGTTTTAGCATCCAATTATTTGAATATATACCCATCGCTCTATACAAATTTTTTTCTTACTAATTACGCGTATGATAATTTAATATTTTCTTTTATAATATTAATTCAATTATAAACTAAATACACAATAAAATAGATAAATATATTTATGAAACAAAAATTGATAAAATTAAACTTCAATCATATTAAAAATTAATGAAATATTACAAGGATGTCAAATTACAAAATAGTTAATAACCAGATATACAATTGAAGAAATCCACACTTGGGCTGAATCACTCATCATAAGGCAACTACAGTTCTCTCGGCTCTTTAAGGAGCTGTGGCAGTAACATAAGATACAACTACAGTGATGTCGTCGAGTTTGTCTCCATAATAACGATATCCAGCATCTTGGGCTGCAGTTGAGAAGGGCATCTTCAATACAACTGAAGCACCTTGATAAAAGTTGAAATTTCAACCAAGGACCAGCATATAAAGTAACCAAACATTTCCGAAGGACTTCTTCCAGGCATAATTACTGAATAAATTCATAAGCAGAAGAGTGATGAATAGGGCAGAGAACTTTTTTTTCCTTGCAAAAGATATTAACTGGTTGAGAAAGACAAGATACATCAGATTTCCTTTTGACTGAAATAAATACGAGGGTTTTTCCTTCACAAATATTACTACGTTCAACTGGAGAATAAACTACTGTTCTTCCTGAAAATGCCAAAAATCAGACAAATAACAAAACATTAGACTATATTATCACTGAACAGAGTGTTCATTACCACCATTTCCACAATCATCAGTTTGGACAGAAATGAGGTAAGAGAGAACTCACTCTGAGTTTATATCCACTTTTTCTGAAAGCTGGGTTTTTTTATTGTGCTATATACTTTGCTAGCCCAGAAAGAATGAGACATGGATACTGGAATAATTCAAAAACAAATGTTCTTCATCAAGAAATACCTCCTCACATGGGCAACATACTCCTCCTGGGTCATCGTCTTCATTGTTTCCAGATCTTTCTCATAATTAGTTATCTGAACCAACCAAGATGATAAATGGAAACGACAAAATTAAACCATAAAGAGAAGATAATAAATGAACAGTGAAAAAGTTATCTCACTGGGAAGTTAAGCTTCGCATTCAGTGTTGGCCCCCAATATTTAAGAGCTGCAAGGTCAAGTGCTCTTGCGGCCTCCTCCTCGGAATCGTAGGTGCCTACATACATTTAAGCGGTTTAGGACTGTGGCGCTTATACATGTAAAATAATAAACAGAATGAGCTTGTTTTCATAGTTACCTAAGTACACTGGAAGAACCGTCAGTGCGTCACAGCAATTCAGAAACCACCAGCCCAGATCCAAATGTATTTTAGGGGAAGAAAGATGAAATAGAGAAATTAGTATAAATCAACAATGAAGTTAGAATAATTATCAAGTAAATCTTGGGAAAGGAACATCATAGACTGATTGTATTATTTGCAAACCATATATAAATAAAAGAACAGATAAAAACTTATGCAAACTCTGCTTGAAAATGGTAGCTTAATCGTTATAGACCATAAGCCACACAAGCCTCAGTAAAGTACCATTAGTTGAGATGCGATATATAGGTTAACATAACTCACTCTTATTTTAAATTATTGTTAGGACTACTTGAACAGCACTTAAGGCAATGCACAATTCAGATGATTAGGTGTCACTAAGATATGTAGTACCATGGACACTAAGAGAAAACTAACCAAATGATAATAATCTTCATGATGATTAGCCAACAAGAAGATTATAAGTTCAACAATGGCCAACCAGTTATTAGCCAACAAGATGATCAGCAATAGAAACATGAAAAAACCATGCACAACTACTCATCATGATGATTAGATTCCTCACTATTTGAATTCTCAACTATAACTAATCATCATGATGATTAGTTATAGTTGAGAATTTAAAGAGTGAGGAATTTATGCATGTCTATATTATTTCTACATGTTTGTATTGCATACCACACTGCTCATTCCATTCCCATAGTTCAAATAGACAATTCACGAAGCAACACTTTTGAGTTGCATACCATGCTTCCCATTCATTTCTAGAGTACAAATAGACAAATTCAGAAAGAGTGAAAATTTCTACATGTTTGAATTGCATACCATGCTTCCCTTTGCGTTTCCTACCTTCCATTCTGCTCGTATTGTCCCAAAGATGTGCTTCAAACTTCCCGCTCCATTTCAACCTAAAATTAAACACAAATCTCATATCATTATCCCAACACTTATCGAAACCACAACAGATTAAATTTCATATTCCCCTAATTATGCCCAATTCCTAGGTGGTGTTTAGTGTTACTTTTGGAAAACCCAAAACACTTGATTCGACATTACAAGCACTTTTAGGAATTAAAATTAGTAAAACCAAGTAAAAATGTGTCAAAGACAAAGCACTTCTCCAAAATCGAGAGAGATCTTGTCTTCTTCGTGTGGGAGAGATCTTGTCTTCTTCGTGAGGGAGAAGGGGCGACGCATCGGGAAGTACAGGTTGGGTTTGGGAAGGGGCGACGGCGACGGATGCGACTCGGGAGGCGGATGATTTACAGGTTGGGTTTGGGGAGAGAGGGTTTGGGAAGAGAGATAGAGAGGAGAGAGGGATTCGGGTGTGAACGTGAGAGAACTTTATAAATTGGGGGTATTTGGGATTTGGGGGGAAAATGAAAAGATTGGGGGGAAAATAAATTATAGAATATATCCACCTATACCCACAGTTTATTATATGTCTGTGGGTATACAATGTCTATACCCACGGTTTTAGTGATCCGTCACTATAGGTGTCCGTTGGTATATGACAAATTTCTTGTAGTGTCCGGACACGGTCCTCTTTCTTTTCCTCGTCTCCTGCTCCTTAACCGCCCGGGCCTTAGCCATCAGACCCTTGTAATCCATGCCGTGAGTTTCTACAAAGATCGAGAGAAAAAAGTTAGAAAAGTTTTTTAAATTCAAAGACAAAGCAAAGAAAAGAAAAGGAGAAGCGTACTGGGGTCGATCGGACTGAGACTCCCTCGGAATAGGACCTCATCGGTAATGTCCTTGTAGTTGAGGGTCGGAAGACCGAGGAGCTTTTCTACAATCTCTGCCTCCTTGTTGCTGAGCACAGGCTCCTTCTTCGCCCGTTTCGGAACCCCGTCCCTCAGCCACGCTGTCGGGATGACCCACGGCTCGGGAGCCCAGACGAGGAAATACTTCTCTTTCAAGTGCTTGATCGAGTCCGGGTTCTCGATAAGCTTCACGCCCTTCCTCTGCAAGAGATAGTACCTCTGCTCGTTCTTGTTAATCTGGCAGGGTCGGTAGATGCTTCGCAGTAGGAACATCGAGGGCTGCGCGCTGACCTCCTGGCACTGAAGAGCGAAGGCCATCACGTGCCGCCAAGTGTTCGGCATCCACTGGGCCGGGCTCAAGCCGTACCATTGCAGCACCTCGATCACGAAAGGGTGCAATGGCAGCCGAAGACCGGCATGCAGAGCGTCGGCAGGGAATATGCAGACATCGGCCGAAGAAGACGTGCACGCTTGGACGCCAGGGCCGGGGAGAAGGAGAGCATACTCCGCAGGGATCCGGAACCCACTCCAAATCCGATGCAAATCCGCCTCAGTTAAGATCGAGGAAATATGATCTACCTCGGAAGTCTCCCTCGGCTCGTTCTCCTCAATCGACTTGGCGATGCCCTGCGTCACCTTCTCCAGCAAATCTTCAGAATAACTCTGCACACCGCCAACACTAGACATGACGCTCGGTTGCCGACCCAACTCCCCTGCAGTCTTCGGGTGCTCGATTACCGTCACCACCCCCTTACCCTTGCTGGCTCGGACCATTACCTCCTGGAGAGGCTCGGCAAGCTCCTCATCTGTACTCGGCCTAACCATTGTCTCTTCGGTCAGCTCGACGACCTCCTACCCTTTACCCTTGCTCGGCCTCACCGTTCGACTGATGCTTAGGCCCGAGAGGGGGTCTTGTCCGTGGAAGAAAACTTAACCATTTTACAAAAATGAGGAGAGAGACTGACCTTGAAGTGACTAGTACGGTCGGAAAAGATCGCCGGAGTTTAAAACGCCTTGCCGCGACAGCTAGCAGCACCACCCAAGAGCTAAAAACTTCGCTAAGAAGTAAAACCAAGAGTGAGAAAGTAAAAGTGAGAAATGAGGTTAAGTGTTGAGGGGATGAAAACTTATAGTAAAAGTGACGTCTCTTGGGCTTTGTAACGTAAGGGCGTAACTCTTGGGCCTCCCTTGAAGCATTACAAAAGTCCAAACGACTAAGTAACGAAGAGCTACAACTGTTGACAACGGAAGCGACGTTTCGATTCAAGTAAAATCGCTCGGTGCCTCAGGACCAAAATTCGAGCGACAGGCGATCCGACCTCAACAAGCAAGAGGATCGCTCGAATTCCGAGCAAGTGCCAATCCGAGCCACGAATTGGAGAAAAACGACTTTCCCCTCAAAATTCGCATAAGATTTTGATCGGACGGCTCAGATCATGCCAGCGCCGCTACATGACAAGATAGTGTTTTCTTGGTAACTGAGCCAGCATCGAGATCCGTGCCATCATCCAACGGCTAGGATCGCCCCACGTCCCTTGGAACCAAAATCCGAGCGACAGGCGATTCGACCTCCACAACAAAGAGGATCGCTCGGATTCCGAGCAAGTGCCAATCCGAGCCACGAATTGGAGAAAAACGACTTTCCCCTCAAAATTCGCATAAGATTTCAATCAGACGGCTCAGATCGTGCCAACACCACTACACGACATGATAGTGTTTTCCTGGGAACTGAGCCAGTCTCGAGATCTGTGCCATCATCCAACGGCTCCGATCGCCCCACGTCCCTCGAAACCAAAATCCGAGCGACAAGCGATCCGACCTCAACTACAAAGAGGATCGCTCGGATTCCGAGCAAGTGCCAATCCAAACCTCGAATGGGAGAAAAATGACTTTCCCCTTAAAATTCGCATAAGATTTCGATCAGACGGCTCAGATCATTCCAGCGCCACTACACGACAAGATAGTATTTTCTTGGGAACTGAGCCAGTCTCGAGATCTGTGCAATTATCCAACGGCTCCGATCGCTCCACGTCCCTCGAAATCGAAATCCGAGCGACAGGCGATCCGACCTAAAGAACCGAGCCACTCGGCTCAGATTTCGATCAAGTGCCAATCCGAGCGTCGAATTGGAGAAAAATGACTTTCCCCTCAAAATTCGCATAAGATTTCAATCAGACGGCTCAGATCGTGCCAACACCACTACACGACAAGATAGTGTTTTCTTGGGAACTGAGCCAGTCTCGAGATCTGTGCTATCATCCAACGACTCCGATCGCCCTACGTACCTCGAAACCAAAATCCGAGCGACATGCGATCCGACCTCAACAACAAAAAGGATCCCTCGGATTCCGAGCAAGTGCCAATCCGAACCTCGAATGGTCGAAAAACGAATTTTGCCTCAAAATTTACGTAAGATTTCGATCAGACGGCTCAGATCATGCCAGCGCCACTACACGACAAGATAGTGTTTTCTTGGGAACTGAGCCAGTCTCGAGATCTGTGCAATCATCCAACGGCTCCGATCGCCCTACGTCCCTCGGAATCGAAATCCGAGCGACAGGCGATCCGACCTAAAGAACCGAGCCACTCGGCTCGGATTCCGAGCAAGTGCCAATTCGAGCGTCGAATTGGAGAAAAACGACTTTCCCCTCAGAATTCGCTTAAGATTTCAATCAGACGGCTCAGATCGTGCCAACACCACTACACGACAAGATAGTGTTTTCTTGGGAACTGAGCCAGTCTCGAGATCTGTGCCATCATCCAATGGCTCCGATCGCCCCACGCCCCTCGAAACCAAAATCCGAGCGACAGGCGATCCGACCTCAACAACAAAGAGGATCGCTCGGATTCCGAGCAAGTGCCAATCCGAACCTCGAATGGGAGAAAAACGACTTTTCCCTCAAAATTCGCGTAAGATTTCGATCAGACGGCTCAGATCATTCCAGCGCCACTACACGACAAGATAGTGTTTTCTTGGGAACTGAGCCAGTCTCGAGATCTGTGCATTCATCCAACGGCTCCGATCGCCCCACGTCCCTCCAAATCGAAATCCGAGCGACAGGGGATCCGACCTAAAGAACCGAGCCACTCGGCTCGGATTCCGAGCAAGTGCCAATCCAAGCGTCAAATTGGAGAAAAACAACTTTCTCGTCAAAATTCGCGTAAGATTTCAATCAGACGGCTCAGATCGTGCCAACACCACGACACGACAAGATAGTGTTTTCTTGGGAAATGAGCCAGTCTCGAGATCTGTACCATCATCCAATGGCTCCGATCGCCCCACATCCCTCGAAACCAAAATCCGAGTGACAGGCGATCCGACCTCAACAACAAAGAGGATGGCTTGGATTCCGAGCAAGTGCCAATCCGAACCTCGAATGGGAGAAAAACAACTTTTCCCTCAAAATTCGCGTAAGATTTCGATTAGATGGCTCAGATCATGCCAACGCCACTACACGACAAGATAGTGTTTTCTTGGGAAGTGAGCTAGTTTCGAGATCTGTGCAATCATCCAACGGCTCTGATCGCCCCACATCCCTTGGAATCGAAATCTGAGCGACAGGCGATCCGACCTAAAGAACCGAGCAACTCGGCTCGGATTCCGAGCAAGTGCCAATCCGAGCGTTGAATTGGAGAAAAATGGCTTTCCCCTCAAAATTCGCGTAAGATTTCGATCGGACGGCTCAGATCATGCCAGCGCCACTACACGACAAGATAGTGTTTTCTTAGAAACGGTGCCCGCCTCGAGATTTGCGCCGAGATCCGACGGCTCAGATCGCTCCACGTCACTCGGAACTCCCAGCCGAGCGACTAGCGATCCGAGCCACTCGTGCAGGGGAAAAACCGAGCCACTTCGCTCGGATTCCGAGCAAGTGCCAATCCGACCCTCGAAAGTGAAGAAAAACACTGCCGAGCGTCTCCAACCGTTGCATCACTGTGAAAATCGCGCCTGAGATGATGGACGGTCCAGATTACGCCACGTCTACTAAACGACAAGATAGTGTTTTCTTGGGAACTGAGCCAGTCTCGAGATCTGTGCAATCATCCAACGGCTCCGATCGCCTCACGTCCCTCGAAATCGAAATCCGAGCGACAGGCGATCCGACCTAAAGAACCGAGCCACTCGGCTCGGATTCCGAGCAAGTGCCAATCCGAGCGTCAAATTGGAGAAAAACGACTTTCCCCTCAAAATTCGCGTAAGATTTCAATCGGACGGCTCAGATCGTGCCAACCCCACTACACGACAAGATAGTGTTTTCTTAGGAACTGAGCCAGTCTCGAGATCTGTGCCATCATCCAACGGCTCCGATCGCCCCACGTCCCTTGAAACCAAAATTTGAGCGACAGGCGATCCGACCTCAACAACAAAGAGGATCGCTCGGATTCCGAGCAAGTGCCAATCCGAACCTCGAATGGGAGAAAAATGACTTTCCCCTCAAAATTCGCATAAGATTTCGATTAGACGGCTCAGATCATGCTAGCGCCACTACACGACAAGATAGTGTTTTCTTGGAAACTGAGCCAGTCTCGAGATCTGTGCAATCATCCAACGGCTCCGATCGCCCCACGTCCCTTGGAATCGAAATCCGAGCGACAAGCAATCCGACCTAAAGAACCGAGCCACTCGGCTTGAATTCCGAGCAAGTGCCAATCCGAGCATCGAATTGGAGAAAAACGGCTTTCCCCTCAAAATTCGCGTAAGATTTCGATCGGACGACTCAGATCATGCCAGCGCCACTACACGACAAGATAGTGTTTTCTTGGGGCCGGTGTCCGCCTCGAGATTCGTGCCGAGATCCGACGGCTCAGATTGCTCCACGTTACTCGGAACTCCCAGCCGAGCGACTAGCGATCCGAGCCACTCGCGCAGGGGAAAAACCGAGCCACTTCGCTCAGATTCCGAGCAAGTGCCAATCCGACCCTCGAAAGTGAAGGAAAATACTTCCGAGCATCTCCAACCGTTGGATCACTGCGAAAATCGTGCCTGAGATGATGGACGGTCCAGATTACGCCACGTCCACTAAATGACAAGATAGTATTTTCTTGGGAACTGTGCCCGCCTCGAGATTCGCGCCGAGGTCCGACGGCTCAGATCGCTCCACGTCACTCGGAAATCCGAGCCGAGCGACTAGCGATTCGAGCCACTCGCACAAGGGAAAAACCAAGCCACTTCGCTTGGATCCCGAGCAAGTGCCAATCCGACCCTCAAAAGCAGAGAAATTGCTGCCGAGCAACTCTGTCCATCCGATCTTTCAGAAATTCGTGCCCGCACAAGATCAATGGTCCAGATCGCACCACGCCATAATTCGATATTTTATTTATTAAAACCGTTTTATTTATTTAAAAATTGCAAAAAAAATGATTAAAAATTCGGGAAAATTGATTAAAAATCCTAGAAAATAATTATAAAGTCGGAAAAATATTTTTGAGACCTCGAGTAAATAATTATTGCCTAGGACCATTTATTAAGACCCCTGAACGACGAATCGACACTTCGCAAAATTAAGTAAATATTCCGAAAAAATAGATAAAAATCACCAAATGTCCAGAAGAGCTCAAAAACAACTCAGAGCGCAACCAGCTTGAAAAATCACCATACTGTCTCCTACAAAGATTCGAAACCGTCCATTTGGACTCCGATACAACTCCGCTAGCCATTAAAACAGTAAAATTACTCCTCAAAGACTGATCAAACTTAGTCTTCGAAAGTGGGGGGCTCGGGATATGGCTAAAAATGGGGTTAAATCGGAGCCGTCCAAATCGGGCACGAATCTTAAAGCCTAGGGATAAAATGGTAATTTCACCTACTAACAGGTCTGAAATGGGTACTGGATCTCCTCCCCAAAGATCCAATAACCCACGAATGGATCCACCTCAACTGGGTGCAGGTTGCAACCCGCAGCAAATCCGGTCCAGCATGATAGAATTAGGATTTCTGATTAATCCAAATCAACGGCCCTGATTCATATCTATCCTCTCACTGAGAATTAGGGATTACATTCCTTATCTAAACATAGGGATTACATGCCTAATTCGATCCCAAAGGCGGCTATAAATACCTCCCATCCACCACCATTAGGAGGTAATCAATCTTTTGCCAATTTACGCTCTTTCATAATCATTCCTGATTACTGACTTGAGCCTCGGAGGGTGCGTCGCCGGGATCAACCCCAGTATCTCGCACTTTTTGCAGGTGAACGGCAGGAGTCAGCGGTCATACTCCGGCAGAACAGGTTCAGGTTCGCTATTCAAGTTTTTCAAGAATCCACAAATACTATATGTTAGCCCCCACACCAGATTTAGCGGTAACAGTAGCTTTCACTGTCTTCAAGTGAGATATCCACTGTGGAGACTCTCGGATAAGATAAGAGGCAAAGAGGTCACTTCCCTTTTCATAATCGCATAGGTGGTAAACTACTTTGTAAAGAAAGAGAGAACTCAATTCTTTTCAGCAAGGGAAGAATACATTTTTTTTTACATCTTATTTTATTCCTGATGAATACTGATGGTAGCATTCATTCTTCTGGCACACGGCTTTCTGTACAATCTCTTGTGGCTTAATATTTTTTCGATGTTGACTTAGTCATCCTAGCGCAGGTTTGTCTGTAAACAAACTTTCTCTTTTTTTTTCTGCGGAACTGGATGTGGGTCTCGCTCGTCCCCTTATTCCGAGCAAGAAGGACTCCGGCTGAAAGAGGAGAGACTTTATTTGGTCAGCTTTCTTCTTTCAAACAGACTCTTTTAATATTCACCAGTTTCAAAGACCTAAAAGATATATTATTTAGAGATGCGGAAAATACAATACGTTGGATGCTAAGAATACGGTCTTTGAAGGACCCATGGGGAAGGGCTTAGAAGAGATTAGTGCTTTGGTTAAGCTTTGGCTTAGATAGTGAAAAGCATGAACGAACCCTTTATCAAGATGACTTATTTCTATTCTATTTTTATCTTGCAGAATGGAACCCTACTCTTTGAAATAGGGGAATACCCAATCCAAAGAGGAAAGAGGAAGCTAAGTACATATGTCCACACTTGGGATCTAAGATTGAGATGCCTCTACCCTATGAGCAAGTAGATGTGCCTGCTTTGAAGAAGTATGGTTCTGAATTGATGTACTACATGAAATAGGACATCTTACTCTTAGGTGGTACGTTCGCGAGTTAGAAACTTTATTTAATACCTTTCTTGCTTGCTGCTCCTTTCATTGTTGGGGTTGAATCAGTCTTGTGAATTGACTGGCCTTATAGTAGTAGTAGCCATTCATTCTTGTTCCGCCAGGAAAATTATGACTTAAAGTTGTGAAATTGAATTCTATGCATTTAATTAACCAAAAAGTATCCACAGATGATTGTGTGAGTGTTAGGATTGGGCTTAGCAGCCCAGCTCCAGAAAAATCTAAGTCTAGCGTTATAAAATAATGGGTAAGTTAGTGTCTTCAAATTAGGTCTGTTTAAAAATAATGCCAGCTAAGAATATTATATGATCCTGATCCCGTCCAGCCGTAGACCCTGTATGTTAGGGGTGGATACTTATTATCCGAACTGACCAATCTGAACAAATTCAACCCCGAAAAGACTCGTTTTTAACCAAACCAATTGGGGAATTGGATTGGCCCAGTTCTTGGTCTCCAATAACCGACAAGAACAATTCGGTTGTTGGATGGGACTTCCAAATAACCGATAAAATCAAATAGACCGTACATCCATGAATTAGTCCCTAAAAAATCTAATTCTCCTTTAATTTCTTGAATATAAACTGTCATTTCTTGAAGATACAAATAGTCTTTTTTAATTTTTTGAAGTTCAGTGCACATCACAAGTCTCACACTCCAAATCCCAATGAGGTAACCCAACATCCAACAATAAGATTATAAGAGGAAAGAATTCGAAGAAAATGGAAACTCTAACTAAATAAATCAATAATTCATTTTCTTTATCCTCTAAAGCTCTAAATCTGTAAGTTCTTTTTCTTCTTCATCATCTTCTTCTGTCCTCCTCCTCCTCCAGTTTCCGCCAACAACTCAATACCCCCTTTGTCTCTCCTCCAGTTCTCGCCAATAGCCCAACATCTTGCCATCGATTTTGTTTTTCGTATTTTAGATGTGTGAATAAAATTGTGTTTTTAAAGATTTTTTTTAGTTGAAATTAGGGGTTTTTTTTATTTTAAATTTATTTATTTATTTATTTATTTTTGGGTGAATTGAATGAGGTATTAGATGGGATGGGATGTTTGATTTGGTGGGTGCCCTGAATTTTATTTTAAAGTAGTTTGATTGAAATAATTTTAACATCTAAGAGCATCCACAGTCGTTTTTCTCATTTCTTATAAAATGGCAGCTACAGTAATAGCAATTGGATGCGTATCGTGCAGTGGTGCTTTGCTATATCTTTCTCATTTAGATTAGAGACGGGATATGATATCCCGTCCCTTTTTTTTTAATTTAAAAAGGCGGGACGGGGAATCATTCCCCGTCGCTCAACAAAAAAAAAAAGGAAAAGCTTCGGACGGAGTATCATACCCCGTCCCTAAAATCCGGCCGAAAGCAAGATTTAATTCTTGGCGTGGGCATCAAGTGGATCATTTTGTTCCTACTTTTGGTGTGAGAAGACCATAATACCCCCATGGCTTTCAAGAAGAAGAACACTATAAATTGGCTACATGACTATGGAAGAATGCATCAAGCTTTGCCCGCGGCAATCTTTTGAAAAAAAAAAATTAGCTTGCTTGCTCTCAGTTATTATAATCTCCTCTTCAAATTTCTTAATACTTATTGTAATCAAGATTCATAAAATTTGGAATGTCTTCTTCAATCAAGCGATTTATTGGAAAGGTTAAATCAAAGCGTTCGTCGGAGTCCGCATCATCACAGTCCGCACCATCACAAAACAGGAACGAAGAAGAAACAGCTGCGCCTATCAATGCCAGCGATCCATCACAGTGGGTAAAAGTTTTCGATGATGGACGGCACATTTGCAAACTGATTACGGATGAACCTATAGGTGGATTTGTTAATTTCAGAGTCAATTGGAAGGGACCAATTAAAGCGTACAAGGTACTTTGCAATGTTCCTATAATAAAGCATCTCATCGATAATGCGGGTTGGTCCCTTTTTTTACTATTGATACATAGAAGTCGTCTACGCGTCTTGTTGAGGCTTTGGTTGAGAGATGGTGGGACACGACCCACACTTTTCACCTTCCTGCCAGTGAGTTGGGATTTACCCCGTTAGACTGGGCAATGCTAACGGGTTTATCTATTGGAATCAGTCCGTTTCCGCCATGTAACGACGATGCATATCCTTTTGAGATTGTCTAGTCTAGTTTCTTTCCAGAAATTACACTGGAAGATTGGAAATCTCATGGTATACGTATCTCTTTTCTAAAGAAGTATTTTGTGAAAGATTGGATAGATGCAGCTATAGCCGATCCTGCAGTGGCAATGAAAGTTGCCAGAGCTTTCATGCTCTATTTTGTGGGTGAGTTTCTTCTACCCAATGCGTCCGGTGTAGTGAGATGTGGTTTCCTTACTGCATTTGAAGATGTGAATGTTGTCGGTACGTATGATTGGGGTAGTCCATCTCTAGCATTGCTATATATGTCTTTGGATGCTTGTAGCCGACTTAAATTGAAATCATTTAACGGTCCGTGGCAAGAACTAGAGGTAATCTTAATAATTAATGTTATTTATTTTGTTACAATATTTAAAATTGAAAATAATAATGTTCTAATTTTTAATCTGTCACATATTATTATATGTGTTTGTTTCAGTACTGGGCATATGAATACACAAGCATTTGTACACCAATGTGTAAGCGAGACGTAAACTTTGCAGTCCATTTGGAAAATGCGGATATCCGACCAAAAATATCACGTTGGAATCGCAGTAATTTGGATGAAACAAGTTGTGATCTAATACGTTACAATATACAAATGGCCCGCAGTCAGCTAGAGATGAGATCATCAGCATCTATTATATGGCAACCCTATGATGGAACCAAATATGAGAACGAGTATGATGTTCAATGTGCGATGATCTTATCCCGCAACCGCTGTATCTTCATGCACGATAGTCAGGTAATAATATATACAGTTATTCAATTAATACTTACTTAACTTATTTTTTTTAGCACTAATTATAGTTTAAATGCAGGGTGTCTGGTACCTCAGTGACCGATGTTACCGGCAAGTAAATGGCATTATTGCTATCCCATCAAATCCTCCTAAGACCATGTCTAGAATGAAAGCACATGAGTTCTGCATGCCGATTAATGCTTCTAGACTGGTCTCTCTTGTTCCACAAAGGGTATATGATCAGTATTGGGCGAAGGTTTCAATTGGTCCTATTATGCCTAAACTGTCGCATGGTGCTAACGTTGATTTCATAGGAGCAGCTGGTTGCAGCGATCCATCAACCCATTTGTCATATCCAGCACCTCCTTATTATATGCCCACACAATATATAGTACCACCAGTGCTTGAGAGACCAGCCTTGTTTGGTCAGCCCTTAGTTGAAGCACCCATATTCACGGGCGGTACAATAACAGAAAATCTTAGTCAGGATACTTTTGAGTTTCAACTACGCATCGATCAATCATACGTAAGAATATGAGTCAATTTGTAAAATCTGCAGCTGGTTTATGAAAATTTTGTTTAATTATATATTTCTATTTTATTTGTAGGAGGAGCTGTACAGACAATGCCAGGAACTGTCGAGAAATAATTGTCTACTACGAAAATTTATTATTGACAAAATGGTGCTACGAGAATCAGTTCCGCCGATAGCAACATCAGGAAGGCGATCGATATCGAGGCATCGCCCTTCCACATCGCGGCAGACAGATGGTTCGGAGGAATCCACGCGAACTCCTTCATTTGTGCCAAACACACAAAATGATTAGAAATATTATTAGTTTGTGTTATCTTAAAATTATGTTGTATGGGTCTCTTCGAAACATGTAATGTTATCTTAAAATTAATTTGGTAATTAATCTTAATGAAGTGGAGAAGAATGGTCAATGCACGGAAACCTAGACTATAGATTCCATGCCTCTTTTTCATTATTGATACACAATTTCTTCACGTGAAGGGGTACCACTTTGTTGAAAATTATGTTGTATGGGGTACATTTTCACGTGAAGGGGTACCACTTTCTTCTCTATTTAACAAACTCCAATCTTTGAACTACGAACAAACCATCATTCCCCTACAACTCTACTCCTTCAACACATTCTTATCATCTCAAAAATGTCTCAATTCTCTTCTTCTTCAACGTCCACTGACTCCTCCGATGAATGGGATGAAGAAGACGATGTGGCAATCATGTTCAACAGGCGCATGCAGCAAAGAGCTTTGTGTAATCTCGCTTCACAACGAGATTTGCATCGCCGCTATATTCGCCGCGAGAGAGTTGAAAGACATAACCGGTTGATGCGGGATTATTTTTGCGACAACTCTATTTATCCCGATTCTATTTTCCGTCGGCGATTTCGAATGCGTCGGCCTCTTTTCATGAGGATACTTGAAGCATGTGTTGGTTATGATCAATATTTTCAACAACAAGTAGATGCTACAAACGCCCCTAGCTTGTCACCAGTACAGAAATTAACAGCTGCAATGCGGTATTTAGCGTATGGATCTTCTGCTGATGCAGTCGACGAATATGTCAGAATCGGGGAAACTACAGTACTCAACACGGTACGTAGATTTTGTTTAGCAATTGTTAATATTTTTGGTCCGCAATATACAAGAAAACCCAACGCAGATGATGTAAACAGACTCCTCGAAGAGAATAAAAATCGTGGATTCCCGGGTATGTTGGGTAGTGTAGATTGCATGCACTGGGTTTGGAAAAATTGCCCTGCAGCTTGGCATGGTCAGTACACAGGTCATGTCCGTGAACCAACAATTATACTTGAAGCAGTTGCGTCCTATGATCTGTGGTTTTGGCATTCATTTTTTGGCATGCCGGGAAGCAATAATGATTTGAATGTACTTAACCGATCAATATTAGTTAATGATATTCTTAATGGTTGTGCACCTCCTGCTAATTATGTTATAAACAATCATCAATATTCCATGGGGTACTATTTGGCGGATGGAATATACCCACCGTTGGCTACTATGGTCAAAACCTACACTGCACCTGAGACACAAAAAAAGAAAAAATTTGCTCAAATGCAAGAAGGTGCACGTAAAGACGTTGAACGAGCATTCAGAGTTTTACAGGCTAGATTTGCGATCGTAAAAGGGCCAGCTCGAATGTGGGATGCAGATAGTCTGTCTTATATAATGAAGACTTATATTATTTTACATAATATGATTGTGGAGGATGAAAGAGACGAAGGTATACATGATTATGACTACGAACAAAATTTATCAACTACATTCGTAACACCTAATACAACTTCTCTAACAGAACAGACAGCTCGTTTTGCACGGAGCGTTGTTTTACATGATCGACAGCGCCATCATACGCTTCGACAAGATTTGGTTGACCATATTTGGAACGAATTTGGGGAAGCTGATTGATAAAATGTAATACTTTCTGAATTATTTATTTAGATTTGTAATTTTTCTTATTATGAATGGTCTCTTTTTATGTTATCTCCAACGTGGTACTAACTTGAATGTCCTTTGAAATTTATTGCATTATTGTTCTGAATTGCATGCTGGTAAAATTGTTATTATTGATGTGTACACATGAAACTACCTATTTAATACATTAAAATTAAAACTTAATACGTCGATAGTAAATTATGAAACAGGAATTAATGTAAAATTGACGATACAAATTGTTAACTTCTTAAAACTCTTACAGAAATAAATAGCCTTACATTTTAATCCCTAATGAAACTTCTTTTTTCCATGATTTGACGTTGTCTACAAATAAAATAATAACGTTGCTCATCAGGATATTTTGTCAGATCCAACCCCATTATTCGATCTTCCTCGGCTTGCTCTTTCATATCCTGGTCTTTTTTTTTCAAAGCAAGTTTCAATTGCGTCGCTTCTAGTCTACGTCCTTGTGTCTCAATATAGCAGGAGTTAAATCTTCTCGTCTCTTCAAGCATAGCCTCGTCAGTACCATCGGCTTTATTTTTCGCTTTCCTTTTTTCTGCTTTGTGCCCGGGTGGCCGGGACAGTGGTGTAGAGGATTCACCTCCCGCCGCTACGTCGGAGTTGGGAGAGTCAACATTTAGAGGCGTATGTTGATTGCTACTAACATCAGGTGATTGTGTTCCAATGCCATACTCGAAGACAGTAGTCGTACGTAGAGAAAATTTGGGTAAATCTTTTAATAATTGATAACATTCTTCAAATCAGAAAGCTTTACCAGTAGATTGCATGTATTCCGTTCTTGCTTCCCGTATCTAGAAAAAAGAAAAACAAAACAACACTCATTTAAAAACTCTAATAACAATGCATTAAAAATACAATAATTTTAAGATTCAAATAAATATACCTTGTCAGCCTCCGTAGTTCCGCTCGCTGCTCTGTTTGTAACACTCGCCAATTTAGCAGCAAATAGCGACACATCTTTGGAAATAATGTGAAATCTACTAGTAAGCGATGCCGACGTTCGATCCGTTGGACTGCCTAAAATTGTTTTGAAGGTGTTGAATATACGATCCCAAAATTGGCTACCCGATTGGTCCACACCAACTGTTGGATCTTGACTAGTTGCTATCCAACTCTGTGAAAGAATAACATCTTCACTTGTTGTATAGGCTCTCCCTCTTGATCCCCTGGTTGGAGCTGCCATTGTTGCAAGAAATTTTTTCTCAGGATTAACTCTCGGTGTGAAGTAGGAAGACTAGTTTGGTTGGTTATGATTTTTTCTGTTAAATTTTTTACACCCCGGAGTCTTATTTATACTGATTTTTTGATAGACGTTGTCAAATTAATAGCCGTTGAGATACGAAAAAATAGGCGTTGAAGAGAACGAAGAGTCGTTGAAGAGAACCGTTGGAGGGAAATTTAAAAAAAAACTAGAAAAAAAAAATAAAAAATAAAAGAAAATCTCCAACGACGGGGAATGATACCCCGGACGGGGTATGTATCCCCGTCTGAGGAGAGTTTAAAAAAAATATATATTGAGAAATAGGGAGGGACGGGGTTTGATACCCCGGCCGGGGTATCATTCCCCGTCTGAGGGATGATTAAAAAAAATTGTTTTTTAAGGTGGAGAGACGGGGTATCATACCCCGTCCGGGGTATGTATCCCCGTCCGGCCTTTTTTTTTTTAAAAAAAAAATTGAAATTATTAAGACGGGATATGATCTTCCGTCTGAATCGATTAAATAATCGTTAAATAGGAGGGACGGGATATGACATCCTGTCCTTTATAATTTGAGAAACAGCATTTCGTTTCTCCTATTTGAGAAACAAGAATAGTTCGTTTGCTATAAAATGGATAAATAAGAAACGATTGCAGAGGGTCGTTTGCTATTCGATTGCTATAATATGGCTAAATGGCATATATAACAAACGACTGTGGATGCTCTAAGAAACTCACTTTAAAGGATAGCAAAAAATAAGGAAAAGGGAAAAAAAAAAGTAAAATACATATTCATGCATACTAAAATATACATAGAACACTCATGTTAAAAAGCTAGTATCTTTCCAAGTTTGAGTGGCAGGGCAAGGCATTGAATACCTAAATAAGGTTTAAGTTGATTTGAATATGACTCATAATATTAAGTTGATGTCTGACCCTTAAAGGTGGTATTATTGCTTGTTGATATCAATTATTTAAGGCATGATTGAGGTTGGTACATGCATTGCCAACTTTCCAATAACTTTTAACGCTTTATTCAAATTGTGATTCTTATATTTAATTTTGATGTATGCCTGTAAGGTTTTGTTTTTGGTGCATAGAATTTGTTGTAGTTTGGTTACCTTTAACCTTTTTGTAATGAAACATAATGTAAAATTTTCCATTTTGGTGGTTAATGAAAATTAATAAATGGCATAATTTCTATGTTTGATACTAAATTATTGCATGTCCATGTTAATGCACATACCATTAGATTATTTTTTTGTTGTTATTGAACACATATCATTATATTGTAATATTGATTGGATGTGTTTATCTCCTTTCATATTAGATTCTTAAAGAATAGTCAGTTAGTCACCAGGC
This sequence comes from Hemerocallis citrina, assembly GCA_017893485.1. Classification (NCBI taxonomy): domain Eukaryota; kingdom Viridiplantae; phylum Streptophyta; class Magnoliopsida; order Asparagales; family Asphodelaceae; genus Hemerocallis; species Hemerocallis citrina. The sequence continues at coordinate 401,751,058 of CM030359.1, read as the reverse complement.
ACTAGCCATCATGATTTCATTAACAAATTCTTTTGCGGTAAACTTATTCATCTTATAAACACTTTTTGATAAATTGATTTAAGGTATTTCAATATGGGTATTATTACTTTTTATTAATTCAAAACTTGATGCATTATTTATGTTGTTTGACACAGATATCTATTAATGGTGCAAGTCAATTGACTCAATCTCCTGCACTTATGTCTGCATCTAATATTGACCAACCATTTATTCATTCTTGAAGCTGATTCTTAAATTTCAATAAAATTGTGAATGATATTGGAGGTGAAAAATAGTATGCCAAACTGACCATCCAGTTCAATCCAAACCGAACTTAATCGGTTTGGATGAAAACCGATTCAATTAAGGTTCGGATTGGTTGCAGATGAAAAAATTAAAAAAGCAACAATCTTTGAATCGGGAATAGATGGTAAAATTTTGAATTTCACAAAATCGATCGAAAACGATCAATATTGCCCATAAATTATTTAATTTCATCATATCTCCCTAAAAGAGTGGACTATGGCCAAGAAAACCAGGCATTCGATTTGGTATGTGTCCTGAATTTTATTTTAAAGTAGTTTGATTGAAATAATTTTAACATCTAAGAAACTCATTTTAAAGAATAGAAAAAAAAAATAAGGAAAAGGAAAAAAAAAGTAAAATACACATTCATTCTTACCGAATGTACATGGAACACGGGTTAAAATTTAAAAAGCTAGTACCTTTTCAAGTTTGAGTGGAAGGGCAAGGCATTGATTAACTGAATAAGATTGTAGTTGATTTGAATATGACTCATAATAATTTGATGTATGACCCTTAATGGTGGTATTATTGCTTGTTTTTGATGTAAGCGGATAGAGTCCGGAGACTCCAGCCCGATCAAAAAATATATTAAAACAGAATAGTACACTGTACAGACGCTAGACCACGGTTTTACAAGAAGTAAAACGCCCAAAGCAGACAACCAAAGAAAACCTGGCACAGACTACAAGCTGATCAGAGGAAGAAAACGATACAAAAGTACATGAAGGAAATAATCTAAAGAGGGGGCGGGCTGGTCGGGGAAGTCCAGAAGCGGATACGCTCCACCATCGCGCCAGAACAACCGAGGGGGATACGGCGAGACGAGCTAGCGCGATGACGAACCCTCGCGGACAGCAAAAAATACTGAGAGCGTCAGGGAGCGCGGGACCACCAAGACTAGGGCAGGGGAGCTGGGAATCACACAACAGGTCACTACGGCAGAACATCCAGTCAGCACCTAAGCGAAGACATCATCAGGAGCATAGCAGATGAAGCCGCAATCGCAATAGAGAGGAGTACCGGCAAGTAAAGCAAGGAATCAAGATCCCGACAGCCGGAGAGAAACTCTCAAAGCTGGAAACAACCTGAGGGGGACCACAAAACAGAAGCATAAAGTGGTACAAATAGCCGCTCTGAAAAAGCCAGGCAAACACAGAGACCCAAACCCATACATGGCAAAAGAAGCAATAACAACAACAATAGCATCATGAAATAAAAGTAGTAGGAGGGAAGGGGATCACCCTTAATAAACACAGACTAAAACAAAGCCTGAGAGCAAGGCAGCGTTAACAAAACAGGAACTACAGTCCAAGAGATAGAACGCTAAAAAACAAGTACGTGCGCTCACCCTCTTAACTAAAGTTCACTAACAACTAACAGCAGAAAATATAACATAAGAACACCCGATCAGCACCAAAACACACAAACAGCGCAAGGCCAGGAGGGATCAGAATACTGGGGCCAGAGAAGAGACCATACACCCAAAAGAGGATCCCTCAGATTAACAAGGGATCAACAAAACCATCGGGGAGCCTGATCGGCAAGAACAAACAAGCTACGATAACCCCTGCAAAGAACAAAGCAACCACATTAAATAAGGAGAGAGTCGAAAGAAGTCCACACTCACATTACAGAAAAACAGAGAAAAGAAATAGTAACACCAAGCTAGAAAATCCATAAAAAAACAATAATAAACAGAGGAAGAAAAATCAAAGGGCATTAAGGTTAGTAAGCACATTAAGGGATTCATCTAAACGGTGATAGTAGTAAGATAGTCTATCGTCTTCTTTCAGAAGAGAAGACCAAAATTTAAAAAGGAAAACAAAATCAGTTATTAGGGATCGGATAGAAGAAGCTTTGTGCGAGAACAGTCTACCATTCCTTTCCTTCCAAATGATCCACAGAATGATATGGACGGACAGGTTCCAGCCTTTGCTAAATCTAGGGGGGACCGTGGGGTCCCGCCAGCACGAAACAATATTAATAGGTAATACTGGGTTACCCCAGGCTAGAGCCACTAGTTTCCAGAGAGGAGAGATGAAGGAGCAAGAAACGAGGAGATGGTTAATATCCTCGAAAGCAACAGAGCACAGAGGACAGAGTTGACCCCACGCTAAGTTCCTTTTGTTGAGAACCTCAACCGTCAGGAGCTTGTTGTTGAGAGCTAGCCAAGAATTGATTTTAACTTTGAGGGGGGCACAGGATTTCCAAATAAAGGCGGCTGAAGAGGAGGAGATGCCTCGGAAATTAAGGAAACTGTAGAAAGATTTAACAGTGAAAGAACCAGAGGAATTCCATCGCCAAGCGATGTCCTCAGAGGGTTGTTGATATCGATTATTTAAAGGCATAGTTGAGGTTGGTATATGCACTGTCAACTTTCCAATCTATACTATTATTAAGCAAAGTCCCATTTTGACGGCTTTTTACTATCATGCCCTCATAAACATAAAAGACTAAAAAAATATAGGGTTAATATCGGAGGTCAGAAATGTAATTTGCATGCATTGGAAAAATAATTAATATGCATAGATTTGCATGCCTGTCTGCATAGATTTGGAAAAATAATTAATAGTATAGATTTGTATGTAGTTGCATGCACAATTTATTCATAAGAAAGTTTCTTCCTATCAAATATCAAAATGAATAAATTGTGCATGCCTGTCTGCATGTATGCATGCAACCTCTTCGGTGACCTGCCCCTTCCTCAAAATCCTACACACCTTTATAGACGTGCATCGCACGTGCATTATACTAGTTATTTTTAATGCTTAATTCAAATTGTGATTCTTATATTTAATTTTGATGTAAGTCTATAAAGATTTGTTTATGGTGGGTAGAATTTGTTGTGGTTTGGTTACCTTTAACCTTTTTGTAATGAAACACATTTTGGCGGTTCATGAAAAATAAAAAATGACATGATCTCTATGTTTGATACTAAATTATTACATGCCTATTGTAATGCATAGATCATTACATTGTTTTTTTGTTGTTGAACACGTATCATTATATTGTAGAATTGATTAGATGTGTTTATCTATTTTCATATTAGATTCTTAAAGCATAGATAGTTTATCACTAAGCACCAGCCATCATGGCTTCGTCAACGAGATCTTTTGCAATAAACTCATACCTCTTATAATTTTTTTTTTTGATAAATTGATTTAAGTTATTTGATTGTGTATTATTACATTTTACTAACTGAGAACTTGATGCATGGATTTATGTTGTTTGAGACTGATATCTACTAGTGGTGCAAGTCAATTGACTCATTCTTCCGCACTTATGTCTGCATCTAATATGGACCATCCACTTATACTTGAAGTTAATCTTTTAAATTTCAATAAAATTGTGAATGATATTGAAGGTGAAAAGTAACATGCCAAGTAGACCATCCAATTCAATCCAAACCGAGCTTAATCGGCTTGGATGGAAACCGATCCGATTAAGGCTTGGATTGGTTGCGGATGGAAAAAAAACCGACCTTCTTTGAATCGGTGGTGGTTGGTAAAATTATGAATTTCACAAAATCGGCCAATAACAGTAATTATTGCCCATAAAATTTTGAATTTCATTATATCCCCCTAAAATAGTGGACTATTGCCCAGAAAACTAGGCCAAAATATTGAAATTCAAATTTTGTTACAAAATTCGTAGAAAAATGTGGATCCAACAAAATCTAGTCAAATCTAGATTATAATTATTTTGTATGATAAAAATTGCCTCCGCCAAATATGAGGCTCACATTTCTTTAATTAAAATTACTACAATTACATTAAAATCTTTAGTTCATACCTGATATTTTTTTTTGATTAAAGGGATAAAGCCTAAGGGCTTCAGCCAAACAAAACAAAAGGGTCCAGTACAATAAGAGTTCATACAGACTCCGAAGTAGAAAGAGAAGTGGGGTAAAAGCAAAATATCCTCAAACTGAGGAACAAAACTCCACCAATCATAGTAGCAAAACAGCCTCAAACAAAGAGGATCAAAACACCAGCAAAAGATTAACAAACAAAGACACAGAGAAAGCTAATCTAAGACAAAACACAGATTTAAAGTCGTCTTCTGAGCCCGAACTAGAAGTCTCTTGAGCCTCTTGAGCTGCTTGCAAGTTGTGCACCAGTAGGATGCCAATAACCAGTTCTTGATGATGGGCAGACATAGTCGAAATAGAAGACAGAGTCTGGGAGACTAAATCATCCTCATCATCATCAGATGGGGGCAGAACATTAAAGTTAACAGGGTCAATAATATCCTCCTGTGGTACTGATTCCACCTCAGGCAGAGAAAACAAAGAAGAAGCAGAATCCTGACTGTGATGCACAGAAATACCCTCAGACACCTCATCATCATCCTTAATAACAATAACATTACCCAGAGAAGCACCATGCACTGCAGGAGAGACCACTGGAGGAGAAGCACCCAAAGTAGAATCACTGGTCACATGAGGGATGAAAGACTTACAAGCATCAGCGAACACATTCACGTCAACTTTGGCCTTCTTAGATGGGGGCAGGAGATCTGTCCAAAAATAAACAAAGAAACAGATGGAATCCATGATGTAAACAATATCCATTGATTTCTTAACAAAAATTCTATTGTTACGTTCTCTCCAAATAATCCAAATCAAAGCCATCATAATCATATCCCAGAGAATCATCATATCCTTTTTAATATTCTTCTTTTTCCAAATACCCCACCAAGATTTAATAGAAGGAGGAAAACCTCTAAACTTAAAGGCTCTTTTAAGAATAAGCCAATTCTGCTTAACAAAGGAACAGTAAAGAAAAAGATGATAAGCAGACTCACAAGCACAAGCGCAATAGACCCAATTCTGACCTACAGCCAAATTCCTTTTGTTCAAATTATCAACCGTGAGCAAACGATTATGAATAGTAAGCCAGACCAGAATTCTAACTTTAAGAGGAGCCACATTCTGCCAAATGAACTTGTAAAAAGGACAAATTTGGCCACCGGCATTCAAAAAATTATAGAAAGATTTAATAGAAAACATACCAGAGCTATTCCATCTCTAAATAGCCTTATTGTGCAGTTTCCAGTTGATGCGGTTTGTTTCTGGGGGACGTGTGGATGCACCAGGTGTGAGTTCTTACTCGATTTGTATTTGAAGGAGAAAGCAACTAGTCAGACGACCCTCGGCTGGCCGAGCAGTACCTGCGACAGGCTGGGAGTGAGGTGGATGTCTTGGCTCGGATCAGAGGGCTCGGATCCGAAGTCTTGTGTACCTGCAGACGGTCTAGAAATACCGGGTTTGGTTCTGGTGGCAGACCCTCCGACGATCTAGTCAGTTACTTAAGATAAGAGCAACAGTAACTAGGGTTTTAGTGGGGAAAGTTTGATTACCTGTAAACAGGGGGGAGGGTCTAGTATTTATAGAGGAAGCCAATCGGGTCCAGACCCGTTTGGGGCTGGGCCGGACCCGGCGGTGGAAAAGCCGGACGGTATAGGGCTGACGTGGCAGACGCCGGAGCGGTTTCCGGGCTAACGTGGCAGAGCTCCGAGCAGTTTTCCGGTGCTGACGTGGCAGATCAAAAGGATCAGATGGTGCGCGCATCTCTGAGGGGATCTAGTGGTCCAGGATGGGCCATGCTATTTCTGACCCATATCATGAGCCCCACGCTCCTGTAGGGCTGGATGATCCAGTCGTGTAGGAGCGACTCTTTGCCTCTGGGGGAAGAGCAGATGTCGGGGTGAGAAGGTAGGATCTGTGTTTTCCTTTAAAGAGGCCAGGGGTCAGGAGTAATGGATCCCTCATTTGGAGTTTCGCGCAGGAGGGGGAGTAAAAGGGTAAGAGAGCCAGGAACGCCTGAGTCAAGCTTTGGGGGACGGCGGACGAGCCCAAAGGTCGGCGGACGAGCCCAAAGGTCGGAGGACGAACCAAGGGTTCGGCAGTCGGGACGAAGGGTCGGCTGGCGAGCCCACGGATCGGAGGACGAACCAAGGGTTCGGCAGACGGGACGAAGGGTCGGCAGGCGAGCCCACGGGACGAAGGGTCGCCAAAGGGTCGGTAGACGACCATCTCGCTAGTTGGAAGAGCAAGGGGATGTCGAAGCCTTCTTTTGGGGCTCGTTTACCTAGCGTTAGAGGTCGGCGGGGCGGCCTCGTAGGGTCTGGGGACGATCCCCTCGCTAGTCGGAAGAGCGAGGGGAGCGTATGGTATTCGGGATTCCATCCGAGCGTCGAGTTCCGAGCCCCTACCGAGAAGGATGAAGGTGGTGTGGCTCGAGATTCCATCCGAGCTCCGAGCCACCTCCGAGAAAGATGAAGGTGGTGTGGCTCGAGCTTCGATCCGAGCTCCGAGCATTCACTGAGTAGGGAGAAGTGGCTTGGCTCGAATTTCGATCCGAGCATCGAGCCCCCACTGAGGAAGGAGAAATGGCCTGGCTCGAGCTTTGATCCAAGCATCGAGCCCCCCACTGAGAAGGGAGAAGTGGTTTGGCTCGAACTTCGATCCGAGCGTCGAGCCCCCCTGAGAAAGGAGAAGGTGGCCTGGCTCGAGCTTCGATCCGAGCGTCGAGCCCCCCATTGAGAAGGGAGAAGTGGTTTGGCTCGAACTTCGATCCGAGCGTCGAGCCTCCCTGAGAAAGGAGAAGGTGGCCTGGCTCGAGCTTCCATCCGAGCGTCGAGCCCCATTGAGAAAGAGGAAGTAGCCAGGCTCGCGCTTCGATCCGAGCTCCGAGCGTTCACTGAGAGGGGTGAAGTGGTCTGGCTCGACCTTCGATCCGAGCATCGTGCCCCCACTGAGAAGGGAGAAGTTGCCTGGCTCGACCTTCGATCCGAGCGTCGAGCCCCCACTGAGGAAGGAGAAGTGTCCTGGCTCGAGTTTTGATCCGAGCTCCGAGTGTTCACTGAGAAGGGAGAAGTGGCTTGGCTCGAATTTCGATCCGAGCGTCGAGCCCCCACTGAGGAAGGAGAAATGGCCTGGCTCGAGCTTTGATCCAAGCGTCGAGCCCCCCACTGAGAAGGGAGAAGTGGTTTGGCTCGAACTTCGATCCGAGCGTCGAGCCCCCCCGAGAAAGGAGAAGGTGGCCTGGCTCGAGCTTCGATCCGAGCGTCGAGCCCCCCACTGAGAAGGGAGAAGTGGTTTGGCTCGAACTTCGATCCGAGCGTCGAGCCTCCCTGAGAAAGGAGAAGGTGGCCTAGCTCGAGCTTCCATCCGAGCGTCGAGCCCCATTGAGAAAAAGGAAGTAGCCAGGCTCGCGCTTCGATCCGAGCTCTGAGCGTTCACTGAGAGGGGTGAAGTGGTCTGGCTCGACCTTCGATCCGAGCGTCGTGCCCCCACTGAGAAGGGAGAAGTTGCCTGGCTCGACCTTCGATCCGAGCGTCGAGCCCCCACTGAGGAAGGAGAAGTGGCCTGGCTCGAGTTTTGATCCGAGCTCCGAGTGTTCACTGAGAAGGGAGAAAGTTGTCTGGCTCGAACTTCGATCCGAGCGTCGAGCCCCCACTGAGAAAGGAGAAAGTGGCCTGGCTCGAACTTCGATCCGAGCACCGAGCCCCCACTGAGAAAGGAGAAAGTGGTCTGGCTCGAACTTCGATCCGAGCGTCGAGCCCCTACTGAGAAAGCGGGAGTAGCCTGGCTCGAGCTTCGATCCGAGCTCCGAGCGTTCACTGAGAAGGGAGAAGTGGTTTGGCTCGAATTTCGATCCGAGCGTCGAGCCCCCACTGAGGAAGGAGAAATGGCCTGGCTCGAGCTTCGATCCGAGCGTCGAGCCCCCCTCTGAGAAGGGAGAAAGTGGCCTGGCTCGAACTTCGGTCCGAGCGCCGAGCCCCCACTGAGAAAGGAGAAAGTGGTCTGGCTCGAACTTCGATCCGAGCGTCGAGCCCCTACTGAGAAAGCAGACGTAGCCTGGCTCGAGCTTCGATCCGAGCTCCGAGCGTTCACTGAGAATGGAGAAATTGCTTGGCTCGACCTTCGATCCGAGCGTCGAGCTCCCACTGAGAAGGGAGAAGTTGCCTGGCTCGACCTTCGATCCGAGCGTCGAGCCCCCACTGAGAAGGGAGAAGTTACCTGGCTCGACCTTCGATCCGAGCATTGAGCCCCCACTGTAATGAAGAGAAGGGGATCTGGCTCGAGTTTCTATCCGAGCGTCGACCCCTCTGTAATGAAGAGAAGGGGAATTGGAGGTATGGCTCGTGGTTTCATCCGAGCGTCGACCCTTCTGTCAGAGAGGAGTGCTTACTGGCTCGCGATGTTATCCGAGCTCCGAACCCTCTGATGCACGGGTCCAGCAAGCCGTCTACTGTTATAGATGCACGGGTGCTATAGACTGCCTCTTCGAAAGTTTTTCTTCTAGGATTCATTTTGATCCCGCAAACCTATTTGGATCGCTTTTTGGAAGACATTGATAATGGGTTGAATAGAAGATCTAGACTCTTCAGTGAAGCCAAGAAATGAGACTGACGAGAAGTGGTCGCGTGGCTCGCGTTTTTATCCGAGCTCCGAGCCCTACTACTTCGTGATATTTTTCCTGTCTAGAAAACTGGAAGGGGTATTGTGGTAATCTCACGCCTTTTTGCTGACGTCATGGTGCAAGGATCAATGCTTGTTTAGATCTTGGCGGCCGTTAGATCTTGTCAGATAAGATCTAACGGCTAGATCCTCATTTGCGAAAATCGAGGAGTCGTTTTTCACTTTAAAAACCCCCACCCCCCTCTCATTTTCTTATTTACGTCCTCATTACTTCACTTCAATTTTCAACAGAGAGCAGACATTTCAATCGCTGTCGGCGGATTTTTTGCAGAAAACGTAACTTTCCACGCATCAGGTTAGTAATCCTCTTTTTAGAAATGTCGTGTACTCAGTCTGGATCCGAGGCTAGTTTGTCTGGTCACTCGGGGATGGAGTCGGAATTGGAGACGTCCTCGTCCTTGGGTAAGTACCCGGTCAAAGAGGAGGTTTTCTCCGAACCCGGCTCCGAAGGTGATGATGAAGTAGTCTTCGTGGTGCAACCGCTGAGGTCTAGGAGGCCAGGGAAGGAGCCGATGGAAGAGGGCGGTGCGGACGAGGATAGTGATGATGAGGACGAGGAGTCGGATAAGGACGTCGGTGATGACGAAGAGGAGGGGGATGATGATGAGGAGGATGGTGATGATGATGAAGAGGGTGATGATGATGATGAAGAGGGTGACGAAGGGGAGCAGGTCAACATGGAAGGCGAGGGAGGAGAGGGTGTTGGTGCGCAGGAGGCCGGTCAGAGCATGCCGGAGGGGACAGCCGGGGTCGGAGAAGATCTACCTCCGTTACCCCCTCTGTCGATGCCCTCCCCCGAGCGCAAGCCTCGACCACGTCGGAAAAAGAGAGTCCTGACAGTCCCTCAAAGTCCCTCTTCGCCTGACGAGAATGCGCCGAGGACGGGCCTTGATGTTCCACCGGTCACTTTTCGGAATCCCGTGTCCATACGAATGTATCCTGACGATGTCAAGGACATTCAACCGATCCCTCCCGTGCCCGGGGAGAACACAAGGACGAAGATCCGTGCGGACACCACCCCGAGCGTTTTGAGACCGGAGTACCTCAATATCATCAGGGCCGCTTACTATATTCCGAGGGAGTACGAGCTCCTACTGCCGAGTCCGGGTATTTGTCCTACGACAGTGTTGGCCTCGGGTTATTGCATATTTCCAGAGGACGCCTTCATCTCGGGACTGAGGCTGCCTCTGCACCCTTTCGTTAAAAGGTTCTTGAACTGGGCGGAGCTGTCTCCCATGCAGTATGGTCCCAACTCGTGGAAGCACCTCATCTGCTTCATCCTGAAGTGCCAAGAGAAGGGGGTGAAGCCGAGGCTTTCCTACTTCCGGGCCATCTTTAGTATTGGTTCGCTCGGAGATATTAAGGACGTATTCTTCTTCACGCCGAGGCCGAACAAGAAAGTGGTGCACGGCCACCCGGATTCGATTAAGCTTTGGAGGGATAAGTACTTTGTTGTGAAGACCGAAGGGTCGTGGGATATTCCGACTCAGTGGAACTTCGTGAAGCCGAAGCGCAAGCCTCCGAAGAGGAGCGAGTTAACCGCCAGGGAGTGGGGGAAGGTTGATGAGATAGTCGGGGGTCACAGCATCGCGTGGCCCCGGGTGACCGAAGTTCACCTAGCGAGGGCCGGACTGAGTCCCGCCGACCCTAGTATGTCTCTTTCCTTATTTTTTCATCTTTCTGCCTTTGCGTTAACGTTTAGCCTTTCTTTCTTATCTTGTTGTAGGGATGTCGACACAACAGGCGCAAGCCAAGAAGATTCTGCTCTCCGCGGCCGAGAAGACGAGACAGGAGAAGAAGAAGAAAGAAGAGCAGGATCGTCTCGCTGCCGAGAAGAGGAAGCTTTCTGCCCAGGTCCAGCAAGCCGGAGGGACCTCCCAAGCACCTCCCCCAGCACCCGAGGGGCAATCTCCGGCGAAGAAGCAAAAGAAGCATCATCAGCATCAGTCCCACGCGTCAGGTCGGCTCGAGACGCGGTGGGGGGCTCGGGGAAGACGGTTGAGGCCCCGTCGCAACAGCTTCCCCCCGTACGCCCGAGCGCTGTGGAGTTGGTGGGAAGGATGGCAACGATGCCCTTCGTCCCCGATTGGTCGATCCTGAAGGGGGACACTATTCTCGACGGACCCGTAGCGATGGAGTTCGTCTCGAAGGCCATTACCGAACGGGATGGAATGGCCTTAGCGGTGCAGACGGCCGACCAGGCCTATATGCGATGGGCCCAAGCCAACCTCTCGGTAAGCCGGCCGAGGTCTTTCCGATTTTACTTGATTTGTAATTATCGCTAACTTTGATTCCTTTGTAACAGTCGATGCTCCACGGTCAGCACTTCCACAAGTGCCTGGAGAAGGAGATTCTATTCGAGCGGAAGCAGGCGGAGAAGTTCCTTCGGGAGCTGAACAAGACGAAGGACGAGTTGAAGGAGGCCCGGGACCAAGTGGCCGTTCACGAGGCCCAGCTAGACTCTCTGGACAAGATCCATAAGCAGGACCGAGAGGATCTGCTGAAGAAGGTTGCGGCCGAGACGGCAGAGAAGGACAAGGCGAAGAAGGCCGTGGCGAACTTGGAGGGGGTCTTGGGGGAGACCTTGGTGGCAGCGCAGGACGAGGCTTATGAGTAGGCCAAGTCCCACTTCAAGTATATTTACCCCGAGTGCAACGTTGACCACCTCAGCTTCGGGTGGAACCCGGATTTGCCTCTGACCCCTGGTGGCGACGGTGCCAGTGATGGCGCCGGGGAAGACCACGGTCACGAAGAGGTGCCACTCGACCCCCAAGAATAGATGTTTTTGTTTTTATTCCTTTTTGATGTAAATGCCTTCGGCGGACTGGCCACCGCAAATTTTTGTATCGAAATTTTGAAATGGAATGAAATATAATTTTTGGTCCGACCTTCCAACACTTGCGTTTTTGTGACACTTGATTTTTCTTTTGGTAGAAGTTGGCTCGTCAACGAAAGTTGGCTCGGGACCGAGAGGCTGCCAAGAATTACTTTCTGAACAAGTCGAGAGAGCTCGGCCTAGAGGTGGCTCGTTTGAGAAAAACTGTAGCCGACCGGGACTGGTGGGTCATCGAGATGGACTGGTCGGTCTCGGGTACCTCTAGTGGGCGCTCGGCCTCCGAATCATTTCTTCGCGAGGTGGTCATGGAGAAAGAGTTGGAGGTCCGCCGGCTGAAGCTCATACTGGGTGCTGGTCTTGTTGAAGAGGCGAGCAACTCCACCCCGGGACGGTCGCTGCCGCTCTCGCCGGTCGAGGCCCAGCCGGATGATGCGGAGAGCTCGGTGGCCGGCGCGTCCTCCTTGGTCGGAATAGCCGGGTGTCATAGGAGCCCCGAATTCGAGTTCCCGGCCGGGTGTGAGAGTTGAGAGCCTTCTTTGTATTTGTACCTTTGTTCATTGAGTTGTAAGCAATGAGTAATGAATAAGATGATTTGTTCTCCGGAGCCTTGATTGCCTCGGATGCTGAGGGTAGTTGGTATGAAATCTCTGAGGAGTCGCGATTGACGCGACTGCGTCAATAATCGTGTCGTTTCGCATTCCTATGAATATTTATGGCGACGTTTCGCCTTCCTCCGTTTCACATTCCCAGGCGTAATAAATGAGGCCTCAGTGGGCTATATAATCACCACCCCCCTTCAGTTTTCAATCAGTGAGTCGTTCGACTCGGATGCCTGTCCATGGCGGGCGTCTGCCAAATATAATATTTTCGATTATCCCGGATCGGGGGCACACCGATCACCCTCGAACTATTCGGGGTTCAGGCCGTCAGGGCCATGGGACCTCGGGTTGTTCGTTGGTGAGCGGTGGGCCGACCGATCGTTTGGGATGTTTGGAGAGGTCCGAAGCTTGGTGGCTCTTCCGCCGTCCGGGAACAATTCGGGGTTTTGGGCTCATTCGAGCCGTAAACCCCGAGTTGTTCTTGGGCGATGGAAGGGTCGACTGATCCGTCTGAGCGGAGAGAGCCGCGGGTCTTTGGCCCCCCTGCCATCCTTGAACAGTTTGGGGTTTTGGCTTTGCAAAAAGCCGTAAATCCCGAGCTGTTCGCGGGTGAGAGGTTGGCCAATAATCTGACTCGAGGCTCGGGGCGTCTGCGGAAGGCGGACGCCTCAAACCTTAATAAAAATTTTTCCAACACGCGGTGAGGGAACGGGCGGTAGCAGCGTTGAGGTTCAGCCGAGTGTCAAGGTCGCGGTGCCCTTGGAGAGGGCACCCGCCTTTCTCGGGGTCGACGCCGAGCTCCTGCACATATTCTCTTGGAGAGACGGTGCGGGCGGGTTGGCGGATGTCGCCTCGAGCATCGGTTGATGGCCTCCGAGGAGGTCAAACCGAGCGAGGGACGGATGCCGAGCCCCATACCGGTGAGAAAGGCAATTGCAGGCGTAGCGCAGCGTCACCACCGAGCGTCAAGGTCGCGGTGCCCTAGGAGAGGGCACCCGCCTTTCTCGGGGTCGACGCCGAGCTCCTACGCATGTTCTCTTGGAGAGACGGTGCGGGTGTGGCTGGCGGATGTCGCCTCGAGCATCGGTTGATGGCCTCCGAGGAGGCCAAACCGAGCGAGGGACGGATGCCGAGCCCCCATACCGGTGAGAAAGGCAATTGCAGGCGTAGCGCAGCGTCGCCGCCGAGGGCCAAGGTCGCGGTGCCCTCGGAGAGGGCACCCGCCTTGCTCGGGGTCGACGCCGAGCTCCTGCACATGTTCTCTTGGAGAGACGGTGCAGGCGTGGCTGGCGGATGTCGCCTCGAGCATCGGTTGATGGCCTCCGAAGAGGCCAAACCGAACGAGGGACGGATGCCGAGCCCCCATACCGGTGAGAAAGGCAATTGCAGGTGTAGTGTAGTGTCGCCGCCGAGCGTCATGGTCGCGGTGCCCTCGGAGAGGGCACCCGCCTTGCTCGGGGTCGACGCCGAGCTCCTGCACATGTTCTCTTGGAGAGACGGTGCGAAAGCATGTCTGGGCTCGTAAGAGAAGCACGTTTGGGCTCGCGATTTTATCTGAGCGCCGAGTCCTACGCTTGTAAGAGAAGCATGTTCGGGCTCGCGATTTTATCCGAGCGCCGAGTCCTACATTTTAAGAGAAGCATGTTTGGGCTCGCGATTTTATCCGAGTGCCGAGTCCTATGCTTGTAAGAGAAGCATGTTTGGGCTCGCGATTTTATCCGAGTGCCGAGTCCTATGCTTGTAAGAGAAGCATGTTTTGGGCTCGCGATTTTATCCAAGTGCCGAGTCCTATGCTTGTAAGAGAAGCATGTTTTTGGGCTCGCGATTTTATCCGAGTGCCGAGTCCTATGCTTGTAAGAGAAGCATGTTTTGGGCTCACGATTTTATCCGAGTGCCGAGTCCTATGCTTGTAAGAGAAGCATGTTTGGGCTCGTAATTTTATCCGAGTGCCGAGTCCTATGCTTGTAAGAGAAGCATGTTTGGGCTCGCGATTTTATCCGAGTGCCGAGTCCTATGCTTGTAAGAGAAGCATGTTTTGGGCTCGCGATTTTATCCGAGTGCTGAGTCATATGCTTGTAAGAGAAGCATGTTTTGGGCTCGCGATTTTATCCGAGTGCCGAGTCCTATGCTTGTAAGAGAAGCATGTTTGGGCTCGCGATTTTATCCGAGCGCCGAGTCCTACGCTTTAAGATAAGCATGTTTGGGCTCGCGATTTTATCCGAGCGCCGAGTCCTACGCTTTAAGAAAAGCATGTTTGGGCTCGCGATTTTATCCGAGTGCCGAGTCCTATGCTTGTAAGAGAAGCATGTTTTGGGCTCGCGATTTTATCCGAGTGCCGAGTCCTATGCTTGTAAGAGAAGCATGTTTGGGCTCGCGATTTTATCCGAGCGCCGAGTCCCATGCTTGTAAGAGAAGCACGTTTGGGCTCGCGATTTTATCCGAGCGCCGAATCCGTGAGGTGTTCTTTATTTGTTTACAAGGTTTGGATTTGCGAGCTTGTTTTAAGAAAGCTGACATGTTTACAATATATGCTTTTTACAAACAAGTCTAGGCACGACGTGCCGTTTTACAGGACTTTACAAAAGACTAGGCCCAACGTGCCGATTACGATCGTTATATTTTACATGGAGGCTACTCTCCTAAGAACTTAATCAAGTGTTCCGCATTCCAGGGCCTCTTGACGGGCTTGCCGTCGGAGTCGGTCAAGCGATAGGTACCCGGTCGTACGACCTCTGAGACCTTATAAGGGCCCTCCCAGTTTGGTGCCAACTTTCTTTTCTGGCCGGGGTTGGATACCGCCAGTTTTCGGAGGACAAGATCTCCTAGTGCAATGTTTGTTGGGCGCACCTTCTTGTTATAGAACCTCTCGATCATTTGCTGGTAGATGTTCCTTCTGATGGCCGACTTGTCCCTGACCTCGTCTATGAGGTCTAGGTCGGCCCGTAGTTGTATGGAGTTGCTTGCTTCATCGAAGGCCATAATCCGGGGAGAGGGGATACCTATTTCCAGAGGAATGACGGCCTCGGCACCGTATGTTAGATTGAAAGGTGACTCCCCCGTCGGGATTCTTTTTGTTGTTCGGTGGGCCCAGAGAACGCTCGGCAGTTCGTCGACCCATAACCCCTTGGAGGAATTATCGAGTCGCTTCTTGAGTCCGTCGAGGATCTGTCGATTCGCGTTCTCTGCCTGCCCGTTGGACTGGGGATGGCATACTGAAGAGAAGCGCTGCTGGATACTGAGGTCTTCGTAGAATTTGCGGAAATGCTTGCCTGCGAACTGGGTCCCGTTGTCCGTGACGAGCACTTGGGGGATCCCGAACCGACAGACAATGTGCTTCCAGAAGAACTGTTGAGTCTGCTGCTCGGTGATCGTAACTAATGGCTCGGCCTCGATCCATTTTGTGAAGTAGTCGATCGCAACTATAAGAAACTTTCATTGCCCTGTCGCCTTTGGAAAGGGGCCTACCAGATCCATCCCACACATTGCAAAGGGGGTCGGACTGGCCATGGACCGGAGGTTTGCCTGCGGAACCCTTTTGATGGGCGAGAATCTTTGACAGGGGCCACACTTCTTGACAAGGGTCAAAGCGTCCTGCAACATGGTGGGCCAGTAGTACCCGTGGTTCAAAGCCTTTCGCGCGAGCGAGCGACTTCCCATGTGACACCCGCCAATCCCCTCGTGCAATTCCTTGAGAGCATACTTGGCTTCATCGGGAGTGAGGCAGCGGAGATAGGGTCGGCCGTCCGAGGTAGTGTAGGACCTCTTGAAGAGTGTTGAGTCGATCATTGTGAACCTTTCCGCTCGGGCCCTGACCCTTCTCGCTTCGGCTCGGTCTTCTGGGAGCTCTCCCTTGACGAGAAATTGCCTAATCAGTGTGGTCCAGTCTTCGGGG
The DNA here is from genome assembly GCA_017893485.1 of Hemerocallis citrina. Taxonomy (NCBI): domain Eukaryota; kingdom Viridiplantae; phylum Streptophyta; class Magnoliopsida; order Asparagales; family Asphodelaceae; genus Hemerocallis; species Hemerocallis citrina. The sequence continues at coordinate 401,734,937 of CM030359.1, read as the reverse complement.
GGAGCTCCATCTTCGATGCACAGGACCTCCGGGATGTCGATGCTTGGCTTTAGCATGACCTCGATCAGGACCGTGCGGTCGAGACCTTCGAAGGAGGAGGAAGCCAGTTTTGACAAAGCATCAGCCTGGACATTCTGTTCCCGGGGGATCCTCAAAACAGCCGACTCGTCGAAGGACATTAGTAGGCGCTGAACTACAGCTCGGTAACGAACCATGCGATCGTCACGGGCCTCGTACTCCCCGGTGATCTGGTTGACCACAAGCTGGGAGTCGCTGAAAGCCCTGATCTGCCTGGCACCGGCTTGATGAGCTAGAGTGAGCCTAGCGATCATTGCCTCGTATTCGGCCTCGTTGTTGGAGGCCGGGAAGTTAAGGCGGAGGCAGTATTGTAGAAGAAAACCGTCCGGGCCTCGCAGGATGATGCCCGCTCCGCTGCCTGCCTCGCAGGAGGAACCATCGACGTAAACTTCCCACGTCTGGTTGCTTTCCTTACTTGTAGGGTGCTCGGAGATGGTGTACTCCGTAATGAACTCCGCGAGCGCCTGCCCCTTGATGGCCGTTCTGGGCTGATAGCCAATGTCATACTGGCTAAGCTCAATCGACCATTTCACGAGTCGACCCGAGCTCTCTGGTTTGTAGAGTACGGCCTTCAGGGGTTGGTCCGTCAGCACCTGGACAGAATGAGATTGAAAATATGGGCGGAGTTTTCGCGAGGCCATGACCAGGGCGTACGCTACCTTCTCCATCCGAGAGTACCTGGTCTCGGCATCGAGCAGAACCTTGCTGACGTAGTACACCGGCTTCTGTGATCCCTCTTCCTCCCGAACGAGAACGGCGCTGAGCACCTTCTCCGAGGCTGATAGGTAAAGCCAGAGCGGCTCTCTTGGTTCGGGCTTGCTAAGGAGGGGAGCGTTTGCGAGGTATTCCTTTAATTGGGCGAAGGCCTCTTGCTGTTGGACTCCCCATTCGAACCCACCGGTGCCGCGCAGGGCTTTGAAAAATGGAAGAGACTTCTCTCCGGACTTGGAGAGGAAACGGCCGATGGCCGCCAGTCTCTCCGTCAGTCGTTGGACTTCTTTGATGTTCCTGGGAGGAGCCATGTCTAGGATTGCTTGGATCTTTTCGGGGTTTGCTTCGATTCCCCGTTGGCTGATAATAAACCCAAGAAACTTTCCCGCGGAGACGCCGAAGGCGCATTTGTTCGGATTGAGTCTCATATTATGGGTCCGAAATACCCCAAAGGCCTCCTCCAGATCGGCTACGTGGTCCTCCCTCCGCTGGCTCTTGACGAGCATGTCATCCACATATACTTCCATATTGCGCCCGATTTGCTCCTTGAAGACCCGGTTGACGAGCCTCTGATAAGTGGCGCCGGCATTCTTCAGCCCGAAGGGCATGACCCTATAGCAGTAGAGCCCCTGGTCTGTAACGAAGGATGTCTTGGCGATGTCGGGAGGGAACATGCGGATCTGGTTGTAGCCTGAAAACGCATCCATAAAGGACAGGAGCTCGTGACCCGATGTTGCATCGACGAGAGCATCGATTCTGGGGAGGGGGAATGGATCCTTCGGGCACGCTTTGTTGAGATCCGTGAAATCTATGCAGATCCTCCAACTCCCGCTCGCCTTCTTGACCATGACGACGTTCGCCAGCCACTCGGGGTAGCTGACCTCTTGGATGAAGCGCGCGGCCAGGAGCTTGTTGACTTCGGCATTGACCGCCTGTTGTCGCTCTGGAGCGAACTTACGTCGCTTTTGGACCACCAGTTTTGACCCGGGAATCACGCTGAGTTTGTGCATGATGAGATCCTCGGAAATGCCGGGCATGTCCGATGGCTTCCAGGCGAACAGATCGACATTGCGCCGAATACAGGTGATGAGGTCGGATTTAAGGTGGGATGCGAGGGAGAGACTTACTCGAAATTGTTTCGACGGATCCCCTGTCTCGAAGGAGACATCCTCCAGCTCGTCTGCCGACTCCGGCTCTGGCTGGGTCCTTTGGGGCTGCATCTCTGCGGCGTCGAGGGGAAACACTCCGCTTCCTATTACCATCATGTAGCATGAGCGAGCGGCTTCCTGGTTCCCCCGGACCACCTCTACCCCGGTACTGGTAGGGAACTTCATCTTCTGGTGGTAGGCCGAGGGGACAGCCTGGAGAGAGCAGAGGCCTGGACGGCCGAGTATGGCGTTGTAGGCTGCCTTGACGTTGACAACCATGAAGTCCATGGACTCGGTTCTTCTGTTTGGGGCCGTGCCTGCCGTGACGTCCAGCGTGACGATCCCCTCGATTGTTACCGGAACTCCAGAAAATCCGTGCAGGGTGTACCCTGCTGGCTTGAGCTTGCTACGGGGCAGCTTTAGGTTCTCGAAAGCATCGAGGAACAGAATGTTGACCGAGCTCCCGTTGTCTACAAGGATCCGCCGAGCATCGAAATTTGCCATGCTGAGATTGATCACGAGGGCGTCGCAGTGCGGGAGCCGCACCCCCTCCAGGTCGTCACCCGAGAAGGAGACGGGGAGTGGTTGAATTTGAGGGGAAAGAGGTTCGTGGACGGTGTTAACATCTCGGATGAACGCCTTGCGGGAAGTGTTGGACTCCCCCCCATGGGCCCCCCGTGGACGCAGTGTAATACGGCTTGGCCATCAGGCTCGTCAAGCTCATGCTCTCGCTCGGGGAGCTGTAGGGGAGCTTGAGGAGGAGGTGGGGTTCTCTTGTTCCTCGTGTCCCTCTGTGCCCGAGCGTCGTCTCGCTTGTACTCCCGGAGGTACCCTCGCTGAATGAGGGCCTCGATTTCGTCTTTCAGGGCACGGCAGTGATCCGTGTCGTGCCCGTTGTCTCGGTGGAAGTGGCAGTAGAACCGTTGATCCCTTTTCTTGCTAGTGTTGTTGGATGGTCGAGGGGGATACTGAACGAGGTCCCTGTCCTCGATTGCCAGGAGTATGGAGGACACATTTTGGGTGAATGGGGTATATCTCTCGAAGCGAGGGACCGACGGTATTTTCTTCATGGTGCCCACGTCCCTGGGATCCTTTTTAGAAGGCTCGACTTCCTCGGCCTTCCGCTTTCCTTTTCCGGGTACTTCCCTTGACTCATCTGGGTTTAGGGCCTCCTCCGCCCTGATGTATTTCTCAACCCTGTTGAGGAGGTCGGGAAAATCGATGGGAGGCTTCTTCGCCAGAGAGGCTTTCAGCTGCCCATGACGGACGTTGTGCCGAAATGCCGCGGAGGCGATGCCCGGATCGAGAGAGGAGACCGACCTTGCCTCTGCTGTGAACCTCCGGACGAACGCCCGGAGTGATTCTCCCTCATTCTGTCTGAGTCCAAGTAGGGAAGCACTTGTCTTCTCGGCCTTCCGGCTGGTGACAAAGTGGGCGAGGAAATTGCCTTCCAACTGGTCGAATGAGTAGATAGAACCGGGCGTCAGTTTGGAAAACCATTCGCGAGCCGGACCCCGGAGGGTGGCAGGGAAGGCTCTACATAGCAGGGGATCCGAAGCGCTGTGAATCATCATGAGGGTTTTGAAACCCTCCATGTGATCAGCAGGATCTCCCTTGCCGTCGTAGGTCTCGAACTGAGGTGGTCGGAAATTTCGAGGTATTTCTGCTTGGAGGATGAGGGCGGAGAAAGGGGGTCGGACAGGTCTGTACCCCTGAGCCGCTCCTTGGCCGCCGTCGCCTATGTGATCGAGGCGATTTTCCATTTCTTGGAGGCACCTTAGGAGTTCGCCGTCGTCTTCCAGCGGGTTTGTTAAGGGGCGGGACACGCTTGCCTCGGCGTCCGACCTGGTTCGGGAATGGCGGGCTTCTTCTCTGGGGGTCCGTCGGAGAGCCCCAAGAATTTCTCGGCGGAAGTCTTGGAACTCCTGTTGAGTGACTGGAGCTCCCTCGGCTCGGGCCGGTTGGACCGGAGGTTGCCTTCCGACTCGGCTGAGTGCTGGCCTCCGTTCTTCCGGCGGTGGTCTAGGATGGTTCGGGACCGAGTTGGAAGCGGCCCTCCCCCCACTGCGACTAACCTGCCGGTTGGTGATTACCCTTCGTAGGTCGGGCTGGACTGTACGGGTGGCGCTCCGCTGGGATCCCTGGTGGGAAGCCCTGTGCTTTGATGCGCGTGGCCCGGCATTGTCATTTGGTTGGGGTGTGTCCCGTCGGTTGACGGAGGACGCAGCCCCCTTGCCTTTGGAGGCCATGGGAGTTCGGCTGTCGAGGTGCCTTGGCGGTCGGACTCGGGTCGGCTTCCGAAATAGCTGTTCCCACAGACGGCGCCAACCTGATGCGGTTTGTTTCTGGGGGACGTGTGGATGCACCAGGTGTGAGTTCTTACTCGATTTGTATTTGAAGGAGAAAGCTACTAGTCAGACGACCCTCGGCTGGCCGAGCGATACCTGCGACAGGCTGGGAGTGAGGTGGATGTCTTGGCTCGGATCAGAGGGCTCGGATCCGAAGTCTTGTGTACCTGCAGACGGTCTAGAAACACCGGGGTTGGTTCCGGTGGCAGACCCTCCGACGATCTAGTCAGTTACTTAAGATAAGAGCAACAGTAACTAGGGTTTTAGTGGGGAAAGTTTGATTACCTGTAAACAGGGGGGAGGGTCTGGTATTTATAGAGGAAGCCAATCGGGTCCAGACCCGTTTGGGGCTGGGCCGGACCCGGTTACCCGCATGGCTGAAGCGGTGGAAAAGCCGGGCGGTATAGGGCTGACGTGGCAGACGCCGGAGCGGTTTCCGGGCTAACGTGGCAGAGCTCTGGGCGGTTTTCCGGTGCTGACGTGGCAGATCAGAAGGATCAGATGGTGCGCGCATCTCTGAGGGGATCTAGTGGTCCAGGATGGGCCATGCTATTTCTGACCCATATCACCAGTCATAAGTATTCAACAAGTGAAGAAGAGCATTGAAATCATGAGTCTATTGAAGAGAAAGGGTTCTACGAAAACCAATATTCCAAACTTTACCATATCTATTAGTAGAGTAAAGAGAATAAACGGAAGCATTTGGTAAGCTAGCAATCTTAAAAAGGTCAGGGAAGTGGGAGGATAAACTACAATTACCAATTCAAATATCAGTCCAAAAACGAACATTCTTACCATCCGAACAAATTTTTTGAAGAACACACTTAAAAGGAGCCGAAGCTTTCCAAATCCCTTTCCAAAAAGAAGAACCAACAGAAGGGGGGAGAGAAGGAAAGTCACTAAGACATCTCCTACGAAAATATTTCCTTTTAATAATCCTAATCCACACTTTATCCTCCGAATTAAGACAATACCAAAGCCATTTACCAAGGAGAGCTAAGTTTTGATGTCGAAGGTTAATAATGCCTAAGCCACCTTCAGACATATGCTTACACACCCTAGTCCAATTCATAAGACATTTCTCCTGATCAGAATGGATTGAAAAGCCAACCCAAAAAAATCTCCTGCTCAGAAGATCAATCTTTTTAATAACCCACACAGGGATATAAAAAAAGGACATGAGATATAAAGGAATACTAGAAATGATAGAATTAATAAGAACAAGTCTACCAGCTCTGGAAAGGGATTTACCAGACCAACTGTTAAGTCTTCTCTCAACTTTATCAATAGCAGGAAACCAATCAGATCTGTGAAGTTTGCCTGTTCTCAAAGGGATACCCAAGTAATTCAGAGGGAAAGATCCCTTAGGACAATTAAAAAAAGAAGAGATCTCTTCTTATCTATTCTCATCACCACCAATCCACATACAAGAAGATATAGATAAATTAATTTTCATACCAGAAACACATTCAAAATAGTACAGAAGGAATTTGAGATTCCTAAGCATAATGCCATCACAAGAGGAAAAAAGAATAGTGTCATCTGCATACTGTAAGTTAAGAACACCTCTGAAAGAGGGGAAACCACCTACACCTTGGATAAAGCCATTATCCCAAGCATTAGAGAGCATACAGTTGAAAACATCAGCCACTAGGACAAAAAGGAAAGGGGAGATAGGGTCATCCTGTCCAAGACCTCTATTACAAACAAATTTTTTTTCCTTCAAAATTATTAATGATAACAGAGGAGGTACCAGAGCTAAGACTTTCATAATAATTTTAAAAATAACATTGAGAAGACTAATAAGTCTGAACTGAGTAACTTTGTTAGCACCGGGGCATTTAGGAATGAGAATAATATGGGCATAGTTAATCCTAGAGAAGTCAAGAGAATTATCAAATAATTCCTAAAATACTCCCACAATATCATCTTTAAAATCATTCCAAAAAAACTTGTAACAAAAAGTGGGGATACCATCAGGCCCAGGAGCAGCATCAAGGGGAAGATCATAAATAGCCTGAAAAATTTCATCTTCAGAGAAGGGAGCTTCTAAGCAATCCAGATTGACTCTATTAGAAGAGGGGTATAACTGATTCCAATTGATATCTAAAAAGGTATCACCAGGTTCCCCCATAAGATTCTTATAAAAGTTAAAGAACTCTTGATGAAAAAGATTAGAATCAGAAATGACACCCCACTCAGTATGAAGAGAAAGAATAAGATTCAATCTTCTTCCATGAGAGGCATAGTTATGAAAGAATCTAGTATTACCATCTCCCCAAGTGAGCCATTTAACTTTAGCTCTTTGAAACCATCGGATTTTATCCATTTCTAATAGATGAAGATATTCTTTTTGAAAATCTGATCTTAAATTTCTATCAGTAAGAGAAAGAGGATTTTGTTTCTCAAGAGCATTCAAAGAGTCAATTTCTTTTTTTTAAAAAAAATTTCTCTCTTTCATAGGGCCAAATCTATCTTTGACCCAAAGTTTACAACCATTCTTAATACCTTTAATCTTAGCTAGGAGTCTTTTGAGACCAGCCTGAGGATGAACATTGACAGATAACATGCAAGTAGTGATCATAGAAAGAAAGAGAGGATCTTCTAACCAAAATTTCTCAAATTTAAAAGCGATATTTTGGAGAAGGAGAGGAAGAGAGCAGGATAAGAGGCACATGATCGGAAATAATATTAGAAGCAGCTTTGACATAAGATAAAGGGAAATCAGAATTCCAATAAAAAGAAACAAGAAATTTATCAAGTTTTGCAAAGCTAGGGATCAGTCTCTTGTTTGACTAAGTGATTTGTCTCCCTAAAATAGCATAATCCACAAGATTGAGGTTATTAATAATACTATTGAAATTATCAGAGTCTAGTCTATTGTAAGAAAAGCCACTTCTCTCTGAGTAAAAGCGAACAGCATTAAAATCACCACCAAAGATGACCCAACCATTAATAAAAGAGTTCCATTGCAAGAATTCATTCCAAAACTCATCTTTAAGGGATTGAATACAAGGGTCATAAACTGATATAAAAAGGAGAGAGCAATTGAAGGCAAAACACTCCAATTCCACAGCAAGATTTTTTTTTTATAAACACTAGAGCACTTGAACATATGATCCTTAAAGCCAATAAGCATACCCCCAGAGGCACCCACAGAATTTAAAGAAACTCATTCAGTAATGATAGATCCACCTATGGATCTAAAAAGAGATGGAGAAGGGGAAGGCATCTTAGATTCTTGAATAGAAATAATATCAGAACGGGAAGAGATAATAAAATCAAAAACAACCAATCTTTTATCCTCACTACCTAAACCTCTAATGTTCCAGGTAGCAACAATCATTGAAAACAATTGACACCCCCTCTGCTCAATTCTAGAGCACTAATCTTATTAAAGTCATTAGGGAAAATATTTAACAAACCAGAGCCAGAAGTCAAATTATCTAAATACTCAGCAGAAAAGGAATCAAAATGACATCTAAAAATAGAGCCAAGACAAGTACCTTCCACTGGAGATGAGATCACAGGAGCAGGAATTTCTAAATTTCTGATTTGAGCAATAAGAGTTGCCTTCTCAAGAATTGGTTGATCTGCATCATTCCTCTGCTCAACTCTAAGACTCCTTCTAAGAGGACTAGTATACTTAGAAAAGTGCTTCCTTTTCTTATAAACATTATAACAAGAGCCATTGAAGGACAATGGAATCAGTATTATCCGACGGAGAAGGATAAGAATCTGGGTAGCAGATAGCCAAAGGGATGGGGGTATCATCCAAGATATCAGACAGAGGATCATTATCATTCCCAGGCACACACAAAGTATTACAAATAGGAGGAGAGTTCTCAGATCCAGAGATTTGATCAGAGGACTTGACATTAGAGAAATCAAACAAGACAATGAGACTAGGAACAGAAGGACCATCCTAAATGATTGAAGGAAGGTAAGAACTGCGACAGAAGAAGTTGTTATTAAAGAGACCATCAGTTGAAAAGGAAGGGAAAATACCAAACACCAGAGAATGAAGAAGATCTTTCAAGATCTCACCCATAGGCAAGTTCTTTTTGAGAGAGAGGAGATCTCAGATGTGACTCTTTGGACAACAAATCAACACAGTTATTAGAGCCAAGAACCAAGTCTTTATCAACCAAAAAAACCTTCACAGTAGGAGAGGGGAGGACAGACACATGCATAGGGCAAGATAAACTTTGGTCAATAACAGGAACCAAAGCAAGTGAATCACAGGAACCATCCATGTCAGAAATCTCCCCTTCTTCTGGAGAATTTTTCCTAACCCAGGTAGACAACATCAACTTACCTCTCCCTCCCTTAAAACTCTTAGATTTGTTAGACATTGAGGGGAACTGGGAAGAAGAAGATAAGCCTTGGGTTTTTGGAGCACCCCAAGAATCCCATTTATCATTGACAACATTAGCATGCACAGGAAGGGAAGAAGAAGATGGGTTCACAGATTGAGAAGGAGAGTCAGGATATATGAAAACAATTTTAAAGGCACGAGTACCAACCCACAGAATGTAATCGAAGATTAACAGAGCAGAAGGGCACCTAAGAAAATCAGCAATCACTTCAAGGTGACCATTGCTTAGACGGTTCTTAACAGAGAAACCAATGAAATTACCAATACATCTAGAAACATGGCTGAAGGAAGAAAAGGATTTACAGTACGGAGGAATCCCAGATAAAATGGCTCTGGTCTTCACAAGCCCTAGGAACGATTAGAGATACCAAATTGAGGCCAGTTTTTAACAGAGAAAGAAGCCCTCCCAAAACGAAGATCTTACCCTTTCAAATTTTCTAAGCATTTGATGTTAGGGCATTTACAGAAAATCGCCATTAGGGAGCATCAAAAGACCCCAATCCCACCCAGGAATTTGAAAATGGGCATCAAAAAAATTAACAAGGTCAGGGGCTGTAATAGAACCAGATTTGACCGAAATAACACCCTCCGAGTTTAACAAAAGACATCTATCTTTCATCTCTTGAGAGAACTCACAAAAGACCTCAACCTTAGATTCACTAATGAGATCAGAGTGGGAAGGGAGAGAAACCCCAGACACTGAAGGAGAGACACCAGCTAAAGGAAGAGACCCAAATAGAGAAGGACTAGAAGGAGGACCCAAAAGACTATTACTCGAATCCAACTGCCTATTATCCCAGGCCCTCGCAACGATGGACGCAGTCTCCACAACCTTTTGATCAAGAAGATTGAACGCCGAAGAATGTGAACCAGAAGAAAAATCTTGAACATTTCTGGTAATCTGTCTTCCTCCAGGACTAGCTCTACCACCACCATGACTGAAACGGCCACCATTAAAGCCCGATCTACCACCCTCCGATCTCCCTCTAGAGTTACAAAACTTTCGGGAAGGGCATATATTCTGGTGGTGCCATTTCTCCCGCAAGAGTGACAAATTATCATGTTTCTACACTCTTTTTTAAAGTTGCCTTTCTCTAAACACTTGAAACACCGAAGAGATTGGATTAGATTTAGAAGACGAGGGAGAAGGGAACCAAGAAACCCACACTGCTTTATTCTTGGACACAGTGGGAGAATAACCAGACTTAAAATCACATTCCCAAGAAGAGCTCTGAACCCCAACGAAATGATTACATCTTCTTGGGTTTTGTTCCCGCGAAGCAGAAGAGACAGTGGGATTCAGAAGGTGACGCCACTGAGGAGAGAGTTCAAGAAATGGAGGAGGAAAGTACAGGAGAGAGGAAGGAGACGAAGCCATTTTCTTAGTTCATACCTGATATATTTTTTTGAAAATAAAAGTGACAGTTCATACCTGATATTGATGATACTTTTTGTTATAACTAAACTGTGAAGAGTTACTTTCATGGAAACATGCAGGAGTAACGACTGAGTGTAAAAAATGCTACAGTTGGGTTGTGGGAACTATTGTATCGTAAGTGTTGGCTATATAAGGAATCGTTGCCACGTTGGGTATTTCTGGACAAAGTACTCAAAGCAATTGACATAATGCACATCTGTGGATCCATTTGTTTTATTATTTATAATATAAAGTATTTTATCATAAGGGAATAAGGGAATAAGGGAGGTTTGTTAAAAGGTTTTACAAGGGAGGACTTGGGATAGTTTTTTCATCATTTCATGGTATTCTCTATTTAGTCTATGTTCTCTCTCTTTTTTTAAAAAGGAAAAATGAAAATATAATTACCATTTTTTATTAAAAGATTTTAATAAAACAACTTTAGAGTACCGGAAGAAGGAAAATTTTGCCGTATTGACCCACTTTTTGAAAATATTTGGCACTCTGACCTACTTTCGAAAATAATTAGCGATCTGACCCAGTTTTGGACACGTCAGCATAAACCGTTATTGAAAATAACGGCATAGGTTATTTACGTGCCGTTATTTTCAATAACGACATCTATATTTAAAAAAAGTGTCATGCCGTTATTTGGAGTAACGGCATAGGTTATTTTGTTTTTCGACAGCTTGTAGTCTCTATTTAGAGAAAAAATTGCTAGTGTGAAAATCTTATAACATATGCCGTTATTTCAAATAACGGTATTCTCAATACTGATGCCTTTATTTGGAATAACGGCATCAGTTATATCTTATTATTCATCCTCTCTAACGAATAAGTTAATTTAAAAAAAAAAATTATAACTGATGCCGTTATTCCAAATAACAGCATCAGTTATAAATTTTTTTTTAAAAAAATTAACTTATTATTCATCCTCTCTGTTTCCAAACAACGGCAAGAGTTCATTTATATATAACTGATGCCGTTATCTCCAATAACGGCATCAGTTATTCGAATGTCGTTATTGGGGATAACGGCATTATTTATAAGTTTTTTTCACACTTAGAATTTTTTAAAGTTAGAAGATTCACACTTGTAATAGAAATATACTGATGCCGTTATTCCAAATAACGGCATGGAAAAAAATATAAAGTAGATGCCGTTATTAGAAATAACGGCATGTAAATAACCTATGCCGTTATTTCCAATAACGGTTTATGCTGACGTGTCCAAAACTGAGTCAGATCGCTAATTGTTTTCGGAAGTGGGTCAGGGCGCCAAATATTTTCAAAAAGTGGGTCAACACGGCAAAATTTTCCGGAAGAAGTACATGAAACTACAAAGCAAGAAATAAAAAGTAAACCTCCAATAACGCCCTTGAGGGTGGGACAAATCCAAAAGTGAAATTGACAAACAACATAACTAGTACGAGAAAAAACATATTCAACTTTTCTAAATTTCTTGACCTTGCACTGAGAATTTGACCTAGTTATCTTCATTGAAATTGAGAAACTTTATACATGAAAATCATATCCCATCGAGTCTAGAATCCAGAATATCTTGCGGTTTCTCAATCCGATTTATAAGTTATAAGTTATCTTAAATCTAAGTTGTCCCTTAATCCTAATCCAACAGCCAACCCTCATCTCCCCAACTACATTTTACGATGTTAAATGTCCACCTCCCTACTCTACTACCTCCACCTCCTCCTACAAACATCTTCTTTTTCCATTTGTTCTCCCTCCCTATATGACTCTATACTCTATAGGTAAACACTGCCTATCTTATCTATCTCTCTCTCTATCTGAGTTAGTCTCTCTCTATTATATATATTTATACATATAATATATTAGGGGTGGCCGATCATACTGAAATGAGCCAACCGACCGGTTTTCCAACCGAACCAATCGATTCGGTACCGAAAAATTCGATTACCAAAAGTATGGTATGGTACAACCGTACCGAGTTCTAAAATCCGGTTCGGTTTCGGTATGAATATGGTTCAGTCGGTATTTTACCGTACCGTACCGAATAGGTTATCCAGCAACTTTGCGACCATAGGCATTGTCATAACTCCGACCTAGCAAGTCAGCTCGTTGAAGAAGGCCAGGCAAACTGGGCAGGTGGTTGTGGCGGGGGCCTCTGCTGCCTACTTTCAGTCACATCGGAAACCTTCCCTAAGTTCCTTTCTTTCATCGATTGTGGTGCAACCTTCTCATTTCGAATATCCTGGGTCCTCTGTAAGTTTCTCCCTATATTTCCTGATGAAAACTAAAAGTTATTTTTATTGAAACAAGCAAACCCCCAAAAAATAGACATAAAATGAAACACTGAATAAAGATAAGGTGTCTAAAACCATAAAAAGTGCTTACACTATCACATACACAAGCAGAAAATTCTTGGAAGTGATAATGTTCAAACTCAAACTAAAGACAGAGGACCTGTTTTACTACGTAGGAGCCATTCAGTTAGTTGCTTTACAAAGAAAATACCTACTTCTTGTTTCAAAAGTAACTAATACAAATTATATAGTACCAATTTCACATGAGCCATCAGCTTTCCAGTGCTTCACTACTCAATGTGTTTTGAGAGTCAAATACATAACAGAACAAAAAAATTGAAACAATAATCACATTTTAAAGGTAAACTACATAATGAATTATATAATATATATAGTATGTGAGTTCTGTATCTTCAGTTTGCAATTCCTTTCAACTACTGAAACCATTAATTGTCCCTTTTAAAAGGATTATTAAATAGCAAAGACGTGAATTGAGCTAGGTTGCATTTGGTATGTAGACAAAATGTGCCATGAGATGACTAAATTGCTGAGCACTGTGAAGAGAAAGTACTATACGATAGACAAAAGTCTTCTTTTATTTGTTGGGTCATATTTGGTATAATACCAATACCGAACCGTACCAACCGAAGTAGTCAGTATACCGAAGTTTCGGTATACCAAACTTTTTGGTTGGTAACGTTTTGCATATTTTCAAACCGAACTAGTTTGGTATGGTAATGGTACAATGTCTCTGGTACCATACCGAGCCCACCCCTATAATATATAAGCACAGTTACCCCCAACCTTCTCACTTCTTCTCCTTCCTCTTCCGAAACCCAATCCCGCAGCTCTCCTCCTCCTCGAGCCTCCGCCTTCTCCATCACCTTCGCCACCATCACAGCGCCACCATCACACCTCCTCGCTCTCACCCTCGCCATCTCCACCTCGAAGCTCCTCCTCGCCGTCACCCTGTGCTCCTCTCGCCATCGCTAACTCCCGACCACCCCCGAACACTCCGAAGCTCGCCGAGCTCTCCACCGCCGCAGTGCTCATCTCCATCTCCTCGCCAACACTCCACCTTCGTCGAACCACCCCGAAGCTTCGACAACCACCGTCAACCTCCCGTCGAAGCTCCTCCAACCATCGCCTCCCTTTCCGATCATCATCTCTACTGTCACCACCTTGAACTCCATCGCCGTCCTCATCTCCACCTTGTTGCACCCCATCGTCGTCATTCACACCCTGCACCCGGCGGCCACCTCACAACCTCCGCCATCGACTCCCGAAGCCCTGTTTCCTCGTCGACGTCCCTACCCCGAGCACCGCAGTCGACCGTCTGCCTCCCTTCGCTCTCCACCTCCTCGTCGTCACCATCGCTACCATATCTTCCTCTCCCCCTCTCCTCCTCGCTGCCGTCAACACCTCCGAGCTTCGACTGCACCACCACCCCGAGCTACTCCATTGCTATTACTACCACCAACTCCTGTCATCGCCACCACACCACTCCTCGCCTCGTCGCTACCTCCATCTCCACCTACTTCGACCATCCCCGAACACCCACCCCCCACACCGTTGCCATTGCCATCACAGATCCTCGCCATCGTCGTCGCCATCGCCACTGAGCTTTGCCCTGCACTTTCGACAACCACCGTCAACCCGAGAGCTCCTCACCATCTCCACCTCGCCAAACACCTCCGCAACCACCTCCCTCATCGCTGAAATCGACTTCTGAAACCACCTTCGACCACCCGCAACTGCCATCCTCTTACTGTACGTCTCTCCCTCTCTCACTCTATCTCTCTGTCTATTTCTCTCTCTCTTCTCTTCAGTCTCTCTCTCTCTCTCTCTCTCTCTCTCTCTCTCTCTCTCTCTCTCTCTCTATATATATATATATATATATATATATATGGGGAAAAGGGGTATGAGCAACTTGCTCATTTAGTAAATAAGAAATTGATGATATGGCATACATGTGATTGGAAAATCCTTAAAAGGGTTAGTTTTCCAATGTATCACATGCATGCCACATAATCAATTGCTCATTTACTAAATGAGCAAGTTGTTCATATCATATATATATATATATATATATATATATATATATATATATATATATATCTTTCATTTTGCATCACCCCTCCATGTGCACTCGTGTGCACTCGGCCTTTTCACCTTCGTATCGACGATCTGAACCGTTCACATTGAACTACGCATCTAAATTAGTCTAAATATATAAATCAAATCATTTGAAATTCATTGTCTATCCATTATGTGACCCTAAAAAATAATGATTTTCAGCCATACAATTTTTTAACACTTCAATAGATGGGCAAATAAATTTCAAATGATTTGATTTGATATATTTAGATTAATTTAGATGTGTAGATCAATGTGAATGGTTCAGATCGTCGATACGAAAACAGAAAGGCCGAGTGCACACACCGTATGCACCATAGGTGGTGCACAACAGAAGGCTTCCCTATATATGTGTGTGTGTGTATGTGTGTGTGTGTGTGTGTGTGTGTATTAATACAATTTTTACTTCGTTCGCTTCCTGAATTCGACGAACAATTGCGGTCCGTAGGGCTATTGTCGTTGTTCGTGTTGTTGTCGTCTTCAAATTGATCGTAGAATCGTTCAAATCTAGAAACGGTAAAAAGTGGGTACAACTTTAACCAACTCTATTTTTATTGAAGAATGTGTGCATGCTAGATAATTTAATAAATTGAGTAATCGTGCTTAGATTGTGTATGAATATTGTTTGATTATGGATGTTAATTGCTGTTAATTAACTGGTGAGATTATGATATAATTATCTTAGAAACATTATTATAATTCTGTCCGGAATATGATCTCACTTCAGAAAATCGTTTCTATTTAAATACATTGATTATGAGACTGAAACTTTCGTATTGTGTATCATGTATGTGTGTACAAAATTCCCTCAAAATTTCACAATTTTTGGATGCCGTTTGGTATTTTAATAAGCTGAATACATTACTGGTTTAGAAATGAAATAGAATTTATTTCATAAATTCTAGCTGAATATCATACTTATTTTTCTAAGAAATCCAATTTCCAAGAAGTTGGAATTTTCTGGGATTTTTTAAAGTAGCAAGAGCTGCGATTTCTGAATTATGAACCTATTATCTTATAAATGGTTTTAGACAGATTTAATTGTGTTGAAACTAGAGGTTCTTAACTACAATATTGTAGTAGACTCATTGAGGTTTCATATGAGACTAAGAAATCAATTTTCACAAGTATTGGAATTTATATAATTATTGGAAGTTGTATTCACCTGTCAAGGGAACACGTGCGGCGTTGTCTCGACTGTTAATTTCTGGAATCTAGTATTAAGAACGGGGGTGCGGATGTATAACTCATGTCGGAACTTAGGGGATGGACCCATAAGTATCCGCTGATGTTCTATGTTATCGAATATGAATGAGGCGGAGCAAATAACGCCTGCCAGGATGCCATATGATCGTGATAACTTTTAGTGAGGTACGGAAGCGGAGAAAGACCGCTGGGTTCAAGCGGGGTGGAATATGTAAGGCAGGGAGTGGAGAGAGACCACCAGGGCTGTGTTCTCTGATGCTGATCTGTGGCACAAATGTGTAGGACATATTAATGAGTCTCGACTCAAGAATTTAGCCCGTAGTGGTGCCCTTGGTCCTCTTTCTGTAACGCCCCTGCCCCTGCTCGGACAATTTATACAATTTTGAATACAAATTATTTATAGTAGTACAACTGGCCACCACTTGCTGCCTCTCAAAAGGTGGTTACCCAGATTGGTGACTCTTGATCATAGGCATTATTATTTATATTATATTATTTTTTATATTCTAACCGATGTGGTACTATTCACGTACCTTCTATCCTCTTCTCCCGTGATATCACGCAGGAAGAAAGAAACCACAGCGGAAGCCCCAAGGTGGACCCTACGTGAAAGCCACGTTACCACCTTTGACCGAAGTCAACCGCCTCAACCGACAACATACATGCTGTTCTTTCAACTCAACACGTGGGCCCCTTTTTTCCACTATTCAATCTTTTTCATATAATTCCACTTATTCAATACAAACAGCCACAATTTTCTTTTTGAAGATATATTATAGATATATACTTATATTCTTTTGAAAACTACGAGATGTTACAGACCCCCCCCCCTTTTCTGAAATCAGCATCCTCGCTGAGCACGGGGAATGCACAACCAGTGCAGGATCTACTTTCTAGCCGATGTGGAGCATCTGCTTTCCTATCTGCCCAACTAATCATGATCTCGAAATTCACTGTCCGATCAATCATAGTCCCGAATTTAATGAGCTGCCCTCCTATCCGCCCGACTAGTTATGATCCCGAAATCCACCGCCCGATCAATAACAGTCCCAGATTTAATTGAGGGTTCACCACAGTACCGGAATCCACCACCCGACTGGATCTATAGTCCCGATACCTGTGCCCAACTATATAGACATGCCCCACACTCGGTGTCGAAAGTCGGGTATGATACCATTTGTAACGCCCTTGCCCCTGCTCGGACAATTTATACAATTTTGAATACAAATTATTTATAGTATAGTACAACTGCCCGCCACAGGATGCTTCTCAAAAGATGGTTAAACGGATTGGTAACTCTTGATCATAAGCATTATTATTTATATTATATTACCTTTTATATTTTAACCGATGTGGTACTATTCATGTACCTTCTATCCTCTTCTCCCATGACGTCATCACGTAGGAAGAAAGAAGCCACAGCGGAAGCCCCCAAGGTGGACCCCATATGAAAGCCACGTTACCACCTTTGACCGAAGTCAACCGCCTCAACCAACAACATACATGCTGTTCTTTCAACTCAACCGTGGGCCCCTTTTTTCCACTATTCAATCTTTTTTTATAATTCCACTTATTCAATACAAACAGCCACATTTTTCTTTTTCAAGATATATTATATATATACTTATATTTTTTTGAAAACTACGGGATGTTACACTTTCTTTTACTCATTTGTCTGATTGTCACGGCTGTCATTTGGCCCAACACATAGCACTCCCTTTCAATTACAAAAGCACTTCTCAAACCACCATCATTTTTAACTTATTCACTCTGACATATGAGAATCATCTCCTACACATTCTCACAAAGGTTATCTCTATTATGTTAGTTTCATCGATGACTTTACTAGATACACATGGGTGTTTCTTATGCGTCAATGCTCTGAGATACCTGACATTTACAGTTCTTTATGAATATGGTTCACACTCAGTTTGGTGTGCGTAGCAAAACCTTTTGCTCAGACGGCGCTCGTGAGTACACTTCCATTGCCATGAGATCGATCATTCTCTCTCATGGTACACTCTTACAACAATCATGTCCTCACACAAATAAACAAAATGGTGTAGCTGAATACAAGCATCGTCACATTCTTGAGATGGCTCACACTCTTCTAAACTCTCCTTTTCTGTTCCTCGTTCTTTCTGGGCTAAAGCTTTCATGACGTCTGTTAGTCTCATTAACCTCACCCCCTCGTCTGCCCTATCTGGCACATTACCTCATGCGACTTTTCGTTACTCACCACCAGACTACAATATGCTCTGTACTTTTAAGTGCACCTGTTATGTCATTCTCCCTTCCACTGAGTGCACGAAGCTCACCGCTCGAACTACGAAGTGTATTCATTTAGGTCTCAGTGCAGAACAAAATATCGTTGTTTTGATCCTTGACGGGTCGTGTTCGTATTTTTCGACATGTCTCCTTTGTGGAAGACTCTCCCTACTACTTGACTTCTCCTCAAGATGCTAGTTTTCTCGATTCTCCTATTGTTCGGCCTATCTCTTCGGCCCTACCTGTAGCGTCCCGAATTTTCAATATGATATCTTAGAAATACGTGGCACAATTCCCAGTATCAGCTTCAAATGTAATATTAAACACAGCCAAATACCAATAAAAAAATTTCAACTTTCATTACATTAATCTTTACATAGCACAGCGGAATACAATACATCTTGAATTACAAATTTTCTTTTCTTACAACAATTTCTTTTACAAATTACATAACCCATTACACCACTTTAACTTATGCATCCAAATCCCAAGCTACTAGTAATCACCTATAAAATATGAGTCTAGAGATAACCCTAACCCCCAAAACTAAAGAGGTCAGCCATAATGGTGTGAGTGACATAAAACAAACAAAATAAGTAAAA
Organism: Hemerocallis citrina; assembly: GCA_017893485.1. Lineage (NCBI taxonomy): Eukaryota > Viridiplantae > Streptophyta > Magnoliopsida > Asparagales > Asphodelaceae > Hemerocallis > Hemerocallis citrina. The sequence continues at coordinate 401,716,364 of CM030359.1, read as the reverse complement.
CATAGAATCATAAACGACATGAAATAAACAAGAATACATAAGATATAACATAGCAAGGAAACACGAAAATATCAAGTGAAACTAGACTAAGTGTCAAGTGTAGAAAACAGGAAAACACATGCATGAAACCAAGTCAAGAAAACACAATTCTATATGCTGACTCTCTAATGCGTACTTGTCGGAGTCTATGCATCCCACTCTACATAGGTCTGGTGCAAGCCCTTAACGTCTCCACATTGTAGGGTTTAATCTCCCGCTATGCAACTAATCTTAACACGATGACTACTACGAGATATAGATACACTGTGAGTATTAGCCCATACCCCGATAATTTCGAAGGTCAAACTCTATCCACAGATAATTTCGGAGATTATTTCACTCACACCTGGGAATCTTCGAGAATACCCCACACCGCAAGCTATGACGCCTCATCACACGAATACCACATATGCTTCGCCTCGACCCCGATAATTTCGGAGATCAATTCCACACCACAGGTAATTCCGGAGACTATTTCACTCACACCTGGATAATTCCGGGGATTATCTCACACCGCAAGCCATACTGAGGTCCATAATCAATGTTCTCGTTCATCATATCACCACTAGTGCATGTCCTTATCAATTAGGTTATTTAATTACTTTACGAATCTCCTAGAGTTGGTGTACCCTGCCGAACTTAACTCAACAACTGATCAACTAAAATACCTCAATAGGCCCAAACATAAATATCTCAACTGCCGGTATACTAGGGTTATACACACCCTCTAGAGACTCATACCCAAATATCCAAACAAAACTTCCAACATAAATTGCTCAGTTAACTCACTTGAAAACATATGTTCAGTAAAAGATAAAATATAGAATTGTAAGTTATAGATTAAAAACATTTAGAGGATAAATCATTTAAAAAAACATTAGAATATGTATAGATATATCAGTATCAGTCGACTACAAAAGCCATCGGTCGACTGTCCAGAGAGAAAATCCAATAGCTTTGAGAAAATAATTCTAAGTATTATAAGTCGACTCTAAAAGGTCATAGGTCGACTGTCTAGAGAAAAATCCAATAATCTTTAAGAAAATAATTCTAAGTATAGCAGTCGACTGTAAAAGGTCATAGGTCGACTGTCCAGAGAAAAATCCAATAATCTTTAAGAAAATAATTCTAAGTATAGCAGTCGACTGTAAAAGGTCATAGGTCGACTGTCCAGAGAAAAATCCAATTCTCAGGGTGACATTACAAACGGAGCAGACTCAGACGATTGTAAAGATGAGTCAGTCGACTGTTCCGCGTGATAATTTAAAAATTTCAAGAAAATTACAGCAGCCAGGCAGCGACGGTCGACTGGAAAGTCACACCGGTTGACTGTCGACCTGTAGACTGCAGATTTTAGTTGTGCATATTTCAACTGATATCTAGTTTTACTTTATGAAAATGATTTCTATCAAAAGCATATTTCTTATTTGATCAAATACAACTTGTAGGATATATAATCGTCCATAAGAACTAAATCAAAACTACTTGAATTTATAAAAATAGTGATTTGTTAATTTCTTTCAATCAAACATGAATTGTGCATATAAACAAAATAGAGTTTTCTTAAAAATTAATTGTTCATTGAAATAGCTTCATATTCAGATCCAAACCATATCAATACCAAAACCTCAAAAAGATCCCCAATTTAGTATTTATCAAACTCAATCCAATTTATCTCGAATCCAATTCTCGGGACATGATATCCTAATTCATTAGTCCTTCTCAAAATTTCCTCAAACTCAATCACCATTATTAACTCATGAACATGAACAAATCTAACATTTCTATAATCAAGATGTGTTCATCCAAACTCAATGATAATAAGAACTCACATCATCCATATGCAAATCTATCCATAGATAATTAGGGTTCATAAAAGATCAATTTTTAATTCATCAATCCATCCAATCCATCAAGTACATATTCATACTCAAACCCTAACATGCTTTCTAGTAGATGAAATACCATATACAACATTACAAGAATAAAACAAAGCAAATTATATCACTCACATACAACATACACAAAACAAAAAGAAAACAAAACAAGTCACTCACCTCAAATGAAGAAATCTAATATGGAAAGCCTTTCTTTTGTGAAATCCAAGATTACCTCCTTAAATCTCCAAAAAATAATAAAACATTTGTGTTGCGCAGCGAAAGACGGCTGCACTTCACTCTTTTAAATTGGCCGGAATAGGAGAATTAGGGTTTTTGAACACATTTGCAAAATAACCCTTTTAAAGTATAACTTTACATAAATAGATTCCTATACTTGGAAACTTGATAAAACCAATTAAATTGAGGTTTAAAAACAAAATAAACACCTTATTTTTCAGCCGGCACTGTTTGAAAAGTCCAGAAAATAATTTTGCACTTTCATCCTTCAAAATGACAATTTTGCAAAAAGATCATTCTTTTTCGTAATATTTGCAAATAGGTCTAATAAATATCAGAAAAATATAGAAAAATTATAAATAATCTCAAATAATAAATAATGTTTTTCCACAAAATATTTTTGCCTTTCGAACTTTCCAAGAAAATATTTGCACGTGTTTTGCATGTGTAAAAGGGTAAATCTTATGAAAATATTTATTAAATCTCAAAAAAATCATTTTAATTCATTTATAAATCTTTAAAATTATATTTAAAAATACGAGGTACTACACTACCTTCACGCATTTCATTTGATCCCACTCCTTTTGCTCTTTCCCATCTCATACTAATGTTCCACCTATTATTTCTCTTACGGAGACACCACTTGCATCCCCACAGCATCCTGCACCTTCACCACCTACATCCTCACATCTGCATGCACCTACTTCACCTATCTCACCTCCACACATTGCCCATCCACAACCAGTCCGTCTGTCTACACGTTCTACCTCAGGCATCCCACCGGCTTGTTACATACATGATGTCACTGGTCCCTCTGGCCAGTTTGGTTTTGCCACCCTTGCATCATACTCACCATATTTACATGCATATCTCATTGCTCTACACTCCACACGTGAGCTTAGAACCTATCAGGAAGCTATTCAATTTCCTGATTGGCAGGAAGTTATTGCAGAGGAGTTCTGATCATTTGAGCAGGCTAGCACTTGGGATGTTGTTCCACTACCTGTGGACGTTCAACCTGTTTACTGCAAGTAGATCTTCAAAGTTAAATATCAACCTAATGGTTCCAATGAGCAGTACACGACTCGTCTAGTTGCCCGAGGATTTACTCAGAGCATGACATTGATTATGATGAGATTGTTGCCCCAGTTGCACAGATGACTACAGTTCGTATTGTCCTTGTCGTTTCCTCCGTACGTCAGTGGTCATTATACCAGATGGACGTGTAGATGCATTTTTCATGGTACATTATCTAAGACTGTTTACATGTATCATCCTTCTAGCCTTACCATTCATCCTTGTCATATTTGTCGTCTCCATCGAGCTATATATGGCCTGAAATAGGCCCCTCGAACCTGGTTTGAGTGTTTTCGTCGTGTCATCACCCAGACTAGTTTCAGTCAGAGTTCACAGGACCACTCTATGTATATGCGGTCTTCACCACAGGGGATGGTACTTCTACTATTATATTTTAATGATATGATTATTACTGGGGATTATCCGTAGGCATTGCATCCACCCAAAACTATCTTCACCAGCATTTCCATATGAAAGATCTTGGTAGACTACGCTACAATTTGGGATTAGAGATTGCCCATGGATCTCGGGGCATACTCATTTCTTAACAGAAATACACATCAGATATTATCTCCGCTCTATGTCTCTCTGACAGTCGCTCAGTCGATACTCTCTTAGAGCTTCATATGAAGCTTTGTCCCACAGATGGTGAGCTCCTTCCTGATCCTACTAGATACATACAGATTGTTGGATAGCTTGTATATTTATGCATGACCAGATCCGATATTGCTTATGCAGTCGGTGTTGTTAGTCAGTTTTTTTGTGCTCCTACATCAGTTCATTACAGTACTTTTCTTCGGATCCTCAGATATCTTCGAGGCATTATTACTCGCTCATTATTCATGCCTTCTACATCCAAACTGAAGCTCAATGCATATTTTGATTCAGACTGAGCAGATGATCCTACTACTAGACGGTCTACCACAAGTTTCCGTCTATTTTTTGGTGATTAATTGATCTCATAGCAAAACAAGAAACATACAGTTTTTGCATGTTCTTCCACCGAAGCTGAATACAGAGCAATGACAACTGCTACTAGAGTGATTGTTCTTATTCGTTGGCTGTTATCATATATGAGTGTCACTCTCACAGGAGCTACTATCTTCCACTACAACATATATGACTTTCTACAACACATTTATTATAGCGTTTAAGTGTTTATGCTGTTAAAAATGATCTATAATAGCATTTCTAAAGAAAATGCTATTTTTGATTAATTTTGAAATTTAATTTTAACTACGACAGCGTTTTTAAAATGTTATATTTTTTATAGCGTTATAGAAACGCTGCCTATAATGTCCGTAAATAAAAGTGATAGGGATAAAAAAGAAAATTCTAACTAAAATCTGCAAATTATCTCAAACCAGTCCTTTTCTCCTCCTCGATCGAAATCACCGCCTCCTTCATCCTTAGTACCCGATCTCCCCTTTTGGCAACAGACCTGGTTCATTCTCCTCCTCTTGCTAATGCCTCTCTCCCTCTTCGCACTCGCCATCCTCCTCTTCCTCAGCCTGGATCTCGACGAGATCTCCCCTGCATCCTCCGCCGCTGGCGCCGGCATTGAGGTTCGCCGATTTTGAATATGTACATCTTTTATTCTGAATAATTAGGGTTTTGATTGGGTTAATTAGGGTTCTTCTAAATCACTCCCTTCTTTGATTTGCTGCAGAGATCAGAGTTCGAAGCTAGCAGATCTGGAAGCTAATCCGTATACCACCAGGTCTGATTTCATTATCATTTACTACCTGTAGATCTCATGAATAAATATAGTAAATTATCAAACAAGATTAACCGATGTTACAGTAGCATAATCCATGGATGAGTACATGGTTGTTTCGTTCTTGCTCTTTAGAGCTGTGATTTTTACTACTTTCTCATCTTTTTGCTATTATTTGCTGTATATTAGAGTACTTTGTACTCGATTGAGGTATATTTTGATCTTGATTGGGTGAGTGTTAAATTTTGCTTTTTCTATTCTTATATTAACATGAGTTATGAGCTGCTTATGATCTGCTTGTTTTAATGCAAAGATGTTTCTAATTATTTGTCCTAGTAAGTGTCTTGTATTTGATCTACTTTCATGTGTATAGATATAGACAGTAGACGGTTTAATTTTTTGCTGATAAGATGATTGATAGCATAGGCTCACTCAAAAATGGTCATAGAGTTCAATCACTGAGAGTCTGAATATATGAGATTTCAGATGATGCACTGAAAGAAAAATGATCATAGGCTTTTCAAGTAATTTGACTATGCTAAATATTGGGTAGTAAGATCTTATGTTATATATGTGAGATTTATGGAATATTATATGATTAAAGCATGTTAATATTTGCAACAAGTTTTAAGGATGTTATATATACTACTAGTAAATCACATAGGCATGTTGATTTTGAAATTCTTGGTTTTGAAAGTATAGTTCTGTAGATTGTATGTCTACTTGTGGATAATGATTACAGGAACTTTATTATCAATGTTTGAACCTTACAACTTTTAGGGATTTCGGTGGTGGCTCTTTTGTTTTAGGTGACACTAAAAGCGTGCGTACTCTTTAAGTTTTTTCCCTTCAACTGATATTCGACTAGGCAGTATTAATTTCTAACGACGACATAATTATAAACCTGTTATTATAATACTTTTAATTCAAAAACAGAATTTAGGAATAAGTAAACATAGTCTCTTTTTGTTTCTTTTCCTCCATGATTCTGTGGTTGAACATTAGACATGAAGGGAGTCCGCACTGCATAACCGTTAACCTTTGTATTGTGTGCATAACTTAAGCAGAAACCAGGATATAGGATTTGATTTTTAAATGATGTTACCAAGATAAATTATCTTGGTAATTGTTTTATAATTACCAATATTACGTGTTTTTCTACTGTACAAAACAGTAGGTAAGGATTAGGTAAATTGAGTGAGCGAACACTGCCAAGTGACAGGTTTGAGAAAACCAAATTCTCAGTAATATATATACTAAGCAATTTTTTGATGAAATAGTCTCTTGTGCGAAAATGACTCAGAAAGCAAAACAAATGAGGTAAAATAAACACAGTTTAGATTATGATTAAGGATGTTTGTAACATGAATTCATGAAACCGATACTCCAATACCATGTCTGAGAACCATTTTTACCAAAGCTCTTAAGTTGATAGGTTGTTGGTCAACAATCTATATCGAGCAATCGTAACTCTAAAAAAGTATAAGGGGAAGTTTTGAGAATAGTTCTGTTATCATTCCTATTTATCCCTGCCTATCATTATGGTTAATGAGGATTTGGAAAAATAATTTTCCATCTATAAGCTTCATGTTAATGTATCGGCCAAAAAAAAAACTCCTCATTATATGCCCTTTATTTTTATTTTATTTTTAGTTTTGGCCCTTTTACTACTGTTGCAACAAATGTGGTATGTCCTTATTATGCCCGAAAGCAAAAGCAATCTAGCATAAATGGATTATTACTCAATTTATGATTTAGTGGTTGTTTCTGGTTGATCGAGCATGAATATTGGTACTAAAGCTATTGGAGGCCCATGACTATTGTTTGGGAGAAGGGAAACATTGAATTGAATTTAAATGGAAATTTGAGTGCATGTGGCTAGCATGCAATTGCACCAGATCTAACCTATGTAAAGTTCTTTAACCAACCAATTTAGATAAGATTTTTCTGTTTATGATTTTGTTTCTAGATCCATGTAGATTCTATAGGGATTTCTATTTGGTAGTGTTAATTTTTCTTCTTCCATATTTGGTAGTGCTAATCTAATGCACTCGCTTTCAAAAGAAAGCATAAAACATTTGAAAGAGGTGGTGATTCCTTCAGAAGGTGTACAACTTTTGATCTCAAAAGATACAAACGAGTTATTGAGGATAGCTACAAATGGCAAAAGGTACACGATGATCTTAAACATTTTTATAGTTTCTTTTTGAAAGAAGTTGATGTCAATGATTTTTAATTTTTTTGGTTAGAAAATATTAATTCCAGTTCTTTATTTTCTTTATAATTATAAACTTACATGTCTCTGATATCAATCTCAGGGAAGAGTTAAAAATATTTTCAGGAGAGGTGGTTCGGTTTTGGAAATCGGTGCAAGGATCCTCAGTGGCATAGCCTAGAACGCTATTTTACCAAGTATGGAGTCAAGATATTATAATGTAGTTATTACTAGTATTTCATTGTATACCATGATGTGTAACATGAATTTTTTGCATATTACTGTTTAGATTAGAGTCAGAATTAACACCTCAAGAGCAACTGAAAGAAGATGCAGCAGCTGATGGCATTGGTTCAACAAACAGCTGTAAGTATTCTCTCGGTTAGACAGAAACTTGGATCAGAGCTGTATTTGTCGACATTGATTGGCTTTTGTTCTCACTAGAGAAGTCACAAATTTAATGTGAAAGTATAACCTAACATGTGGATACTAAATGAAGTCTTATAGTTTAACCTTAACCCATTGGTTTTATAAAAATTGTTTACTACATATCTTTAGGAAAGTACTGACTTTTTTGACCATTCCAATTCTTAGGAGCTATATCACCAGTTGCATGCACCGGATAGATTTGAACAAGATTATTAGCGGAACCTTCAAGAAGAGGATAAATTCTGATACTCCATTTATAGGTGTTAAGAGTTGGGCTTGTTGGTGATCGGTTCATTTTTAATCCAACCACCAGTGAGATGTAGTCCTCTACGCAGGATTTGATAATGGCTGATAGTGCTGGATCACTGATATGTGCATGTCTATAATCAAATAGAGATGAAGAGTTTTTTTTTTTTCAAATTTGTAGTACGAATTTATTGTACGGATTCAAGTTTATTGTACGCTTAACTGTTTTATTGATTAATATATTTTTTGATGGCTGGAGCCGTTTGGCTCTTTCCGATATATCAAAAAAAGTTTATTGTACGCTAGTTTGTGATATATTTGTATACAAATTTTCAAAACTATTATAGGTGAATTCTGTATTGATATTATATATATATATATCAATTTTTATATGCATCAGGAGATTTTTTGTTTTTTGTTTTTTTTGTTTTGTATATAGGTAAAAAGAAATATCGTTCTTAAAACGCTGTAAAAAAAACACATCTCTTAAAACAATTGCATTTTGTAAATGTTGTGAAAGAGATTGTATTTTAAAAAAACGCTCAGTTTTTATAGCGTTTTCCGAAACGCTGTCAATTGATAGCATTTATGAAACATTGTCAATTGATAGCATTTGCGAAACGCTGTCAATTGATAGCGTTTTTGAAATCGCTATCAAATCAATAACGTTTTTGAAATGCTATAAAAATAATAGCATTTCCAGAAAATGCTATCAAACGACAGCATTTCCGATAACGCTATAAAAAGCATAGCGTTTCCAGTAACGCTATAAACTTACGATAGCGGGGGCTACGACAGCGTTTGTAAAACGCTATCGTAGACCTTTTATAGCATTTTACAAATGCTATCAAATGCCCAATATGTTGTAGTGTTCATTGTGATAACTGGAGTGCATTGCTCATTGCAAGCAACCCAGTCTTTCATGAGCGAACGAAACACAGAGATAGATTGCTACTATGTTCGTGAGCACTTTGAAGCATGGATCATTTCTCTTCATTCTGTTATATTTTCACAGCAGAGAATAAACTTTTTCACTAAATCCCACACTGTTCAGAGATTTCGTTACTTGGTGGGTAAATTTACAATATTCGACCCACTGTGAGTTTAAGAGGGGGTGTTAGATATTGTATTACATACATTTAGTCCCATTTCGGGTTATGTATCAGTTCAATATTTTGTTCTCTCCTATATATATGTCATTGTACTCAGTTATAATGAATCCAATTATCCAATAATCTTTTTCAATCTCTCTGTTAACCTCAACAAGAACATAGAAAAATAGTTTATGATTCTAGTCCTCCCTGAATTAAGTGTCTTCATCAAGCAATAAACCCAAATCTGTTGAAGAATAGATTACTGACCCAAGTAAATATGAATGACTGTAAAATGTGAGCATCCTGAACTTGATTTATTTGTTGAGAGGTTTAATGAGAGGGATCACGCAGTATTAGGTGACTAATGTGCCAATTAAGGCTTGAATCCAAACTTCTTGAAGTGAAATTTTAAGCTCAGAAGAGTTTAGGGGATTATGTTATTTGCAGATCGAGGTTCGATATGAACTTCTCGTAAAAATTTTAGTTTGGTTTGTTGTTTTGAAAACAATTTTCTGAAAACAGTTTTCTGAAAATAAGAGTATAAAAACTATTTGATAATAATTTTTTATGAAAACAGTTTTTTAATAATGAGAGTACAATGTATGTATAGGTTTGGTTATATGTATATACTGTATACAGTATATATACTCTGATACATACATGTTGTATACATATACATACATACTGATATATAATAACATAAAATATTTTATTATAATATATATATTAATAATATATAATAATTATAATAATATATTCAAATTATATATTAAACAATTTACTACAATAATAATAAATCATATAATAATATATATAATAATATATAATAGTAATATATAATAATAATAATAATATATATTATAATAATAATAGATTATTATAATAGTATATATAAAATAGTATATATGAAATAATAGTATATATAAAATAGTATATATAAAATAATAATATAATATAATATATATATAATAATAATATAATATAATAATAGCATATATAATAATAATATAATATAATAATAGTATATATAAAATAGTATATATAAAATAATAATATATATAATAATAATATAATATAATAGTATATATAAAATAGTATATATAAAATAATAATATATTATAATAATTGTATATTATATAATTATATGAAAATAATTTATTATAATAAACATATATAATTATATACATATATATAATAACATATAATAATTATAATAATATATATGTAATAATAATCTATTATAATTATATATTAAACAATTTATTACAATAATAAAATTATATAATAATATATATAATAATATATAATAGTAATATATAATAATAATAATATATATTATAATAATAATAGATTATTATAATAGTATATATAAAATAGTACATATGAAAAAATAATATTATATATATATATATATATATATATATATATATATATATATATATATATATATATATATATATATATATATATATATATATATATATATATATATATATATATATATATATATATTAAAAAATAAAAATAAAAATATAATATAAATAATAATAATAATATAATAATAATAATAATAATAATAATAATAATAATAATAATATATGTAACAATAATATATTATAAATATATATATATAACAATATATGATAAAAATATATATAATAATATATAATAGTAATATATAATAATAATAATATACATAATAATAATATATATAATAATAATATAATACAATAATAGTATATATAAAATAGTATATATGGAATAATAATATAATGTAAAAATAGTATATATAAAATAGTATAAATAAAATAATAATATATATAATAATAATATAATAATAATAATATATATATATATAAAATAGTATATATAAAATAATAATATATTATAATAATTGTATATTATATAATAATATATAATAATTTATTATAATAATAATAAATTATATAATAATATATAATAGTAATATATAATAATAAAAATAGAATATTATAATAGTATATATAAAATAGTATATATGAAATAATAATATATATTATAATAATAGTGTGTGTGTGTGTCTATATATAATAATAATAATAATAATAATAATAATAATAATAATAATAATAATAATAATATATTTAGAGAGAGGATGTGAAAAAACAGAAAACAGTTGAAGTAGAGTTTTGTGAAAACTGTTTTTACAAAACAACCCAACCAAACGGATTTTGGGGTTTTGAAAAACAAAAAAAAGAAAAAAACAACAAACCAAACAGACCCAAGCCTCTGAAGAGTTACTTCCTGACTTTTCTGCATATCGAGGTTTAAATTTGAACTTGTTGTGAAAATTCTAAGCTCGGAAGAGTTACCTCTCAACTTATCCACATAATAACTTGCTATTGTTCAAGCGAGACCGGTCAAGGGTGGATCTTTAAAGATGGAAGTTGTGAAAAAAGAAGAGCTAAGCTGGCTTCATAGTGGTGATAAATATTATGAAGAAAGTTAAGTAGAGCCTTTGAAACCTCTTACTAGGTGAATTTAAATCAAAATTTGCAGAAAAATATTGTTAGGGTATTAAGCACAGTGCAGAGGGGTTATAGATAAGCGATAACCAATCACAACGAATCAACCAAACAAGTAAATCAAACTAAGAAAAAACCGAGATATTATTTAACTATAGAAGATACAAGAGTTACAGTTACTCTCCCAAGATCCTATCTATCTCTAAAACCGTACAATCTGAGAGTTGTTTATAATGGAATACTCTCCGATAAAGTACTACATTTCAATGGAAGTCATTACAATATTATATAGAGATCTAGAGAAATTCTAGATTGTAGTCTTGATACAATCACCGTTTGATATACTCTGAAGAGAAAGTCACAAGATAGGAGCCATACAATCTAATTTGGATGAGAAGTTGGCCTCAAACAGACTCACCAAGAATCGACCCAAAACTGTTTTGGTGTCACTGCGTTCGACTGCTCCTAAGAGATGTCCATTGCACCTGCAAGTCGATCCCCCAACCTCAAGTTGTAGTCGACTGCAAATATTACAGTCGAATGTCAACATGCTGACAGTAAGAAACAGTGCATCTCTGCGTCTCCCATCTTAGCTTCGAACCTCTTCTTGCTTCACCATCTTCTCTTCACATCGAACCTAGTATGCAAGACATAAATCAAACAATCTCCACATTGGAGTGTATACTCATGCTTCCACACCTATGTGATTAATTGTCTTTACATTCTTTCTTGCTTCTCTTGCAAACAACCTGATTCAATAGCTTCTTCAACTAGTCAAATTTATCTTCATCTGTTATTTCTCCAATCGTATGCTCCCTCAACGGCATGCCCCAGTTGGCGTCAACATGAAGGCGCTATTCTCCTTAGGAACTTCACCTCCCGACGATATTTGAACGTCATGATCTCGCATTCGGGATTCTAGTGGTTGCGAACTAGATAATGATTTAGGCACACTGAGTTTCAAAATACTCGGCCGAGTCTTCCTGTTCTCGCAAAGCTTGTAGAGGTTGTGCTGAACACCCCTATTCCCCTCATCATCTTACAAAGATCTTTCCAAACTAATAGAACCCCACATCGAACTATGTATCTGCAGCTAGCTTCGTGCTTATATTTTTCCCAAGGAGACCAAGTTTCATTTCAACAAAGGAAGATGCATTACCTTCTCCAATGTGAACCCATTTTCATCTGGCATCTTCAACTCAATTGTTCCCTCACCCATTATGTCACAAATCTCAATAGTTCCCGTTCTCACACAATGACCTGTTGTAGACTTGTAAGTAGACAATATTTTTCTCTCAAAATAAATATGAGAAGAACACCTGAATCAAGAAACCAGTTAGATTCCACATTTATTGAACTTGAAACAAGAATACAGTCTAATTTATCACATGATTCGGCGACACTGACTATATTGGTACCTTTCTGATTCAACCACTTGCAATAATTCATCTTGTAATATCTAATCCCTTTGCAGTGGTGGCAACAAACCCCACTCTTACGCGCATCATCCCTTCCAGCGGAAGTTTCATTTGCTATGTAACTCGTAGAAGTATATATTGATCTCTGAGTCTCCTTCCTAAGTTCACCCTCCTTCAAGCTCTTGATCACGCTGACTATCGAAAGTTTCTCCTTGGTAGATTTTCTGTATGGCATGGTGGTTATGAAATGCTCGTATAAATCTGGCAGTTAATATATCATGTTGAAAACTTTATCCTCTTCGGTTAGGTCATCCATATTTATCGCCATCAATTCAGATTACATCTTAATGAATTCCACTATATGATCTTCAAAAGCGGTACCTTCCTTCATTGAGAAATGAAACAGTTTTCTCTTCCAGATATTATCATGTAATGAAGATTTTGAGTTGTCAATCCTGAGTCTCTCCCACATACTAGTCGTGTTTCTCTCCTCTAGGAAGTTGCACTTGACGCCGTTCGTCAATGACAGCCAGTTTAAACTCAAGGATCTTGAACAAGTCTCCTCGCACTTCTTCTGCTTCATGTCGGATGGCTTCTTCTTATCTCCTTCAAGGGCAAGATGCAAGCTATGTTGAACCAATGTGTCATGCATATCCACTTTCTAGAGAATAACGTTAATCTTACCGTCGAACTGCTTGATCTTCGTGAAACTCTGATCTGTCAGCTTCACCAAGGAACTCCAATAACATTTTCTCTGACACCAATTGTTAGGGAATTATGCGCAGTAGGAAGGGGTTGTAGAGAAGCGATAATCGATCACCACGAATTAACAAAGCAAGTAGACCAAACCAAGCACACAAATCACACAATTTTGTCCCGGTTTGGTTGAACCTAATCTGGGAGAGAAATAACCAAGATATATTTTTAATTAGAAAAGATACAAGAGTTACAATCACTCTCACCAAGAATATGTCTATCTCTCAAGTTTTACTAGAAGATACTTTGCTGTTCACAATAGAAAACTCTCAAATGAATTACTACCTCTCAATGGAGGTTATTACAATGTGATATAGAGATCTAGAAAAATCCTTGGTTGCAGTCTTGATACAATTACCGTTCGATATACCCTAAAGAGAAAGTCACACAATAGGAGCCGTAAACAGCTCACGTGGAGGAGAAGTTGGGCTCAAACAGCTCACTAAAAATCGGCCCAAAATTGTTAATGCGCTGTTATTGGTTGACTTCTCCCAAGAGTAATCGACTGCACTTGCAAATAGAGCTCCCTAGCTCATGTTGCAATCGACTCTCAACCTGCTGACAGTAAGAAATAGCGCATCCCTTCGTCTCCCGTCTTGGTTTCGAATATCTTCGCTTCAGCATTTTCTCTTCACATCAAGCCTAGTATACAAGACATAAATCCATCAATCAATATTTATGAAATTTAGGGTTGTAAAGAAGCAATGGATATTCATTACATTTTATAACTTGATCCTAACAAGTAGATTTTTAAAAACTCCTCTTTACAGACATATTTATTTGGTTTATATCATAAAACCTTTTGTACACTGCCAAGTGGTTTTAATGCTTTGCTAAGAGATTTTACTGCTTTTTTGAACCTCTTGCGTTCGGATCCCGAAGTGAATCCTACCAAACTTGGGGATTAATCCAACAAAACAGGCATTATCTTGATCAGCCAGATTGAGATTTTCATATATAAGATAGAGATTGCAGGTTAGACAACTCTAAGCATGTTCTCTACTTCTATTGGCTATCTCCAGATTCTTATAAAAGCATTGATGATAAGCCTAGACCACTTATCATCAAGGAAAAGATCTTACCAACAGTCAACAAATAACTAGTGGTTTAGAGATTGCCAACTGCTTGGCCCTCAAAAACCACATCATCCAATGAAATCAAAGATAGAGATTTTCCATTGATAAGATCCATCCTTACTCCTCTGTATATATACCCCGCTACAAATACAAACTCAGTATCTCATTCTATTCTCTTCAAACAACTCTCACACATTCAACTAGCAATGGCAGCAACCATGGCTCTTTCCTCCCCTGCTCTTGCAGGAAACGCTGTGAAGCTTGCTCCTTCACCAGCCTCTGCAATCATGGGCAATGGAAGGACTACAATGCGAAGGCCTGCCACAAAGCCCAAGCCTGTCTCGTCCGGAAGTCCATGGTACGGCCCAGACCGTGTCCAGTACCTCGGCCCCTTCTCTGGTGAGGCCCCATCTTACCTCACTGGTGAGTTCCCCGGTGACTATGGATGGGACACTGCTGGACTTTCTGCTGACCCTGAAACCTTTGCCAAGAACCGTGAGCTCGAAGTCATCCACTGCAGGTGGGCAATGCTTGGCGCTCTCGGTTGCGTCTTCCCTGAATTGCTCGCCCGCAATGGTGTGAAGTTCGGTGAGGCAGTGTGGTTCAAGGCCGGTGCACAGATCTTCAGTGAAGGCGGTTTGGACTACTTGGGCAATCCTAGCCTAGTTCATGCACAGAGCATTCTTGCTATCTGGGCTACTCAGGTTGTTTTGATGGGGGCTATTGAAGGATACAGAGTTGCTGGTGGCCCACTCGGCGAAGTGACCGACCCCCTCTACCCTGGTGGCAGCTTTGACCCATTGGGCCTTGCTGATGACCCTGAGGCATTCGCTGAGTTGAAGGTGAAGGAAATCAAGAACGGTAGACTGGCCATGTTCTCCATGTTTGGATTCTTTGTTCAGGCGATCGTGACCGGAAAGGGGCCACTTGAGAACTTGGCTGACCACCTTGCAGACCCTGTCAACAACAATGCTTGGTCCTATGCTACCAACTTTGTTCCTGGCAAGTGAGGGGAGTGATCAATTTCTGTCTCTGCAGCAACAATTTCTCTCTTCCACCATTTATGAATGGATTTTGGATGTTGAGCTTGTTGATGATGTATATTAATCCTGTTCAATAGTGAGCTTGTTTTTTGGATTTCAGGACTTCAACCCCATTTTATGACACAGACTTCTAACTATAGACAATCCTGATTAGCTGCAATGAAACTCACTTAAAGTAAACCGAGCTTAGAAGGTGAAGACAGTTGATGATCTTCAATGTTAAGTTGATGACAACTTCTTATTACATAATAGTTCAGTTCTGAAATGAATAGGAAATATATTGTACAGGACGGTACTCTGTAAATGGTGTTTGAGGACTCGATCTCAAACACTTAAAGATACTGACCTATGTAGCACAAATTTGTGCTCAATGAAAACTCAAGTGATTTAGCACTGCCGGGATTATCAAGCACTACAGGTCCTAGATAAATCAGCAAAGTTGTCGAATTGAGATACATATTGTAAAGAGTAATGCTAGAGCCACTACCAATTTCACTACAATTTCCTTCACTATCTTAGGTGGCACACTCCAATAGGTAGGAAATGATGGAGTAGGTGGGAGAACTCTCCAATAGAAGTATGCCACCTAAAGTAATGAAGGAAATTGTAGTGAAATTGGTAGTGGCTCTAGCATTACTCTATTGTAAACCATTTACATGTTTATCCTGTTGTTTATTGTAAGATGAATTGTCACATGTGATTGAAAGTTATTTATGTTAACTCGACAGCTATATATTGTATAAATATGAAAAAATCTGAAATATGGACTTTATTTACAAGCTGAAAATTATGGACTTGTAGACATGAAACATACTTAACACTAACTTACCTGAAAGGTTGCAATCTCTAATTTTGACAATTGCGATTACTTCTAACTATTTTATGATCTAATCTTTAATAAATCTTAATTATATTTCTTATTCATATTTTAAATTCTTATTGAGCAATGAAAAAGTGGTTGAAGAAAAAAAAAAACAACATCGCAAGAAATAATCATTTTTGTGAAATTAACATGTTCTTCAAAAAATGAAAAATAAGAATGCAAATATGTAAGAAGATATATGTAATTTGTAACTTCCCTCTTATGTCTGAGTCCTGCTTGCACCTTTAAACCCCAATCAAATATGGGTGAGAATGAGTGTAGTGTGCTAGTATATGGAGTAAGTTAGACACCTGTAAAAGTTTCAGTCGATATTTTTTATAAACTTTAAACAACAAATTTAATGATTAATTTTAATTCATTAACAAATAATTCAATACTTGTGTGGAGTAACTTAGATACCTGTCCTGTGATTCTTGAGTTATTTTAGCTGTCCAGTAACATTATGAAATATTGTCATGTCGTTTTTTCATACTAAGATCTTAAGAATAACTTGGGCCGTGTTGACCCTTAGGCTCTGTTTGGTTCAGGGGAGGGGAGGGGAGGGGAGGGATTTTAATAGAGGGGAGGGGAGGGGAGGGATTTAATGAAGACTCTGTTTGGTTCAAAGGAGGGGAGGGGAGGGAAAATAATTATCTTCTTGTTTGGTTCACAAGGGGGAGGGAATAGATTTTATAATAAAATTACTTTTATACCCTTCACAAGGTGATCGATATGTCCAATCGAACTCTCAAATTGCTTTGGCTATTGGACATTCAGAGGAAAACCAGATGCAAGTCTATTGGACATTCAGATGCAATTACTTTTATACCTGAAGCATACAAATTCCACTTCGCTTTATGTTTGTTTGTATCTGTTTTAATTCTTTCATATTTCTTTAGCCTCCAAAAATTTCCATGAACTATACATTATTAAACATCTTATTGCAATTTGCTTAATATTAAAACAACAATAAACAGCAAATTGCTAAGTCACATAGATACTGATAATTTAATCAACTGGCATTTTCCTCCATTAAAAAGGAATCTCCTACGATGCAGAACCCAGCTAAGAAAGCTCCGTAAAAAGTAATTAATTAAATTTAATCACAGGATGTTAATCTGGCATCAATCCTATTAAGCATTTCCGACTGTGAACAGGAAGAGAAAGATACCAAGTAATTAGGTACTCGCCTTCTGAGAGATGCATTTCTTTCAACATTTATACATATATTTCCCTTAAAATTATGCCTAGGTTTAGAAGGTTTCCCTACTGTTGCCGGAGCTTATACAGAAAGACCTATATGTTTCCTTTTTTTTGGGGGTAAATTGAAGTCCTATATATTAGTCCTCTCTATTAACAAGCTAGGCTTATGGGATGCTTGAGAATAACCTCTTTCCCCTGTTGTTCTGGATCTTCCGTTTTTACTTAACAACATCTCCCTGATCTTGTTTTAGTATAAACCATTAGGTAATTTCTTGCTATTGTGTTTTTTTTTTTTTGAAATAAAAGTGACCTCAGTCACTAATCTCATTAATGAATAATTAACGGGATTACAAAATAGTCATACATCATATCCAAACACCTACATCAAAATAGTCATACATTATAGCCACTAATGTGCCCGTGGACACCTGATCCAACCAAAATATAACAACAAAACATCTAAGAAAAGATAAGAAGAAAGCTGTAAGGCGAACAACAGTGGCTTTGCTAGGAAGAATCAGTCGATAGCATCCCTGATAGAACCCAAAAGAGGCAAGCCCTCTGTCGCCAGCAATCTACTCCATCCCGATCAGCCCTCTCCGTCTCCTCTGCCCCTCTTCCTAGGTCCTGTGTGACCTGTCCAATCATGAATAAGGACAAGAATTTTGCGCAGTAAAATATGAACAGGACATGTAATATTACGAAAGCATAAATCATTTCTATCCCTCCAAATAGCCTACAAGATCGCCCCAGTGGTGATATCCCATAATGTCTTATGCTCTTTCCTAATATTAGTGTCTCTCCAGTGTCCCCACAGATCTAGAATACTCTTTGGTGTCTCAATCGTGTTAAAACCCAACCCTATCACTTCCCAAACGATGACGGCTCTAGGGCACTCGATAAAAAGATGTTTGGTGTCCTCGTCGTGATTGCATTGTTGGCATGTCGAGTCTACCATGATATTCCGCCTCCTAAGGTTAGTTTTGGTCAAAATCGCATTATGGAGCACTAGCCACATGAATGCTCTAACTTTGGACGGAACATTTGCATTCCAAATGTTCGTCGCATGGAGATCTCTGATATCTCCATCATTTAGCACCCCGTACATAGACGATACTGAGAACGTCTTCGTTTTCCCCCTACTCCACTCTCTAACATCTTGGCTATTTAAATTAGGTGTAGCCGCTCCTATCAACACTTCTTTCAGTTGACCCAATTGTGTTTGACCCCTATTAAATAGCGTTTCACCGTCTAAGATTCTCCATCCTCTATTCCTCCATCTATCGCTGACCAGGTTATCCCCCTTAACTACTTCGTTCGCTAGATCTGGGAAAAGTGACTGAAAAGAGTTATCCCCACACCATTTGTCTTTCCAGAATCTGGTGTCATTCCCATTTCCAATATTGCAGACCGTATTAGCGTGGAAAGTTTCCCCTACATTTGCAATCCCTTTCCACAGGAAAGAGGATTTGCTGTGCCTACATCTACCTCCGAATTTGATGATTTTCCGTCTTCTATATCTCATAAATGAATTACTCCACCACGCTTTCCTTTGTTTGTGCATCTCCAACCACCATTTTGCCAGTAGTGCCTTATTCATGTCTCTAAGAATGACAATTCCCAATCCTCCAAACTCCTTCTTTTTACAGACTCTTTCCCATTTCATAAGGTGAATCCCCTTATTCTCCCCATTGCCTTTCCAAAGGAATCTCCGCCTGTTCCTATCGATTCTGCTAATCACCCATGTGGGGACCTCATATATGGACATAAGGTAGGTCGGAAGACAACTGAGGACCGAGTTAATCAGGGTGATCCTGCCTCCTAGAGAGAGAAACTTGCCTTTCCACCCCGCCAGTTTCTTGTCAATTTTTTCTATAATGGGCTCCCAATCTTCTTTTTTCATTTTACCCGGTCTGAGGGGCGTCCCTAGGTACCTCATTGGGTATTCTCTCTGCCCACACCCTATTAGGGCAGAGGTGACCTCCATCGAATTTTCTTTGTTATCGCTCAGTCCTATGACACAACTCTTTTGAAAATTGACTGCCAGCCCCGACCAAAACTCAAAGCATCTCAGCATGACTCTTATAGAAATGATCTCCTCCACTTTGGCCACCCCGAACAACAAAACTCAAAGCATCTCAGCATGACTCTTATAGCAATGATCTCCTCCACTTTGGCCACCCCGAACTCTTCTTGCTTCTGTGTTACTTCATGATATTTATCATTTTCAAATATGAGCATTTCCCTACTTAGAGCAATGCTAGACATGCTTCCAGTTTGTTCAAATCTGACATATACAGCAACGAAGATGATGTGGAGATTGAAGAGGGAAAATATCAAAGAGAACTAACTAAAAGGGCAATTTATTCCATTCACATTAAAAAATTAGATATAATTTCTCTCCCCTCCAAATCCCCTAATATTGGAGGGGAGCCAAAATTGGCTCAGGAGGGGTGTTGCACCCCCCCATTTCCCTCCCCTCCCCTCCTAAAAAAATGAACCAAACATGGAAAATTTTAAAAAACCCCTCCCCTCCATTCCCCTCCAACCAAACACTCCCTTAGTTTGGTGTGCACAAAACGTGCTAACTTGTATTAATAAGTTTGAATTTAGTGTGTCAGATTTTCAGGATCAATTAACACCAGAAAGAGATTCAAGAAAGATTCACAAATATACAAACAAAGAAAGTAATAAAAGAAGATTGCATATACGGACAAAAGAGGAAGTTATTCAAAAGGAGTTCTCAATTAATTGGTCTCCAAGCAATCAATCAAGACTGAATTTTTAGTAATATTTTTGTGAGATATTTATTGTAAATGATTGATTAAAGATTGATTAGTTTATGGTAAGAAAACAAAGTGGATTCAATTCATACAGCCAAGAACCGGTCGACCGTACCTAATGCTGGTCGACCGTTGCAGTTGACCGTAACTTCAGTTGATTAAGAAAGCGGTCGACCTTTCATCTTTCTAGCTACGCTAGAGAGCTGAACGGTCGACCACACACTTTTACCGGTCGACCGCAACTTAGGCTGTATACCTTTTTAGGAATGTATCGTTTCTACTTTTAATCGATACACTTCTTCTTCTACTTAAGAGAACGAATTCACCATGTCTTCTCTACCTATTGCTACTGAGAAAAATACTTTGAACTAATCTCTTGATAATCAATCCGAGTGTGAGCGTTAAATTGGTTGTATTCTTTAGTCAAGATCTTCAGCGATCTTGAGTTTTCTTTTCTTTTCTTTTCCACTTCAGTGAGATTGACGGGACTTAGATTAGAAGTCCTGTGGGTGTAATAGGTCTCTCAGCCTGAATACGAGAATCACTGTACTAAGGGTTTGAGTATAATGGAATGCTTGTGGTGGAGAATTGCTACAAGTAGGTAGTGTGGACATAGATCTGGAAGTCGAACCACGTTATATCGCTGCGTCATCTGTGTTTGCTTTTCTCATCTCTCTTGCATTTACTTTACTTTACTTTATTTTATTTCTTTAATTTTTAATTCCGCACGATCACCCTATTCACCCCCCTAAGGGTGATTTACAGTGGTATCAGAGCGAGGTGCTTATAAAAAGCTTAAAAGCTTAAGCGAAATGTCCAATGGCCGAAATCCCTCCTCCCCAAAACTTGTACTCATCGGAGCCTTTCGTCTCTAATGAGACAAGTCTTACACGATCACCTTTTTTTGATGAAAAATGCTATAACGTCTGGAAAGTTCGTATGTCTCATTTTTTACAGATGCTCGGAGAAGAGGTATGGAATGTATGTATCAACAAAACAGAAATCCCAGTTAGCGATGGAAAGAAGGCATTCACACTGGCGGAGTTGTCCCTCAAAACAGTAAATTCCAAAGCCATGACAGCTCTTTATGCAGGGTTGAATAATGAAGAGCTAATGCGATGCGAGCGTAACTGAAAAACAGCCTATGAGATCTAGAACAATATGCTGAAGCGGTATGAAGGAACCGCTTTCGAGGTAAAAGCTAAAGTAAATTTGTGTTTTTATAAATTTGATGTGTTCCGTATGTTGCCAGGTGAAAATGTTAACCAAATGCTCGCCCGTTTCGACATAATTGCCCACGAGCTTGAGAGCTTGGGTAAGGGGCTTGATGATGACCGAAAGGTTGAAAAACTCATAAGCTGTCTCACGCCAGAGTGGGTCGTTAAGGCCGCGATAATGAGAGAGACTCTCGAAGAGAAGGGATTTGACTACTATACATTTCAAGGGAAGCTAAAAACATACGAGATAGAAATGTTGGAGACAAAACGATACAGGCAGAATATCGGGATTGAAGCAAAGACTGAGGAGAGAACCATTACACTAAAAGCAGAAAGGGTTCGACCATCAAAAGCTAATTCAGAACATGAGGAGTCAGACGAGGACATTGCTCTATTAACAAGACAATTTCGTAAGTATCTCAAAAACAAGAAATATGGTAGGTATCAAGAAGAAAGGAAAAAGGAGAAAGAAGACGTATGCTACAAGTGCAAGAAATCCGGACACATCCGTACAAACTGCCCTAGTCAAGAAGACAGGAACAGGAAACATTATCGCTCAAATCCAAGACAGAAGAAAAAGGCGCTAAAGGCGACTTGGCTAGACTCAGACTCAAGTGATGAAGAGCAAGATCACGGCGACGTCGGTTTCATGGCTTTTGGGAGTGGTGAGGTGCAACCACCTTCTCAAGAAGAGGTAATCGAACAACCAAATTATGATGAACTCGTAGACATATGTAATGATTTAAAAAACTATGCCAAGAAACTAAGTCGTGAACTTAGACAATATAAACAAAATTCTAATGAGATACATGACGTCTGCATAACAAAAAATGAAAAACTGAAAAATTAGAATGCTCTAATTTTTGAAAAACTTGAGTCATGTCAAAGAGATCATGATATTTTGCTAGAAGAAAATGAAATGTTGAAACAACAAATTTGTGAATTGCTAGCAAAGCATGATGATCACTTAAAAGAAATTCAGGAGAAATCTGTCCATATTGCCAAGCTCACAAATGACTTAAACGAACGTAAAAAGAAATTTGATGAAGTAGTGGAAAGTTGTAATAGCCCTTAATCAAAATAGGATTCTTGATGCCACACTAGATACTCTTCGTTGGAACTCAAAAGACGATGAGATAACTAGAAAAAGACTGTGTAAAAAGGTAATTGAGCTCGAAAAAATTATTGAATAGCAAGAAGGGCCAAGTTACTTTATTACAAAGGATTCACGATCCTATCATAATAATAGAGGGCTTGGTTACGAAGAACCAATACCTCATCAAAAACCATCATGTCATACATACTTGTATAAAAATCAACACAATCACAAAACAAAAATAAATCATACAAGTGTGCATGACCCAAGGCATAGCCGAATCACATGTAATTTTTGTTGTAGACTAGGGCATATTTCTTATAACTGTTCACTGAAAGGAAATACTAATCTTGTGTGGGTGAGAAAGGATACAAATGCAGGTTCAAAACAAACTTGGGTACGCAAAGTTATGCCTACTAATCTTGGTGTAGGTACCCCAACGTATCAAGACTAAAGATTGGTGGTACCTTGATAGTGGTTGTTCAAATCACATAACTGGTGATAGCAGATACTTTTCATCACTATCAAGGGAAAAAAAGAAGGACATCATCTTTGGAGACAATAGCACTGGTCAAACCATTGGTAAAGGTAAAATTAGCTTTGGTTCCTCGTGCTTCATTGAGGATGTCCTATTGGTAAGAGGTCTAAAGCACAACTTAATTAGTGTCAGTCAACTATGTGATAAAGGGTATATTGTCACTTTTGATAAAAACACATGCACTGTATTAGATAACAATAAAGATTGTTTACTTCTTGCTAACAGATGCAATAATGCATGTCATAAACTCAAATGAACTAGCATAGGAAAGTATGAGATGCTTTGTCGCACGGAATGAGGATGGATGGCTATGTGTAACCTCTGTTTTCATTAATACGTATTTTTAAAAGTATTTTTGCGTATTTAAATCCTCAGTATCTTATGATTATTTTTCCTTAATTGATTTTATTATTTTAACTATTTTTATGAACCCAATAGTTTGTCTATATATTAAAAACCCAAGTTTGTATTTTGATTTTACTATTTAATTAATATGAGCCCAGGTTGTATTTTAATTTTATTATTGGTTAATAATAAACCCAATTGTTTATTTTAAGCCCAAATTCGTAATTGATTTTATTAAGTTAATCCAAAGCCCAATTGTTTAACTATTATTTAAAGCCCAATTTCGTGTTTGATTTTATTAAATTAATTTGAGCCCAAAAATATAGCCCAACAACTTAATTGTTTCATTTAAATATTTTGAACCATTTTAAAGCCCAAGCCCAAATCCACTAAACCAGATCTCATATTATTGTACAGACTCCCTACCCGTATACAATATTTTCCTCTCCCCTACTCTTCTGTCCCGTACTCTAACTTCTCCCCCACTTTACCTGCACATTTCCCCACTCCTCGTAACTACCCCCACTTCTCACCCCCATTATCTTATTATTATATTAATACCCTCTTCCCCGTTCTCCATCTCTCTTCTCTGTTTCTCAACCAAACAAAACAAAAACAGAACAAACCCAAACTCCTCCCTCTTCCACTTCATCTTCTTCACTTCCCGCTCTCATCCCCAACCTCCCATCTCTTCTCGTTGCTCCCCTGCACCATCGGTCCACCATCCCGCATTGCCTTCTGCCTCGACCTCCGAGAACTCCTCCGGTGCTTCCGTCTCCAGTCGCAGCCAGTGCGCGCCCTGTCCCCGCTCACTGTCCTGTCCCCGCCGCCGCCTGAGCCGCAACCCCATCAAAGCCACCAACGTTGTCTTCCTCCATTCCTCCACTCGACCTTCCCCCAGCCGCGAGCGCTTCCCGCTGCTCATCACCCGAGCGCCTCAACCACAGTCGAGCCTCCCCCGAGCCGTCGAACCCCTCGCCGTTACTGCCGAAGCGCTCTGCCCCACCTTACTTCTCATCCTCGACTTCCTCGCGCCGCTTCTGCCAGTCGTTCACCTGAGCCCTCGCTCTGCCGTCGCTCCGTCGTGCCGTTCAGTCGCCACCCGTCGCTGCTCCTCTCCTCGTCTCTTCCATCGCGCGCTCCCTTCTCCTACTCGCTCTCGCTCTGTGTTCGTCGCAGAAGAGAACGAAGAAAAAGAAAGGAGGGATTGGCAGGATTTGATCTCGATCGTAGGATCACGCCAGGATTCGTGCTCTTTGATCGCCGTTTCGTGTTCGCCCACAGCAAATCCTAGATCGCTGTCTGCTGTTTGGATCGAATCCGGTGCGAGGGCGCAATCCTATTCGCTGGATCTGGTGTTCGCTGTTTTGCCGCGCCGGATCGAGCTCGCCGTTTGCTGTTATGGAGCGATCCGGTGTGGGGGAAAATTCACTCTACGGTCAATTTTTGCACGTGCTTCACACGTGCTTTTGGGGGACTTCTCCCGGGATTTTTCGATCCCATTTTCTTCAAAAATCGGATCTATTCGTCGTCAATTAAGGTAAGTATCCCTTGTACAATTTTAATTGTTCTAGTAGAAGCATCCCTTGAAATATACTACAAATAGTTAGAATTGTGACTCCTCCTTGACTATCGTTGTTGATCAATATCAATCCTCCAAAATTTTATAATTCTAAGAGTCACAAAAATTTTATTGTATTAAATTATAATTACTTGGACTCTTTTACCCCTTGAACACATGAACACATGAGATTAAGGAGCCTTAAATTTGTAGACACATGGTATATCTTGTACTTGATGATCTGGCAACCATTTTAACTTGGAAAATAATCATTACTTGCTATTTTGATAACCAATATCATGTATTTATATCACACAATAACTTAGACGCCTAATAACAAATTTCCATGGAATCTATACTAGTAAGTTATTCCCACATGTTGCTGTCCTGAATCTTCTTTTGCTGTTTCGACCCATTTAACATTAGAATCTGAACCCGAGACCTGAATAGAAGATGTAGCCCTGGATGTCTAGATGTCATTAGACTCCGAGATTTTTAATTTGGAGTTACGGTCTAGGAATTATTGCAGTTTTACTGCAGCTGTGTCGGTAGGCACAGTTTCGCAAAAACTGCTGCACACATTTACTTTGCGAATTAATTTAGCTATGTAAACAGCAAGCGTTGGACATGAAATTTTATATGTAGTTGCTGGACACCCTATAGGATATCCCCAATTTTTTTCTTAGAATTAATTTACAATATTTCACATATGTATGCTTGCTTGATAAGAATTAATAAAAGTAACAAGCCGGGGTTATGGGAAAGACCATAATAGTGGACAATATAGGTAAGTGTACTCGGAAGGGGGCCCGTGTTTCCCAATTACTTGGTTCATGAACTTGTTGTATCTTGATCTATTCATGGAGTCAGTTACTTGGCTCATGAACTTGTTTGATTCATGAACCCATTGTGCGGTTCTTGAACTTGTTAGTGGATTCGTGAACTTGCTTTCGTGAACTTGTTATTTAATTTCCGATTCATGAACCATGGCTTGCTTGATACCTGAAACCTGAGCATGCCGCCCTATAGACTCCATTACTAGGTTTAAACGAAATTGTTTTAACTGTAGCAACCATGTAGTAAAAAGATGGATGCATGTCGTGCTACCTAGATAGTAATAACTATAAGACTTGAACATGACACCTGTTACTTGATACTTGATGATATGATACATGAAACATGATACATGAGACTTGAAACCTGAAACTTGAACTTGATAACTTATTACTTGATACTTGACAACTTGTTACTTGAGACTTGATACTTGAATATAATATTTGACACTAGACTTGAGACTTGTTACTTGATACTAGACTTGGCACTTGTTACATGATACCAGACTTGAGACTTGTCACTTGATGTTAGATACCCCTACAGGTTCACTTGTCATGTGTTTTACCATTAGCAGTTGTTATCCAACTTGTTCACTAAGAGATCCCTCTTGCTAGCTAGTTCTTAGTCTTCCACTACTTGTTATATCCCTGTTACATTCTTGATTCCTGTTCCCCATACTTGTACTCGTTTTTACTATTTGTAGCCCTAGCTTGCACTAAGGGTATTTTCTCTTGTCTTTCCCTGTTTTCCTTTTATATTTATTAAGCAGACTTTGGAGACGAGTTACCTGCTGGAATTAGCGAGCAGACATTTTTAGGCTTCGCTTGGAGCAAGAACTTGTTTAAATAATTGCTTTCCTTAAGGTATTTATTTCTTCTGCTGTATAAAACTTGTTTCCGAGTTTATACTTGATCCAGACATGGGAACTATTTGAATATTATTATTTATTTAAATGGTTTTCTGTTGCTTAATAAATTATTCATGCATGCTTGGTTATATATAAATCTGGTTATATTCTTGTTATGATGCAGAGTCGATCCTACAGCTTATGGATGATGCAAAAATCATTCGTTGGGCTTCGTCACGCGCTCGTATTCCATATTTTTGGGACGCGGGAGGTGACTCTATGGCATCGTAGGCTTGGTCACACGCACATGGACAACCTCAAAAAACTTGTAAGTAAAGAGCTTGTAAGAGGAATCCCTAAAATTAAGTTCGAAAAGGACAAACCATTGTGAGTCATGCCAATTCGGTAAGCAAACAAAAAGTTCTCACAAACCAAAGAAAATGGTATCAACTTCTGGACCTCTTGAACTTTTGCACATGGATCTTTTTGTTCCATCACGAACACATAGTAATGGTGGTGCAAGATATGCATTTGTTATTGTTGATGACTATAGTAGATTTACTTGGGTTGCCTTCTTGCCACAAAAAAATGAGACAGTACATGTATTTCAAAAATTTTGTCGTAGAGTGGAAAATGAGAAAAGCCTCATGTTACTATTCGTAGTGATCATGGTGGGGAATTTCAAAACGAACTCTTCACATCATTTTGTGACAAAAAGGAAATAAAACATGAGTTCGCATGTCCTCGCACTCTCCAACAAAATGGAGTTGTTGAAAGAAAGAATCGATCTCCTTAAGAAATGGCCCGTACAATGCTTAGTGAAAAAGATTTACCTAAATCATTTTGGGCAGATGCTGTCAATACAATATGCTATAGCATAAACCAAGTAATCATCAGAAAGTATCTTGAGAAAACCCCTTTTGAACTATATTATGGCAAAACTCCCAACCTAAGCTATTTTCGTGTCTTCGGATGCAAAGTATTCATTTTAAATACTCTTGATAATTTGGAAAAGTTTGATCGTAAAAGTGATGAAGGTGTTTTCCTAGGATACTCTCTTAGTAGTAAAGCATATCGTGTATTCAACAAAAGAAGATGCACAATTCAAGAATCTATTGATGTTATTTTTGATGAAACTAACCCCTACTCTAAAGAAATATTACATGTTGTTGATGATGATGAGGCAGGGGTTCGTGTTAAAAAGAAACAGGTTCATATTGAAGAAGAACCACAAGCAAATAATCAAAATCAAATGGTTCTTCAAGACAAAGATGAACCTAAAAACCAAATTGATGAGATTACCTACAGAACAAATTGATGCCATGGAAGATGAAAATACACAATATCAAGACTCCACAAGTGAGAAACGTCCCACATGGAAAATTATGTCTAGTCATCCTCCATCTCTTATACGAAGTGATATGTCTAAAGGGGTAACTACTCGCACTCAAGTTCATAATTTTATGTGTTTTACCGCTTTCGTTTCCATACTTGAACCTAAGAACATTAAGGAGTTGCAAGATAATGAGTGGATCATTGCCATGCAAGAAGAACTTAATCAATTTGAACGGAATCTAGTATG
This sequence comes from Hemerocallis citrina, assembly GCA_017893485.1. Classification (NCBI taxonomy): domain Eukaryota; kingdom Viridiplantae; phylum Streptophyta; class Magnoliopsida; order Asparagales; family Asphodelaceae; genus Hemerocallis; species Hemerocallis citrina. The sequence goes on along the minus strand of CM030359.1, from coordinate 401,687,765 downwards.
GAGACTTGTTCCTTGACCTCACAATAGGACCATCCTTGGTACTAAGTGGGTGTTTAGGAACAAGTTAGACGAATCCGGTTCAATAACTATGAATAAGGTCCGTCTTGTTGCTCAAGGTTATAATCAACAAGAGGGTATAGATTTTGATGAAACTTTTGCACCAGTTGCTAGGCTAGAAGCTATTCGTATTTTACTTGCTTTTGTTGCATACATGGATTTCACTCTTTTTTAAATGGATGTCAAAAGTGCTTTTTTAAATGGCTTTATTTCTAAAGAAGTTTATGTGGCATAACCACCGGGATTCACTGATCCCATACACCCAAACCATATTTTTCGGCTTGATAAAGCTCTTTATGGTTTGAAGCAAGCCCCTTGCGCTTGGTATGAACGGCTGAGTTCGTTCCTTCTTCACATAGGTTTTTCTAAAGAAAAAGTAGAACTACACTATTTATAAAGTATGTTTTTAAAGACATTTTGATTGTACAAATTTATGTTGATGATATCATATTTGGGTCTACAAATGAAAATCTTTGGAAGGCGTTTTCAAAGCAAATGCAGGATGAGTTCGAAATGAGTATGATGGGTGAACTAGCCTATTTCCTTGGACTTCAAATACAACAAGAAAAGATGGAATATTTATCAATCAATCCAAGTACGCCCAAGAACTTGTCAAGAAATTCGGACTTGAGAATGCAAATGCTTACAAAACTCCAATGACCACTACCACTAAGCTATCTAAAGACGAAACTGGTAATAACGTTGATATTTCTACTTACAGAGGTATGATTGGTAGTTTGCTTTATATTACTGCATTGCATCCTGATATTATGTTTAGTATCTATTTATGTGCACGTTTTCAATCGTGTCCCAAAGAATCACATTTGGTTGCCGTTAAGCGTATCATTCGATATCTTAAAGGCACATCAAATACTGGTCTTTGGTACCCGAAAATAGAAATTTCTCACTTGTAGGATACTTCGATGAAGATTATACTGGGAGCTTGACCGATAGAAAGAGCACTAGTGGTACATGTCACTTCTTGGGTGACTGCCTTGTTTCGTGGGCATCCAAGAAGCAAAATTCCGTTACTCTTTCGACTGTTAAAGCTGAATACATTACGGCAGGATCCTGTTGCGTGCAGGTATTATGGTTGAAACATACTCTTGATGATTATAAGGTATTCTTTGACCACATTCCTATAAAATGTGACAATACTAGCACCGTACACATGACTAAAAATTCTGACCAACACAGTCGCACAAAACACATTGATATTAGGTATCATTTTATTAAAGATCACTTTCAAAAATGAGATATTTTACTTGAATATATTTCTACTAATTCACAACTTGCAGATATTTTTACAAAACCTTTAGACGATAAACGTTTTTACTTCTTGAGAGGGGCATTAAATGTTATTGATTTTTCACCCTAAAAGTTTTTTTGTGTGAGTCGGTCGACCAGATCAGTTTCATTTTTTTGACTATTTACCGTTTCTTAAAATTTTGTCTATTCCGGTCGATCGTACGGTCGACCGGCTGGTCCTCTGTGGCCTCTGTTGGTTTTGCGGTCGACCTTGTAGTCAACCGGCTCTCTCTCTCTGGTCTTGTTTTTCAAAACTTTATAAAATCAATGATTCCTCTCTCAATTTCTTGATTTCGTTGTTGCTTTCATGTGTATTGGGGAGAATCTCAAATCTATGATATTATGTAGAGCTCTCACTGTATATCAAAGAGTCTCGTTATCAACGGTATCATGTAAGAAGATTCTCTTCCATATTTTTCTATTTTTTTTTTCATTGTAATATCCTCAAATGCGCCTCTTCATTATTTTAATTGATGATTGGTTTTACGAACTTTCCAAGGATTATTTTACTTATGTCCTATATATCTATCCCCTTTTGGTGTGTTCCAAAAAGGGGGAGAATATTTTTAGAATGTTTTCAAATGATTTTCACAACATTTTTCAAATCATTTCATGAATTAATACTCTCATCTCTCTTCCCTCCCATATATTTGTTCTTTAAGTTATGTATTACAGGTGGCGTTGTAATCAGGAGGGGTATTTACTCTCTATTTATGAAAATCTGTATTACAAGATGTACTAAATTCAGGGAGAGTATTTTATATGCTTCGTTTTAAGTTTCAAATATTCATGCATGTTTTGTTCACACCAAAAGGGGAGATTGTTGACCCTTAGTTTGGTGTGCACAAAACGTGCTAACTTGTACTAATAAGTTTGAATTTAGTGTGTCGGATTTTCAGGATCAATTAACACCAAAAAGAGATTCAAAAGAGATTCACAAATATACAAACATGGAAAGTAATAAAAGAAGATTGCATATACGGACAAAAGAGGAAGTTATTCAAAAGGAGTTCTCAATTAATTGGTCTCCAAGCAATCTATCAAGACTGGATTTTTAGTAACATTTTTGTGAGATATTTATTGTAAATGATTGATTAAAGATTGATTAGTTTATGGTAAGAAAACAAAGTGGATTCAATTTATACAGCCAAGAACCGATCGACCGTACTTAATGCCGGTCGACCGTTGCAGTCGACCGCAACTTCAGTTGATTAAGAAAGCGGTCGACCTTTCATCTCTCTAGCTACGCCAGAGAGTTGAACGGTCGACCGCACACTTTTACCGGTCGATCGCAACTTAGGCTGTATGTCTTTTTAGGAATGTATCGTTTCTACTTTTGATCGATACACTTCATCTTTTACTTAAGAGAACGAATCCACTGTGTCTTCTCTACCTATTGCTACTGAGAAAATTACTTTGAACTAATCTCTTGATAATCAATCCGAGTGTGAGCGTTAAATTGGTTGTATACTTTAGTCAAGATCTTCAGCGATCTTGAGTTTTCTTTTCTTTTCTTTTCCACTTCGGTGAGATTGACGGGACTTGGATTAGAAGTCCTGTGGGTGTAATACGTCTCTCAACCTGAATCCGAGAATCATTGTACTAAGAGTTTTGAGTATAGTAGAACGCTTGTGGCGGAGAATTGCTACAAGTAGGTGGTGCGGACGTAGACCTAGAGGTCGAACCACATTATATTGCTGCGTCATCTGTGTTTGCTTTTCTTGTCTCTCTTGCATTTACTTTACTTTACTTTATTTTATTTCTTTAATTTTTAATTCCGCACGATCACCCTATTCACCCCCCCCCCTAAGGGTGATTTACAGGCCGGGCATTGCCCAGGGCAGGTTGGGTGACCGCCCAAAGCCCAATTCAGATGAGGGGCACAAAAATTTATCTTTACTATTTTAATGGGAGAGTTTGTCACCAAACAAACACATGCATTTGTAACCCAACAAATATGTGCAATACACATGCATAACTAATATAAAGAAAGTCTTAGGTTCGATGTCAAACAACGTCGATTTTTTATATAAAAATATATATTTATAAAGACGTGCATCTCACGTGTAAATCTACTAAGTATAATGAGTTTGTAATACTGTAAATAATAAATATTTGAACAAAGTATTTTAAAGGTCTTCTAGCTTAGTTGGTTAGAGCACTCATTTAGTAAGTAGGAGGTCTTGAGTTTGATTCTCTTGTACTTTTTAAATTCATGTTTACTAATTAATAGTTATATATTTTTTACCTTTTTAATTCCTATTTGCTAATTAATGATTTTCGATTTTCGATTTTTTACTTTTTAAATTCATGTTTGCCAATTAATTGTTCAATAAGAATTCTTAGCTATTTACTAAATTCTGAAACAAGATTTCATTAAATTAGCAGAAATTTCTAATGATTCTAAAGTGAGTTGGGATGCTGAGAAATTAACAACAAATGAAATTTCAGCTTTTGATTTGTTTTTAATTATTTTAAGTTTGATTACTTGGTATGAAATTTTGTACAAGATAAACCTAGTGAGTAAAAAATTGCAGACTGAAGAAGTTGATGTTGCAATTAAAAACTTGGAAGGGTTTGTTTCATTTTTTGAAAAATAAAGAGAAAATGGATTTACTTTTGCTGTGATTCCAGTTAAAGAAGTTGCATCTGAAATGGATATTGAACCCTTATTTCTTGTAAAACGTAAGACTTTTAGAAAGATACATTTTGATGAGATTCCTGATATGGATATAGAACAACAATCTGCTTAAGAAAACTTTAGAACTAATTATTTTCTTGTATTAGTTGATATGACTATTTCTCAATTGAAGAGTAGATTTGAACAAATGCAAATTTTTGAATCTATATTTGGCTTTTTGTTTGATGCATCACAGTTCGTTTCATTGGATGATAATGAAATGAAAAATTGTTGTATGCAACTTAAAATTGCTTTGAAACATGGTGAGATGTATGATATTGATGCAAATTATTTACTTTCAGAATTATAAGTATTGCAAGAAATGCTACCAAGTGAAGCATATGAAACAGATAAACCATGACATTCTATTAAAATTATGAAGTTTGTAACAATATATATATATATATATATATATATATATATATATATATATATATATGTTTTCAAATATTTTGGTTGCTTATAGAATTTTTTGGCTATAAATGTGACAGTGGCATATGCGAAAAGAAGCTTTTCAAAAAAAAAATTATTAAAATCTTATTTGCGAACAACTATAACTCAAGATAGATTAAATGGATTAGCAATTTTAAGTATTTAAAATAATATGTCGAAAATATTAAGGTTGAACATATAATTGACGATTTTGTTTCTAAAAATATAAGAATAAATCATTTTAGATTAGATGTGATTGATTTGATTTGATTTTTTTTTTCAATAATTGTTGTCACTATGCGTAAAGAAAAATATGAAGTATTTGGTGTCATAAAGCAAAACAAGGTAATCTTTAATTTTCGGGGTATTAATTTTATGTCCCCCACCGTTATATCATATTTTATTAATATATATAAAAATACAGACGAATTTATAAAGGGCACAATTTTATTTTTTGCCCCGGACTTTAAATACCTCAGGGCTGGCCTTGAGAATAACAAATACAAATACATTTACACAGACACAATGCGAGTATGCAACATATGACACACAGATACATGGAAATTTGGATATATTAGACAGAAATTTGAATCATCATGGCGAATACAGCTCTGATACAATATGGTTTTCTAAAACAAGGGTTTGTTCTTCTATACTTTGCGGTCAGTGTATATGTAGTAGTTACTTGTAGAAGTATTTCTGCATCAACCACTCAGTCAAGTAGCTAGCAGCTAAACATGTATACTTCAGTCATTATGGTAGCAGCAATATTTTCTAATTTAGGTAACATTAAGGATACAAATCTGAGACTTGTCCAGGGTCGGTTTCGATTGGCTACCTCCAGATTTTTGTAGATATCTTCGCAGATGATAGAATTTTTTCCCAAACCGACCTACTTTTTGAAAGTTTTTCCCAAACCGACTTACTTTTTTTTTATTTCCAAAGCGACCCACTCGATTTTTGAAAGACCGAGTCTAGTATAAATTAGCGCGGTCTTTCAAAGACCGAGTCTTGCACTTCGAAAAATCGAAGAGCAAGACTCGGTCTTTGAAAGACCGCGCTAGTTTATACTAGATTCGGTCTTTCACACTTTAGGGGTTTCAACTGCGCAGATCTCCTTTCTTCTTCTTCTCTCTCTCTCTACTTTACTCTATTCTATTTCTCCAACTCATCGGAGGTAGCATGTCCACGTCATCGGGAAGAAAGATCCATTTCAAAAGATTGACTCATACAAGTATTTTGCTGAGATAATAGAAAAACCAAAGAAATTCTATAAACTCAGGTTCATAGAATTACTTGGTATAATCAACTCATACAAGAATGAGGATCGAAGATATGGAAAAATCAAATAGCACTCCACCTCCGATAGAAAAACCAAAGAAATTCTATAAACTCAGGTGCATAGAATTACTTGTATAATCAACTCATGCAAGTATGACGGTTGAGAAATGAGCACTTTATGCAGAACATTAAAAAACTAGAGACATTAACAACATACTACTCTAAACTCGAGACAGAACATTAAAAAACTACAAAATCAAACTAACTAAAAATATTACAACACATGCCAAATCCAAATTCGTTGAGGGATAGAGAGAAGGAAAAAATACGAAAAAGTAAATAAAGTCGAGAAGAAGAAAAAATGAGATCTGCACAGTTAAAACCCCTAAAGTGCAACGAGTCTTGTATAAACTAGCGCGGTCTTTCAAAGACCGAGTCTTGCTCTTCGATTTTTCAAAGTGCAAGACTCGGTCTTTGAAAGACCGCGCTAGTTTATACTAGACTCGGTCTTTCAAAGACCGAGTGGGTCGCTTTGAGAATTTAAAAAAAAAGTAGGCCAGTTTGGAAAAAATTTCAAAAGTAGGTCGGTTTGGGAAAAAAATCATTATACCAACCACATTTGTAAAACGTAGTATCTCCCAAAACAAGTGGCTCTGGCAGTTCCAATTGATGCACACTTAAGCCCACAAAAATAATCAACACCCAATGAAATGAGAGAGAGAGAGAAGATTCCCTTGATAGGATGACTGCCTTCTGAGTTGTTCCTTTTACTTCCATGACTCTGTTATTTATACCCAAATAAACTTCACATTCATATCACACTCCTCTTCACACAAGCTTTCGTTCATTCTTCTTTATCAGTCAGCAATGGTATCTACAATGGCTCTCTCCTCCCCCGCCTTCGCTGGAAATACTGTAAAGCTTTCTCCTTCACCGGCCTCTGAGATCTTGGGCAATGGCAGAATCACAATGCGAAGGCCTACCACAAAGCCTAAGCCTGTCTCATCGGGCAGCCCATGGTACGGCCCAGACCGGGTCAAGTACCTCGGCCCCTTCTCTGGTGAGGCCCCATCATACCTCACCGGTGAATTTTCTGGTGCCTACGGTTGGGACACTGCTGGGCTCTCTGCTGATCCTGAGACATTCGCCAAAAACTGTGAGCTCGAAGTCATCCATTGCATGTGGGCAATGCTTGGCGCTCTTGGTTGTGTCTTCCCCGAATTGCTCGCTCGCAATGGCGTGAAATTTGGTGAGGCAGTGTGGTTCAAGGCTGGTGCACAGATCTTTAGTGAAGGCGGTTTGGACTACTTGGGCAAATCCTAGCCTAGTTCATGCACAGAGCATTCTTGCTATCTGGGCTACTCAGGTTGTTCATATGGGGGATATTGAAGGCTACAGAATTGCTGGTGGTCCACTCGGCGAAGTGACTGACCCTCTGTACCCGGGTGGCAGCTTCGGCCCGTTGGGCCTTGCAGATGATCCAGAAGCATTTGCAGAGTTGAAGGTGAAAGAAATCAAGAATGGTAAGTTGGCCATGTTCTCCATGTTCGGATTCTTTGTTCAGGCCATTGTGACTGGAAAGGGGCCTCTAGAGAACCTGGCTGATCACCTTTCTGACCCTGTCAACAACAATGCTTGGTCTTATGCTATTAACTTTGTTCCTGGTAAATGAGGGGTTTTGTATGTTAAGATTGTTGTAGATGTAAATTAAATATTATGCAGTAGTGATTCTCTCTCCATTTTAAGTTCTCTACCTACAGAAAATTGTTTGTTTCTGTTGATATATGCGGTCAGTTGCTCAGTTCTCCTGAATCCTTGGCTGAAGATCTCTTCACAGTTAGCTCTGTCTCATTTGAAATCAATTGATAAATGCATTAGAAATTTTTTAATGTTGGCTTTGAAATTAAGCTCTACGATTTTGTTACTTGCTTCGGAAATTTATAGGATTTGGAGAGAGCTTTTTTGTTAAAGGCAGAGTGGTCGCTGAATAAGAAGTCGTCTTTTACAGGGATATGACAAACTTCCAATTTCCTATATGCAGGATCTTCAAAGTTTTTAGGTAATAGGCTGCTTCACACATTACGTTTTAGCAATTTGCTTGAAAATTTTGACCTTTTTAATAACAGAGCTAAAATTTTAACCTGAAAAAAAATTTCCATTGGTCTTATACCAGCATGATACCAACTGCCCACTGCACTTAATGTTCATATCTATTCAAAAATTAAAACTCCTATATATCTCAATGTATCCTCCCTATAATCTAATATGTTGAGTTTTAACTGCGGAATAACTCACCAATAAGATGTAAAACAATAGAATAAAAAGCAAGAAAATAAAGAACAATCAAAATCAATCACACAAGAACACACGAATTTTTTTTTAGGTTCACCCAGTGCAATGACTACTTCTCCATGCAGAGGCACTTCTGCGATTTCCACTAGAATATGAAGAACAAATTTACAAATCTCTCAAGAACTCACCCCCAAGATGTAGAGTTTATCTCTCCGTGATGGCTGATAGATGTCTCTTTTTCTTTTCACATAACCCTAAAATCGTACATAATACAATATATATAGGTTTACTTCTAAATAGATTTCAGCCGTGGATCAAACAGCACTGCGCGGTCGACCGCAACATCAGACGGTTGACCGCAACTGTCTTCGAGTGTAAATGTTTCCAACAGAGAGTGGGATGGTCGAATGGTCATTCCTTCAAGTGTACAGGGTTGCAATAGCGAGCGGGACAGTCGACTGTGCAGTCGGTCGGGTGTGCGGTTGGGTGTGCAGTCGACCGCAACTCTGCCTACAGATACTTGCTATTGTTGACCTACTTGCTCCCACTTCGATTTTTCTTCTCGTCAATCTTCTTCAACCTATTATCGTGTATTGGATCCGCAAACCCCAATAATCTCCCACTTGGAGACATATACACGAAGTCTTTAACTTGTTCTTTATTCTTCCATTGGCCTAGTCTAGGTCTATACCTCTGCGAGTCTCCTCATCTATTAACCTAGAGACAATCCGGTAGTGGTATAACGGAACTGATGCTTCCTGATGTTCATTATCTTTGTGAGCATATCCACCGGATTCTTAGTGCCAAGAATCTTCAATAGCTTCAAACATTTATTCTCAACCGTCATTCTAATATAATGATAAATCATCTGAATGTACTGAGTCCTAGAGTGATATGCCGAGTTTTTCACTAAGAAAACTATACTTTGACTGTCACACCATAGCTCTCCTATGGGTTGCTTTTTGGCCAACTATTTCAAAAGTTTTGAAATCCACAACATGTCTTTCGTTGCATCTGTAAGTATCATATACTCTGACTCCGAGGTTGACTGTGCTACAACCTTTTGTAACTGTGAATCCTAACTAACAGCTGTACCTCCAACTGTAAATACATACTATATAGTACTTCTGCGACCATCACGATCGCCTAAAAAATCTGCATCCACAAAGCCATGTATATGAAAAGAATATCCTCCAAAACAAAGAGAGTGATGTAAAGTACCTGCAAGATACCTGAGAATCCACTTCACTGCATCTCATTGTGGTTTACTTGGATTCTTCATGTAACGGCTAAAAACTCTCACTGCTTGTACAATATCTGGTCTTGTAGATACCATCGTATACATCAAACTCACAATAGCCAAGGCATAAGGAATAGCAGCCATTTCCTCCATCTCTGCCTCTGTTGTTTGACACAAATATGAAGATAACTTGAAGTGAGCAGCCAAGAGACAAGTGATTGGCCTCGCGCCATCCATATTGAATCTTTTCAATATCTTCTTCACATAGTCCTCTTGAGATAACCAAAACTTCTTGCTTTTCCTGTCTCTACTGATCTTCATGCCGAGAATTTACTTTGCTTCACCCAAGTCCTTCATTGAAAACTCCGAAGCTAGCACCTTTTTTACATTCTTGATCTTCTCCATACATGAACCTGCTAACAACATATCGTCCACATACAGTGCCAAGGTAACTATATCATTGTCTTCAAATCTTTGAACATATACACAATGATATGCTTCGCATCTTTCGAAGTCTTTTTCTCTCACCAAACTTCAAGTACCATTGTCGTGGTGCTTGTTTGAGCCCGTAAAAACTCTTCTTTAGTCGACATACCATGTCTTCTTTTCTTTTTGCTTCAAAATTTGTGGGTTGTCTCATATACACCTCTTCTTCGACATCACCATGAAGAAATATTGTTTTCACATCCAACTGCTCTATGTGTAAGTCTTCGACTACCACAATACTAAACAAAACCTTGATTGAAGAAATATTGTTTTCATCTTCACAACCGGTGCAAAAATCTTACTGTAGTCGACATCATCCATTTGTGAGAACCCTTTCACAAAAAACCTCGTCTTATGCCTCTGACTGCCATTTGCCTCATTCTTGACTCTGAAAATCCATTTGTTCATAAGATCGTGTTTCCCTGCAGGTAACTTGATCAACTCCCAAGTTTGGTTATATTCTAAGGAGTTCATCTCGTCCCTCATGGCCAACTCCCACTGAATTCGAGCCTTATTCTTCAAAGCCTCCTTATGAGTCTCTGGATTTCCTGAATCCGCATATAGAACATGCTCATGAACAACACTAGTTGACGGATCAATATCATAGTTGGACTTCTCTCTCGTGTCGATCTCCTCAATGTGGGCACTGGTTCACCGACCGGTTCAGGATTTCCGAACTGCTTGGACTATACCTGTTTGCCTTGGATATCCTGCTCATTCCCAACTGGCTCATCATGAGCCTCATGTGCTGCCTGTGGTACCTGTACCTGCTGCTGCACTGTAGGATCCCCACTACTAGGGTCGCCTTCAGAATCTGAGTCTGAGTCTGAACCTAAATCTGACTTTGTACTAGTTTTAATGCTTTGACCTATGTGCCTGTCCTTGTACAAGAAATTTTCATTGAACACTACATTCATGCTGCAAATGACCTTGTTATTCACAAAATCCCAAGGTCTATAACCATACTGATCGCCATCGTAGCCAATGAATACACATTTTCTGGATTTAGAATCCAGTTTCTTTTTTCTTCCCTATCAGCTATTGAATATGCAATACAACAAAAAAATTTCAAATGCGAATAATTAACAGTTTTACTTGACCATAGTTTTGCGAAATAGCCCCATTAAGGGCATTAGACGGGTAATCAAGTACATTGTTATATCCATTGTAGCGGCCCAAAGATGGACCGGAAGACTCGCATGAAGTCTCATGCATCTCGCTCTTTCGAGTATCGTGCAGTTCATTCTTTCTGCTACTCCATCCTCCTGTGGAGTCCTGGGAACTGTCATGATTCATTGGATACCTTCCTTTGCCATATAGTCAACAAACTCTTAACCTATGTACTCACCACCATTATTTGACTTAAATGCTTTCACCTTGCAACCCGTTTCATTCTCAACCCTGGCCTTCCAAACTTTGAATGGCTCAAACACCTCCGATTTCTCGAGAATTGCATGAGCCCAAACATTCCTTGTAGCCGTCGATGAATGTGATGAAGTATCTCTTACCACCATAAGAGAATTTTTGAGCTGGACCCCATGCATCTGTATGTACCAACTCTAGCTTCCTAAGCTTCTTCTCACACTCATTCAATTGAAAGCTAAATGTCTTCTGTTTGGACATCACACAGTTCTCACAAAAATCAATCTCAACCTTATAAAGCCTTGACAAAAGATTCCTAAAACAAGCTCCTTGACACCTTTCTCACCAAGGTGCCCCAACCTGACATGCCATAGAATTGAAGAAGAACTACTTGCTGATGATGTAGCAATGATATCACCTGAATCACCTCCTCTGAGTAAGTACAACGTGTCATAACTCTTTCCTTTTGCCACCAACCTGACACCTGTAGTCACCTTCCATTCTCCATGTCCAAATGTTGTTGTGAATCCTTCTTTGTCTAGTTTACTAATTGAGATCAAATTCTTATTCAAGCTCGGAATATGTCTTGCGTCATTAAAAACTAACTGTTTGTCACTGCAAACTTTCACTCTCATTGTGCCTCTACCTACAACTAGACATATTTTCCTATTGCCAACTGAGACTGCACCAAAATTACCTGTCATGTAATCCTCAAAAGCATCCCTCATGGGTGTAGAATGATAAGAAGTACCCGAGTCTATACACCAATCATCTTGCATAATATCAAATCCAGCAAATAAACACAATTTATCTAAACGGGGTTCGATATTTACCACATTGCTACCTGTGACCATGCTTGCGCTTTCTTACAAGAATGGATTATAATACATTCTCTCTAAATATAAGGAGAAAATAATTTTACTCTCTCTTATAGTAAGCGAAACAACTCTCTCACAAATTTGAGGAAAATACAAAGCAAATAAACTAACTCTAAGGAGATACAATATTATCTAAACTCTTGTAACACTTTATTTTCTCTTAATCCCTCTTTCTTCTTCTTCTTCCTCACTTCTGCTGCTGTAACCCCCGTTCCCATTTATACAGATTTGTATTTTTCTTTTCTCCATATTATTGTATTTTCAATTTTTCGTAATTCTTTTTTTTCATCTAAACTCTATTGCACATATTTGAATAATCAATTATTTGTCAAAACCCAATCCATTTTGTAGTTTGTAAGCCCCGTCTACTTTAATTGAAACTATTTTTATTTATCCTAGCAAAATTCTATAATTTGTCCAAAGTATTTATTTAGTAAACCATATTTAATTTCTAGTCCATACTATAATTATTTTATTATCTTATTATTGATTTAAACCCAATCTTATTTTCCGTCTATTTGTATTATTTATTATTTTGGAAGCCCAAGTTCTCCAGCCCAGTTCCACCCAAGCTTATTTTTATTATTTTTTTTTGTAAAAGAAATCTAGGCCCAATTGTAATCCATACTGTATTTAATATCCTAGCTCATTCAATAAATTATTAATTCTTTATTATTGATAGAAGCTCAATTCAAGCCCAATACAATCCAATCCAAAACTCACATATATGATTCCAACTCACCCGCCCCCACTCTTCACATTCCCCATAACCGACCCCCACTTCCTCCTTACTTGTTGCCCCCAATTAACAACCCTCATTAACTCCCCTATTATGATAATATAACTATTATATTAATCCCCCACTTGACCACTTTTTTTGAAGAAAAGGTGGAGTATGGCCACCCTGTTTCATTAATAAGGGGTTAATAAAACAAACTCAGGGTACTGAGCCAAATATAAGGTCCTACAGTCAAATCAAAAGTATATAAACTCCACCCCAAACATGGGGGGTAGGTCAAAAGAAAAACAGAGTGAGCGCAACATACACGCTTCTGAACAAAATACATCATAACCAAACAACAAACCCTGGGTTGGTGGGGATCAATCTACAGTAAAAGGCCAATCTAGCAGTCAGTCGATCGTCGGGCCTATCTGGACTTCCTCATCATCAAAGTCGTCAACCTAGAATACGCTCGTTATCCTCCCTATGGGACCTGCTGCGGCCACATTTGCCCAAAATGAAATAAAATGCATGGTGTGAGTCAAATTACCAGAAATATTATTACAAGTTTTGCAAAAATAAAGATTATTCCTGTCTAGCCATAGTACCCAGGTCGTTGCGGCGATAGTAATATACCATGCTTCTCTCATAGTTCTTCTTTCAGTAGCGAATTTTGCACCTACCCACAGATCCTCATACACGGTAGGGTACTGATTCGTTCCCAGGGTGTTGAGTACCTCAACGAGTACCGCTTTGCTCCTAGGACACTATAGAAACAGGTGGTCTCTAGTCTCTGGGGCGGCATGGCAGAACCCACAACAAGAATCCACGCTCGGTTGGCGTTTAGTGAGGTTTTCTCTAGTCAAAATTGTATCGTTCAGTACTAGCCATAAGAAAACTTTGATTTTCAGCAAAGCTTTCATCCTCCAAATGACGCCTGACCATTTTGGGGCACATCCCCTAAAGTGAATTCGGTTATACAGGGAGCGCACGGTGAACGTGCCATTCTTTTCCATTCCCCAAGACTTCTTGTCTGGACCCTGAAAGCAACTAATTCTAGTGTTGGCTATGTAGGTCTGAAGATCCTTGAGCCTACGCTGAGAGTCCGAGTCCAACGGTTGTTTAAAGGTTGGATTACAGGCGCCTCTTTTCCAGATTGCGGCCACCGTACAGTGTGGTTGAGACGCACGATCATATAAATCGGCGAACAGAGCTCGAAGTGTGTGATCACCACACCACTTATCCTACTAGAATCTGGTTAGTCTACTGTTACCGATATATGATGTCACACTGCTAGTGAATGGTTCGTAGGCCTTAATTATGCCTCTCCAGAACCAGGATACCCGTGGTCCTATCCTGAATCCCAAATTTCTTGTTTCGTTCCCATGTAGGTATCCCTGAATAAATTCTTGCCACCCTTCTCCATTGGGGTGGAAAATTTTCCACCACCATTTACCCAAAAGGGCAAGATTCATATCTCGAAGATCAATAATACCTAGTCCTCTAGGAATCTTTTTCATGCATGCTTTCTCCCATCTAATCAGGTGGTAACCGCCTCTATCTTAGTCTGCCCCTTTCCACAAAAACCATTTTCGAGTTCGGTCAATTTTCTCAATCACCCATCGTGGCATGTCAAAGAAAGACAGATAATAGGTTGGCAGATTTGAGAGGACTGCGTTAATGAGCGTGACCCTCCCTCTCAAAGATATGGCTTTACCTTTCCATCCTGCAAGACGGTTCTCCACCCGATCAATGATGAGTAACCAATCGACCTTTTTGAGTTTCCTGGGTCTTAGTGGCAACCCCAGGTACTGAATAGGGAAGCTCTTGATGGAACAGTTGAGGATCGTGGCATGTTCTATTGCCTCCTCTGTAGACATGGCAATGGGGATGAGAGCACTTTTGCGGAAGTTAACCCTGGGGCTAGACCAAGCCTCAAAGCTATATAGTATCCCTTTGAAGACGGTTGTTTCTCCGAGGTTGCCATTACCAAATAGAAGCGTGTCATCTGCGTATTGAAGGATTGAGAAGCCTTGGCGATTGGCTCCCATTGCCACCGGAGCGACCCAACCTGCTCTTCTGCAGTTAGCCATCATGGACTGAAGTACGTCGGCCACGATGGTGAAGAGGAGGGGAGAGAGAGGATCCTTTTGTCTGAGGCCCCATCTACATAAGAATGAGTGTCCCGATATCCCGTTCGCCAAGATTCTAGTTCTGCTAGTGGTGATACATGTGTGGATCCATCTAATCCATCTATCCCCAAAGCCTCTTCCCGCTAGCACTTCCAGAAGACAATCCCATTCAACCGAGTCATATGCTTTCTTGAAGTCCAGCTTTAGAAGGTAGCTCTTAGCATTCGACATGTGACAATGGTGGATAGTTTCTTCAGCCATGGCCATACTATCCTGAATACAACGTCCTTTAATGAACCCCGTCTGATCGTGGCTAATGAGACCATCCATCACCTTTTCGAGTTTGTTAGTGAGCGTCTTGGTAATGATCTTGACAGAGCAGTTAAAAAGACTAATGGGACGGAAGTCTCCCACCCGCCGGGAGTTTTCTTTCTTAGGGATCAGCACAACCTCCGCAAAATTAAATCTGCCTAATTTGAGCTTATGGTCATAAAAATTAGCGAACACCTTCAGCAAACCATCTTTGATTTCTTCCCAGAATGTCTGATAGAAGAGTATCGGGAAACCATATGGACCTGGGGCTTTATCCTTTCCAAGTTGCTGGACTACCTCCTAGACTTTGTTCTCCGTGAAGGGTGCTTCTAGGGATCGCCTTAAAAGGTCGGAGTTGCCCGTCAGGCCCTACCAGAATTCGTGGTGGAGAGGGACTCTCAGAGCCGCTTTATGTCAAATAAGAGTTTGAAATGGGAATCGAATGCCCTTCTGATGTCTTCGTCGCCTTGAACCATTCCCAATTCCAAATGGTTCGAGTGAATAAGGCTAGATTTACGCCTGGCACTGGCAACACGATGGAAGAATGCAGTATTCGCGTCTCCCTCTTTGAGCCCAAAATTCTAGACCGTTACTGCCATTTGATTTTCTCTAGCCTATAGAGTTGGTCAATTTCTTGCCTGAATTGTAGAACCTACTCCGCTAGTTTCTTCAAGCTTCTCAAGATCCTTAATACTTTGAAGCAGGGACTCTTTTGCCCTCCAAATCAGTACAAATTTGGTCCGGTTCCATTTCCTGAGCATGCCCCTAAGCCTTCTAATTTTCTCACACTATATTGTGGTTGCTTTAGTCCCCTTAGTTGGATGGGACCAGCTCTCGTAGACCATGTGATAAAAACATTGGATTTCTAACCATGCTCTCTCGAATCTAAACTTTGGTGTTCTCCTAGGCTGAACTTCCCCGGCAGACAAGATAATAGGAACATGATCCGACGTGGGTTTAGGAAGTGATTTCACCGAGGCCAACGGGAACTTGGTCTCCCAGTCAGTGGAGACCAAGAACCTGTCAAGTTTAGCTAAAATGGGCATCGCTTGTTTGATGGACAAAAGCCTATCAGAGACAGGAATGTCAACTAGTTGGAGGTCTGTGATGACCTCATTGAACGCCTCTCTATCTGAGTCCGTGGATCCTCTGCCTCTATGCTCGTAGGCGAATCTAGTAATGTTAAAATTGCCCCCCA
This sequence comes from Hemerocallis citrina, assembly GCA_017893485.1. NCBI lineage: Eukaryota > Viridiplantae > Streptophyta > Magnoliopsida > Asparagales > Asphodelaceae > Hemerocallis > Hemerocallis citrina. The sequence continues at coordinate 401,671,386 of CM030359.1, read as the reverse complement.
CCACCCTGGGGTGAGGCCAACGAGCATGTATTGCTCTAAGTTCTGTCTAGAAACTCGTCCTAGAAGCAGAAGTATGCGGACCATAGACCACAGTAACTGATTGAGTCCATAGGTCAGCTTTACGTTGGAGCAAGACCGAGATTGAAAATTTCCCGTTGACCTCGTCTAGACAACAAAACATGTCGGGGTTAAACCCTAGAGCAATACCCCCAGACGCCCCTACAGAAGGGCACATCCGCCATTCAGAGATTCGATTTCCCCCCAACCTACTCAGTCTAGAACTATGTGTAAGTTTGGTCTCTTGGAGACCCACATTGTTAGCATTTTATTTAGCAATGACCTCCTTAACCATTTCCCGCTTTCCCCGCTTGCCCATGCCTCTAACGTTCCATAACAGAACCTCCATTAACTACATATAGTCAAGGAACGTTACTCGATTTGGGAGTCGAGTTTGAAATAAGGCTAACTCTATTGGTCTCCCAACCCCTAATCTTATTGAGTAGGAACGCATTCCGATCGGTATTGCCTACCGCAAGACCACAGGTTTTGGCTAGACTAAAAATTTCAGAATCAAATATGAAATTAAAAATAGATGCTAGGAAGGGACGCATACCTCCGTCTCTAGGCTTAGCGGATTTAGCCGCTGCCGCAATCTCAAGATAATCGTCCAGGGACTCCTCAATATCCCTCTTAGCCACTTTCTGTACTCTAAAACCTTTGTCGTAGCGGGTAGGGACAGGGGCAACAAGTTGTGTGGAAGGGAGAGTGGATGGAACAAAGTCAGGAGATATGTTCACTGCCTCGTCAGCGAACTCTTCTGATTCCAAAGACTCCTCATCCGAATAGGTAAGATGAACTTCGAGATTTAGTCTCTCATCTCGATCATCCTCCTCGATGTGGTTCTCAGACAAGATATCTAATCTAACAACTCTAGGGCTATTTGTGGCACTTGTGTACTTGGTCTGTTGCGTCTTGTTCAACAAATAATTGGGCTTTTCAAAAAATGCATTTGCCAGCTCCAAATTGGACCCCTCAATAGGCCCACAATACACATCTTTTAGCGTTGAGCTCGAGGTGGGCCATGTGGGTGTGCCATGTGTCTCCCCATGCGTCCCCTCTTTGGCATTGGGCACTTCAAACAAAGCTAAAAGCTCCGAAAAAGATGCCTTCGGCAGAAACGAGGCGTCACCCTTAGACGCTCTGTTTCTTACCCTTTCATCTTCCTCAACCCTAAAATTACCCCTTTTCTCATACGGAGCTTTCTCCAAGGCTTCGATCTCCCCCCCTTTCGTCTTCTTCCCCAAAGTGTCTCCCTTCTTTTGGCGCTCCCCTTCCACAGTCCTCAACTCCTCCAAATCTCTCATAAGGACCTACTCATCTTACAAAAAACTGTCTCTTATAGCGATTGGAACCACCTCGTTAGTTTCGATCGAGCCGCCGTACGTCCTCTGCCCCAAACTAGCATCCTTTTGCTTCCTCTCTCAAAAGCTGCCAACTTTTTCCTATTTGGTGAACAATTCTGTCTGTTGGTAGTGCAGTGGGTCAAAAGCTCCCCTCGGTGCCCCTCCTCAGTAGCTGGAAAAGGTTGACTTCCACTTTGGGCGATTTGTTTGATGGGGGCTACAATGCAGGGCAGTGGGTCTGCAGATCTTGCCTTTTTTGGGCAAGACTGTTGTACCTCCATTGGGTGAGCCTCTTGCCCGTTGGGTTTTAGGGTGTATCCTTTGTTTTGGCCGCCGCTGTGAGCCGGAGTTGTCTGTGGTTCAGAGTTCCTCGTCGCCTCACCTTGGTGCTCCTCCTTTCCTCTAGCAGCTCTGATAACTTCACGGTGCGCACACTCAATTTCGTGGACTCTGTCTACGGTGAGATCCCATTCTGGCGAGACCACCTGCTTGTAAGAGCGGCCATCTCTGAGTGCGGCGGTAGGGGATGAGAGAGCCAGTTGCTCCGTCTCCGGCTCCTCTTGCTTATCCAACACAAATCTTATGAGGTATGACTCCTCGAAAGAGAACACCTTTGCAAATCTGGGCATAGGCATGATATCGGGGCTACGAATCAAGACTCTGGCGGAAACGATCTCCGATCGCCTCACCGTCTTGTCGTCAATGTCCTCAATGGTACCAAACTCCGAAATCATCTCTTGAAGAGCTTCTTTTTTCCAAAAGGGTAGAGGAACATTGTGGATCCAAACCCAAAAACGTTCCCCTTTCGGTAGTTCAACTCCGAATGTTGGTGACCACAATACGAATTCCACCTGAAAATGCCCAAAGTCCACTATACCCATTGCTGTAACTTTCGTCATCTTCTCCGTTGAGGGGAATGAAACCAAGAACTGTAAGTGGCACATCTTTTTAGCGACCCAATCTCTGTGAGCTTGCATTGGCCACTTTCCGTTCAAAGCTTGGAGTAGACGATTCTCCGATGGGCAACCTGCTTTCACCTTAGCAATGGCACACCATTGGCGGAGCCACTTCTTCTCACTTTTGATTGTCTCTAGGCTGTTTGCAAGTCGAATGAGCATGGGGTTCTCTAGTGAACGTCCTCTTCTCACAGGCCGTTCATCACCATTGCTGGATGTCTCGACGTTTGTACACACGTAGGACATGTGCCCCGATTTCATACACTTTAGGCATTAGATCTCTTTCGTACAGTCTTGCCGAAGATGTCCTAGATCGCCGCAATTGAAGCACGGCACTGGTTTGTGTTTCCCTTTTTCTTTTCTTCTTTCTGAGCTCTGGATGGTTTGAGGGGGAGAGACTATTTCTTTTCTTTGATTTGCTTTGTACCTCAATCCATGGCCTCACCTCTCTAAACTCCCCACTCCACACAGTTGTGCCCTCCCTGCAAGCCACGTTCTGCGGACCTCCTTCTTGGGCCCGCTCGACGGTAGGCTCTTGGGAGTTGCGCCGCCTCTGTCTGTAGTGGGGATGCGTCGGGGGGTTTGAGCATTGGGGATGAGAGTGGGGGCATTTGATAGTGGGTTGTCTTGTAATGTGGGTGGTGGTTGAGGTGTGATGGTCTTGGGCCGTAGAGGGTTTAGCATACCATTTTTGAGGTGGTGGAGGTTGGGGGAGCCTATGGGTTGAGTGTTAGGCATTGTGGTTATGGTTGTATCTGTTAGCAAAGGCTGTGGTGTTGGACTTTGGAGGGCCCTAGTAGCCCTTGTGCCAGGTTCGATGGTGAGAGGAATGTTGATAATGCTCTTGCGCTTCCCCTTTTCCCTGGTACAATGTGTGGTGAGGCCTCTGATCACTTCTCTGCCCATAGTGGTGGCGATGGTCCTTTGGGGTGGTTCTTTTACGCTCAAAAGACTTCTTCCTCCAACCGCACCCAATCCCCATCTTCTTTCTTCTTCTTCTTCCTCTCGCTCTGCTCCCGAAACCCTCCACCTTCGATAACCCCGCCACCGCGCTCACCCTCCACTCCACCGAGCCTCCACCATTGTTTTCACTCCCCCATCCATCGTCTCCCTCTCTCCTCCTGCAACCCACCATTGCCGATGCCAGCACCGCCGCTCAAGCCACCATCGACAACACTCCCTGTCTCCACTACCGCAAGCCTCCGACGTCCCTCCTGCCTTCTTCCACAACCCATCAACTGACCTCGCTGCCCCGACTGCCATCCCGAAGCTCTCCAAACACCTGTACCCCGTCTCCCCCTGCCTCACCACTACGCCTCCTGAACTCCGCCACTGCTCCTTCCCCATCGTTGTCGCAACCTCCGCTCACCCTGTCTCCCCCTCCCGCTACACCCCGAAGCCTCTCCCTCCTCCACCTCCATTGCCATTGTCGTGCCCCCTGCAACCACATCGAAAACCTGCCATCGCCCTCCTTTCCTCTGTAGCTTCACCGCACTCCACCTGAACCCATCACCACTCGACTGACCACCTTCTACCCTTGCTGCCTTCGACCACCGCTGTCGTTCCTCCACCACAGCCTGCACCATCTTCACCTCCACATCGCATTCACCCCGAGCACCGAACAGTTGACGCAGCTGGTCACGCTCGCTGCCATCGCCTTTGTTGTTCTAGTTGCTGCTGTCTCTTGCTGCACCCGAAGCCGCCGACCTCGTTGTTGTGTCACTGCCCTTGGTGTTGCTGTTGTCTCTTGCTGTGCTCGCTGTCGTGGACGGTTGCCGCTGAGATTCTATTCTCGATGTGATTTTGCTCACACTCATAATCACCGTCGTACAGGCAAGCGTCCCTTGAACTCATTTTTATTGTTCTACTTCAAGAAAATATTCATTGAATTCCGGCAAGTAGTAATTGAATTGAATATCGTAGTTAATTGAATTTCGTTATTGATTCATTATTGATTCGTTATTCTCTTTATCATATCATGTTTTTGATTCATTGTATTCTTATCGTGCCATTGTTATCAATATAAAACTTGAACCGTAAATTTATCGTATTATTGAACATTCAAATATGCTGCCTGTCGTTTTTTCGAGTTTGCACTGAGGTTTCGTCTAGTTTCTGACATCGAAATTTATAACTTTGTACACAGAAATTGTAGCACACTGAGTCTTGAATCCGGAGCATCTTACAGATTCTCAATACGATTTATAGATTGTAAGTTATCACTATTTTAGTACTGACATGTTATAATTTTCAGAACCAAAACTATGTACGAAACCCATAAAGAATTTATTGATCGACATAACTAATGTGAATGTGCGTTGGAACCGGCAGAGAGTATTTTCTAGAATCTCTAACGAAACTAGATTTGCATTCCCGTAGCAGCGGAAAAGTGAATTTGAGTACCAATAAGTGCTGCTGTCCAGAACTTGCATTGTTATGTTTTTGCATATTATTTAATGAGTTGAACCATGTATATTTCATGTATTGTACAACTTTGATATCTTGATTCTATATTAATACCATCGTTCTCATCGATTATACCCATTGCATAATTCTCGATACTACCGTTTTCATTGATCGTATTGATTGCATGTTCATAACTGATTGTTAATAAAATAATAACAAGCCGAAAAAATAAGGTTCGACTTAGTAGTGGACAATATAGGAGAGTGTACTCGGAAGGGGATATTGGTCACAGCCCATATTGGTCATTATTATCGGTCATATTGGTCATTGATTGATTGTGGATTACTGACTACAGTATCTCGATTCATCGTGTATTAGTCATCGGTCATCAGTTATCGGTTATCGGTTATCGGTCATCGGTCATCGGTTATCGGTCATCAGTCATTGGTCATTGGTCATTGATATTACAAGACCCGAGTACATGATTCTGTAGAATTCACCACTATAGTCTAAACGTTCACTTGATTGTATGCACCCGAACCTATGGTATGAGACGCAGGATTGCATGCATTAGATATGTTAATAAAAGACCGATAGACATGAGATAAACACTGAACATTGACACTGATACTGGATACTGATTATTGAACATTGATTCCTGATTACTGATATTGATTATCGACTTTTGATTTTGTTATCGTTTATCATTTATTGACTCTGATATCGTTCCAATTTCTTGCTCTTGTTATATAATCCTTTATTTCTTATTTTACTGCTTGCTACTACTTGTCGCCTTTAGCTTGCTCTAACGGGTATTTTTTCCATCTCTAGATGTTGAGTTTATAGGTATCACGCAGGAAGCAACTAAAGGACTTGGAGAAATGATCTTCTAAAAATTGAAGTGGAATTGATAGTCATAGTTATTTCATTTATGTTATTTTATTTCCAGCATTATGTTACTTTCGTACTTGTATTCCGGGCTTTGTCAACCCGAAGTTATTTGCTTTCCAGATGTTGGTTATGTATGAGTCACTTCATGGATTATTCATGTTTATATGATATTTTATTGCATGAGTGGTTATTTTTATATTTCATATTGTTGAGTAAACTATTAAACAGCTTATGGATGATATGAGTTAGTATACTTATATCATTCACTGGACCTCAGTTGCGTGCCCGTGTTTCCGTATAATGAAAAGTGGGGCGTGACAGCTGCACCTTCCTTCTTCTGAACCTCCCAATTTATAAGGAGTGGGAGTCAGCATCGTCACCAACACCATATTTTTTCCCTTACTTTTCTTTTGTCAAGGTTGTGGCACCAAATTCGGTGCCCACCCTTTTTTTGATTTTTGCTCAAGGTCAAGGGGTTGTTGTGGCGGTGAGCCCGTATGGTCGGCCCCCCACTACTAGCAACATTCTTCCACTTGGAGACTTGATTGAGAATTAATTATATCTCCACACAATCCTTTTTACCTTTTCATTTCCATGTTGCTTACGTTCCTGCTAGACCACACGAGAATCTACACCATTCAAATTTTTCAGTGTAGATCAACTTGGTCAAGATATCTGCTAGGTTCTCGTTGTCGTAAATCTTTTGCATATCCATACTTCCTTTCTCTACTACTTCTCTAACGAAGTGATACTGGACTCTTATGTGCTTTATCCGTGAATGAAAAGCTGGATTCCTTACGATGTGCAAGACACTCCGACTTTCACAAAACAGAACAATATTTTCCTGCATGTGCCCGATCTCCTCCAATAACCTTTGAATCCAGATTGCTTCCTTGCAAGCTTCAGTTCCTCCATGTATTCTGCTTCCGTTGTATATAAAGCTACAACGGTCAGTAGTTTTGAAACCCAGCTTACAGCTCCTCCTACAAGTGTAAACACATAGCCCTTGATAGTTAATTACGATCCTCTGTAACATAATGCAACATCTGTGGTCCCTCAAATATCTCAGAATCCTCTTCACTGTGCTCCAATGCTTTTTAGCAGAATTCGCCATGTATCTACTAACCGCTCCCACTGCTTGTGAAATACCTGATCTTGTACATATCATAGCGAACATCAAATTTCTCACTGCTAATGTATACAGTACTCGAGACATCTCCTTCCTCTCTATTTCATTACATGGACACATCTTGGAGGATAACTTGAAATTAACAGGAAGTTGGATAGAAATTGGCTTACAATCTTGCATGTTGAAGTGCCACAAGATCTTGTTGAAATAGTTCTTCTGGGAAAGCCAAATATTCCTGTTAATTCTGTCTTGGTAAATCTGCATCCCTAGAATTTTGTTTGTTGGTTCCAAGTCCTTCAAGTCAAACTCCCTAGCCAACTGTGTCTTTAATTCTTGGATTCGATTTGTTGGGGCATACTACCAAGTAGGGGCGAAGCCAAAACAATTTTGCCCGAGGGGGCAAGAAAAAATCCCATGACTATATATAAATATATATGTGTTTTTCATAATTTTTAAGGGGGCCCAACCATAAAATTTAATAGATTTAAATGGGGATTTTCAAAAAATTTAGGGGGGGGGGGGGGGAGGGGGGGGGCTGCTACCAACATGTCATCCACATACAACAGTAGGATAATGTAGTCATCATTACCATCAAACCTTTTGTACGTTGGTCTGAACTGAGTTTGTTGTATTCAAGGCTAATAATGAAGAAATCAAATCTCTTGTACCAACACCTCGCCCCCTGTTTCAGACTGTACATAGATTTTTTCAACCTACAAACCAAGTTCTCCTTGCCTGTTTCAGCAAAACCTTCGGGTTTGAGCATATAAATTTCTTCTTCAAGATCTCCATAAAGAAAAGCAGTTTTTACATCTAGCTGTTGTAGTGTAGTTCAAACGTAGCACATATCGCCAAGACTACTCTGCCTCGTGAGTCGAACCACAGGTAAAAATTTCTCATTGAAGTCAATACCTTCTTTCTGAGCATATCCTTTCACCACCAATTTTGCACGATATCGCTCCACTTGGTCATTACCATCGCGCTTGATTTTGTAGACTCATTTGTTGCCGATGGCCTTTCTTCCGTGTGGTAGCGTAACAAGATCTCACGTCCTGTTATTATGTAGAGCTTCAATTTCTTCCTGCATTGCTGCCATCCACAGGGATACTTTCGAACCTTTGATCGTCACCTAGAAAGATGATGGCTCTCCATCACCTGTTAAAAGAAAATATGCAACATTGCTCTCCGTAACATACTTCGAGTGCCAAGCTGGCGGTCTTCTCTCGCTAGTTGACCGACGAACTTCTGGAACCTCGGACTTGACTAGTTCTTGTACCTCGTGCTCTAGTGCTGCTTCAGATGAAACTGGATCTTCATTTGACTTATCTTTCCACCTGAATTGTAGTAGTCTATGAAGCATAGATATGGATACGGGGATACGTGATTTTACAAAAATGTAGGATACGAGTGCGTTGGTCTGTACGTTAAATATAATATATTTTACACTCTATATAAATATTTATTTATTTTGTTAAAAATGCAAATATGTAAACCATTTTATAGAATTATAAGAATACAATACAATTATCAGCATTTTTGGAGAATAATTGATAATCTAACTATCAAAACATCGGGTATACTTGTTTTGTGATTGAGAATAACGTAAAGCATCAAGTTTTTAAAATTACACTAGGACCCCAAACATTTATCTAAACATAATTGTGTCCAAAAGTTGCAAAAAATGTACTAAAAAGTTGGATACTCGTTGGGTACGCACACGGGAGTACCCAAGGAGTATCAATACCTGATACGCACTCGACACAAGTGTGTTGGGCATTTAGAAGTACATGTGCTTCCTAGGTAGTAGTGTCTGGATTCTCATTTGACCTGCTATCATTTCCATCTTTCTCATATAGCTGAACTTCTGCAAAGATCACATCCATACTAACAACAACTTTGTGGGTAGTGGGATCCCATAGGTGATACCCCTTTCCGTCCGCATACCCCAAGAACATGCACTTCCTGAATTTCAGATCCAGCTTCGTTCTCTCTTGGGTATTTTACATCACGTACGCGAGATATCCAAACCAATGTAAAGTAGAGTAATTTGCCGGCTTGCCAGTCCACATCTCCATCGGTGTATTCAGCTCAATTGTTATTGATGGCGACCAATTTATACCATAACATGTGATTTTGGCTGCTTCTGCCCAAAAAGAGTTGGGTTGACCTGCAATCCACAACATAACTCTCATCTTTTCTGCAAGAATCATGTTCATCCGCTCTGCCACATTATTTTGTTGAGGTGTGTATGTGACATTGAACTGTCTTGAGATACCTTCTCGCTTACAAAGTGCAAGAAACTCGCCATCTGTATACTCCCTTCTATTATATGTCCTCAAGCACTTAATTTTCTTCCCAGATTCAAGTTCCACCTGCGCTTTGAAGTCTTTGAATATTAGAAACACATCTGACTTCTTCTTGATTGGATACACCCACAATCTCCTAGAGTAATCATCAATGAAAGACACAAATTACTTTGCTCATCCTTTCTGGTGATTCCCAGACATCATAATGAATCAAGTCTAGAATGCATTTACTCATGGCTTCAGATATGCTAAACCGTAATCTATACTACTTACTTGTAACACAATGGTTGCAAAAAGGTAGATTCACCAATTTAAGTCCCAGAACCAGATTGCGGTCTGAGAGAATCTTCAAAACACGTTCAGACATATGGCCTAGTTTGAACTGTCACATCATTGTTGACTCTTCTCCCTTGCTAGTCGATGAGACACACTCATCAGCTTCCTGTAGTGTTTCCCCATTAAACATGAATAGATTTGCTGCGATCTTTTCTGCCTTCATGACCACAAGCGCGCCTTTGGCAATTTTCATGACCTCATTTTCAACATGGGTCTTGCATCTAAGTCTATCAATTTGGCCCAAAGACAATAGATTCTTCCTCAAGCCATTCACGTGTTGTACCTCCCATCAAACTTTTTAGTTTCATAGTACCAATACCAGCGATTTCCAAAGTATGATCATCACCCATGCATACAGAACCTCCTGAGCTTGGTTCATATGTGTGGAACCACTCTCTCTGATAAGTCATGAGCAATGTTGCTCTTGGGACTAGTAACCAGACGTCAGAGAACTACTTTCTGCCTCCAACCACCAATGTTGCCTTGCTGTATAGAACTTCACCATCATACCGGATACTCACCACATTCCCTTGAGCATTTGATGACTCAGGGTCTCCATTCTTCTTCTTGTACCAACAATCCTTCATAAAGTGCTCTTTCTTGCCACAGTTATGGCAATTGTGAGTCTTTCTACTTGTTGATTTTGATCTACCATGATTCTGATTCTCACTGAGACCATGTTCTGTTAATCTCCCTCTCATCATTGTCAAAATTTTCACTTGCTATGAACTTGCATGTCTGTCTTCCTTGTTTTTGCGCCTAGTTTCTTCTTCTTCTTCCAAAACAGCAGCTACAACTTCATCGAAAACTAGATAGTCTGTCAGAATATTATTCATCTGGTTGATGATGAGTTGATCATACAAGTCAGATAGACTTTGAAGTAGAAGCTCCGCACATTAAGTTGTCTCTATTTTGTAACTCATTGATGTAAGTTGCGAAAATAGATTATTCAAGGTGCTGATGTGGTCGGTCACCGATATCGATTCTACCATTTGAAGAGTGTACAGTCTCCTTTTTAAGAATTTCTTGTTATGAAGTGACTTGGCCTCGTACAGTCTTGTCATAGTATCACAAATCTCTTTTATCGTCTTCTTTTTCGCCATAGTAGATAGCACTCCATCGCCTAGTGCCAAGTGCACGTCAGCAATTGCGTTGCCGTCCATTTGGTTCCACTTGTCGTCGTTAGTGATCTCCATGTGCCTATCTCCAATTGTTGTCAAGCAATTTTCCTTCCCCGAGATTGCCTTAATCTTCATTTTCCACAACGAGAAATCACTCCTGTTGAATTTCTCAACGTCGAACTTTATTGTTGTCAACATTTCTGTTTCACACCCCACAAACAAAGTTCTAAAACCACTGTTAAAAAAGTTATGGGCAGAAGCTACCTCACAGCTAAAGTGAAGTTGAGAAAGTGAAAATGAAATGGACACAAATATTTTATGTGGAAACCCCCCCAAAGAAGATGGGGTAAAACCACCGGCAAGTGTAGTAGGATTTCACTATTGAAAATAGAGATTACATTACATTTTTTTAAAATATAAGGAGAGAACAATTTTACATTCTCTTATAGTAGTAGAAATAACTCTCTCACAAAATTGAGAAAGATATAAAGTACTCAAACTGTCTCTATAAAGATACAATATTATCTCTCTTAAGAAAACTCTTGTAGTCCTATAATACTCTGTTTTCTCTTAAACCCTATTTATTCTTCTTCTTTCTCACTTCTGCTGTATCTTCCTTCTTCTGAACCTTCCAATTTATAGGGAGTGTGAGTCAACATCGTCACCAACCCCATATTTTTTTCTTCCTTTTCTTTTATTAAGGTTGTGGCACTGAATTCAGTGCCCACCCTTTTTTATTTTTTCTCAAGGTCAAGGGGTTGTTATGGTGGTAGGGCCCGTGTGGTGGGGCCCCCCACTACTGCCAACAGCTGTCAAGCTCACCCCTTCATCCAACGAAATATTGGGAGATGGAAGAATCACAATGCGAAGGCCCGCTACAAAGCCCAAGCCCGTCTCATCCTGCAGAACATGGTACAGCTCAGACCGTGTCAAGTACTTCGGGTCATTCTCTGGTGAATTCCCTGGTGGCTACGGATGGGACACTGCAGGACTGGCCCTGAAATCTTTGCTAAGAAATGTGAACTCGAGGTCATTCACTGTAGGTGGGCAACGCTTGGCGCTCTTGGTTGCGTCTTCCCTGAATTGCTTTCTAGCAATGGTATGAAATTCGGTGAGGCTGTGTGGTTCAAGGCTGGTGCACAAATCTTCAGTGAAGGCGGTTTGGACTATTTGGGCAACCCTAGCCTAGTTCATGCACAGAGCATTTTGGCTATCTGGGCTACTCAGGTTGTTTTGATGGGGGCTACTGAGGGCTACAGAGTTGCCCTTAGTAGTCCACTCAGGGAAGTGACCAACCCTCTTTATCCAGGGTGTAGCTTCGACCCACTGGGTCATGCTGATGACCCAGAGGCGTGTGCAAAGTTGACGGTGAAGGAAATTAAGAATGATAGGTTCTCCATGTTCGGATTCTTTGTTCAGGCAATTGTTACCGGAAAGGACCCTTTGGAGAACTTGGCTAAGCATCTTTCCGACCCTGTCAACAACAATGCTTAGTTTTATAAGCATCTTTCTGACCCTGTCAACAACAATGCTTGGTTTTATGCTACCAATTTCGTCCTTGTCTAATGAGTTACTAAAGCTTCTTTTGTCTGAACCGAGTTGCTAGTTCAAGAGGCATGGTGGAGTGGCTGAAAGCTGAAGCAGATTGGAAAATATTGTATCAGATTGGAAAATATTAATAAGAGTGCTAGTCTTTTTCATGAATCATATATCAATATCTCCATCTATTTTGAAGGATTGGTATCGAATTGATGGTCTAAAACTCAACAAAATGTTAGTAACAATCTTAAAACTCTACACACTAAGAGAAGGCCTAGGATGATGATATATCAGCAATCACTACTAACCAACTGAAATATGCTTGCCATCTCTCTTAGCACTGCAGACAGTTGAATCCTATCACATATAGTCTATAAAAGGCACTAGATAACAATATAACCTTCAACCATTTCCTTCAGGAACATGAACGTTGGGAAATACCAATAAATTTCTTCATACACATCCTACTCTTTACTCAATAGTTAACTAGCATACACTAGCATCACTCTGATTTCAGGTGCTAGTCATAAATCCTTAATGCTCTCTCAATTCAATCCTCAACTCTTGCAATGTGATTCACTGGGACCCATCCATAAATCTCTGGCAGTGGCATCCCAACCCTCGGCGACACACCATACAAACTCCCCTGCATTGGTCGCATGCGACACTGTTGTTGATTATAAATCGCCCCATTCTCAATTTTCCTCGTCCATCATCACCACTGGTAGCCTCTCCACCGACACATTCATAAAAGTTGCAGCCATTATCACAACAGGCCCTGATGCAATCAAGGGCCCCACAACACTACCCCCCACAACCTGTCCCTGGGCCCCAGCCAAGTAAATCGTCAGTCCAGTGAACGCAGAAGGCCCTGGCAGGCTGATAAAGAACGAACCTACCAGAGATAAAATCTCAAATCGTCCATTAAGAGTAACTATAGCACCTCCCCCACTACCACCACCGCCTAGATTGGGCTGCCGGAGAGCCACATTGGTCACGCAGCCATTACCGCTAAGAATGCAGACACCTTTCTGCCTTCTATGTGCAAATCCAGTAATGCATTCAAAGATATCGCAGCCAGAGCTTACCTCCATAACATGGGCGCGGAGGGAGCCAGGGCTCTCACGGGCGATGATTATCGGCGGCTTGGGCTTGTTTTTTGACCCGGTAGGCCGGCCACGCGGCCGGCGGGTGGCCCCCTTGTGGTGCAATGGTGGGGCCATTGGGACTAGGGCTGAGCTGGGGTCAGGACAGTCAATTTGGTGGTGGTTGGTTTTGTCTGTTATGTTGTTGTAGCAATTTTTTCCTGGACAATCCATGTGTGTCATGCAGTTGTTCTTGGAGGATTTGATGGGGGAAATGATGAGAGTTTAAGTAGGAGGATTAAAATGCTTAACAAATGACATTAAGATTATAATAAGTAAGATATGGGTGAATGTTAGGACCAAGTTTATTCTTGATTCGTATTGTTAAATATTGAAGTGATTTCTAGACTTGCCCAACCTTCAACCAGACTCTTGGTCTCATGTTAATTGTCTTTCTCAACAGAAGCTTGATTACACGTATTTATTATAATTAAATTAGGATCAATACATTAAAATTTGAAGTAGGCTGCAAGTTTTACTATGGTGTTATATATATTGCTACAAAATTTTTAGACCCAAACACGCAAGTAGAACTTCATTAATAGTTGATCAACTAGCAAGCAGTACAGAATTCTCAATTCTGTATGAATCTGATAGAATAATATAATTAAGCTGCTTAACATGAATCCATTAACAAAGAATCTAAAATTGTGAACCATTATCAAAAAAATTAATATGAAAATCCATTAACAAGGAAATTTTTGGCCAAAATTTTCTTTTATTATTCAGAAGACAATGCAGTGCTCTTCCATAACAAGAGAATGAACGTAAAGTTCCATATTAATCCAACAAATCTTGAACTCAAAGAATAAAGCAATTTTGGTTTGATAAATTGTCAAGTTGACTTTGTTTTTTACAATGTATGTCAAGCATGTATACAATTGCATAAGAATGGACGGCTACAAAGAGTGCATTAATTCGAAAGACAAAGATCCTGAAAAGGGGGTACGTTTCTCAGTATCTGTGGTATGTGAGTCTCATACCTACTGAATCAGCCTGTATGTATCTACAGTTCTACACCTAAGCAACTAAAATTCTCTTAAGAAAAACTGCATTGTTCATGCTAATGACAAAAAGACAAGACTTACTACCAAACACCCTGGAAAAAATAGACGGGCATTGAATCAGTAAATGTATCTCTACTGGAGTTGGCCCCAGGGATCCCATTGTCGTCTTTGGTGTTGCTGGATAAAGCTGGGGCAGCTGAGGACGGGATCAACAGTATAGCTGGCCCCAAGGATTCCTCTGTTGGAACTGATGTCTAGAGCCAAGGGCAAAGCGGAGGATTCTGTGCATGAGTAGGAAGTGTTCCTGAACTAACTCCATGGCCTGACATTGAGGAGTTATCGCCCTAAAGCAAGTGAAGCTTTGACTATTTAGAGAGTAACGAATTTTATGCAGTACTGAAAATCCATGAACTCATGACAACAACTTTAAAAAGTGAAAGCTGAAGATTTTCCACATAAAAATTCAGAACGAACACATGAAAATCCATCAACCTGGTGAGGGGGAAGCTGAGTGCACTGTGAATGAGATGGCATTGTTCGGGAATTAGCTACTTGGGCCCACAGTGAAAAGTAATTACCCTGGAACAAGTAAACCTTTGAATCTTTAGATAGTAACTAAGTTTATGCAATATTGGAAAAATCTATGAGCATCATTATTCACTCATATGACAACTATACGATAGTTACTGCAAGGTTTTATGTCAGAAACTCTTTAAATGCTGTGTCAAAATAAAGAATTTTCATTTTGACATAACTTACCTGGTTATGAGGTATGGCATACTCAGTTGCAGGGACACAAGCAGGATACTGCAAAGCTCCACAAATATTAGGTGAACTTCCAAGCCTTGCACGTTGAAAGGCAGCAGCTTGTTCCCTGTAAAAACCACTTCTCCCTGAATCAGGCATATGACCCTGTGGATGAGAAACAGTTTGTGATCCATGAGGGGGAGTATATGGGGGTGAAAGTGCAGAGAGTTCACGGCCCATGATCCGTTAATTAGACTGAAGGGCTGTCAAAACCTGCACAAGTTAATTAATCGATGGAAATAGCAGAGAGAAAAGCTTAAGTATTATCACAGAGCCAATGAGGTCATTTTGAAAAGAAAGAATTTAAAAAGAATAATGTTACCTTCAAAGTAGATTGAGCATCGGGATTTGGCATTCGAGAAGTTGTTGGCATTTGAGAAGATGATCCTGTATTTGTTGATTGAGAATGTGTTAGAACTTAGAAGTGTGACAATAGAAAGTTCACTTTACCAAAACATCACCAACAGAAACATGGGGGAGTAGTCAAGCACTTACACTACTGCAGTGGAAAGGCTTCGTTAGTTTCAAGGTTCAGTTCAGGCAACCTCTTCTAAAGTTGCTTCTGGACTTGTTACCCAAAACACAAATTCAAGAACATTAACTAATTGCATTTTCCAAATCAGTGATGTAAATGGTAAGTGTTATTAGCCTTTTATTCATAGGGCAGTATTAGTAATCATTAGTCATAATAAGTTTCTCAGTAATTCGGTTGAATCCACTGATTCTTCTCATGATTCGGGGAAAGGTGGAATGGCCACAATATAAGTTCAAGCAAGTAATAAGCAATTCACTATTCAATTCGATAGTTCACTAAATATAACACACAATGCTGAAACCAATCACAACTCGCTGTACTGCAAGAAAACAAAGAAGAAAACTCATGCTCTATCAAGGGAAACGAATTGCGAAAACAGTTGACAGAACACAACTGAGAAAGGCTAAACAACAACAAAGCAACAGATTATTTATTCTCTTTCAGAACTCTGACATACAAGTCTTTAACCCCAAACCCATCTCTGTCAGGGACGCTTCCGTGACCGTGAAGCCACCGGAGTTCATTAGAGTACACAGCGTTCCCTTGCTAGCTTGGTCATCGCTTTAGTAGTCTGAGTATCAGTTTTAATTGATTGTATTTGTTCTTTTACGTGCAATGTGCACTTTTCAGTTTAAATAGAGTTAGGGCGGGTAGTGAGAGTGCGGTTCACGTGTTCTGTGGTATGTTTGTCCTGTAGTGCAACCACATCTCTCTCACTATAAAACTCAAGCTGTAATCTCTCTTTTCGTTAGATAATAAAAAATCAATCTAGTTCTTCCCCAAATCTTCTCTTCTCAACCCTAGTTCTTCCAATTCCTCCATTAATGGCTACTCCCAGCTTGTTTGGGAAACGGATCCCTAATAAAGTGGTATCAGAGCCGGCCTTCACCGGTGATGACTCACGAGATGTCGGAGGCATGTTGACGGTGAGGGAGGGTATCCGATCAGTGAAGTAGGGAATTCGAGCGATCAAATTGCAGTCGAAATTGGTGGAGAAGCAACTCGATTCCCTCAATGGAGAGTTTGAGATGAGGATGACCAAACTGGAAGAGAAATTTGATGCGATGATGTCGATATTGCAGCAATCCAATCCACAACTTCTCACTGTTCCTCAGATTCCGATTATTCACCCTCAACCATCCAAACCACACACCACGCCACTGATTTCCACTGCTCCACTGTTTTCGTTAGCTCCTCAACAGATTGAAAGGAGGGAGGTAACTAATCCTAACACCAACTCTTTTTTAATTCTAAAGGTTGTGGTGATGGTGGGAATATGTTTAGAGCTCAAATTAAGAATGGAGTTGTAGTAAATGGTGAAGATTTGTTGAGTTTTGAAGCTAAAGTAAAGAGTGTTGAGAAGAATGGTGATGAGACATTCAAGGTGTTTGATGAAATGCTAGAACCAGATAATAGAGAGACAAATCCTGTTTATGAGATGCTTGATGTTGAGAATCAAAAAAATGTGAGTATTGTCAATGAAGAAAATGTAGAACAAAACAAACTAAGGAACATCATGGAAGAAGTTTTCAATATAAGGGAACTTCAATTAATTCTTTTCCATTTAAGTGGCATGATCAATCTCCCTCCTATGGAGAAGATTTGTGCTAGTATGTGTATGGGTCTTACCCCAAAAATTTGGTCATGTAAACACCCTTGGCGTTGGAAGAGTAAGATTGTGAAGGTGATGAAGTTTGGAGAATTTGGAGGTGAAATGTATCATGGGCAAAGATATGAGTTTCCCAACTACCTGGTTGAGATTTGTGCATGCCGTACTTCTGTAGGAGATGACACACCTCAGGGATGTTTATCTGAAGTTCCATGTTCAACAAGTACAAGCACTGCCAAGTTCACAAGTAAAAGGAAAGATCACATGGACAATCAAGTGCCTAAAGGCAGTCAGAATTATCATGTGGAACAATTTCAAGACTCTAACAATGCAGATGCAAGCAGCTGTTCTGATAACAATGCCAAACCAAAACACGGTGAATGGGATGTCTTGTACACTTGTCAGATAACTCAGAAAACGAAGAATTTTCATGATGGCATCTTGTGACTAGTCAATTGTGTCTCCAATAGAAAGCAGGTTGTTTTATTGAATGAAGATGGGACTGTACTCAGCAGCAAGTATCTTAAGTCGACCGAATGTGTAAAAACTGGGCAGGATGGAAATTTGTCGTGGAAATTCTATGGGGTTGATGATCAGAATGGTAAGTTGACTTTGAACATTGTTAATCATGATGCACGGATTTTGGTTGCATCGGATGTAAATGTTGGAGTTAGAGTTGAAGATGCGCAAGAGGAGATGTTGGGTAGTCAAGGAGTTCTACCTACTCAAGTTGGTGTCGTTTCTACGGATAACACTGGCAATTCACCTGACTGTTTGAATTATTTGCCTGAGCTGGTTGCTTCACTCAAGAATGCAATTCTGGAAGGTGTGCAGGAAGTTAAAGCCAGGGCTGATGAGAATATTGAAGATAACCAGGAAGTAGAAACTAGGGCTGACCCAGCTGAACCAGAAGTTGGATCCGATGGAGATGTTGATAAAAAAAGGTTAATAAAATCGAGCCTACAACTACTGAGGCTGAAGCTCTGGCTCAAGGATTGCAGACTATCAGAAATGATGACTTGGAAGAAATTAGGGAGCTTGGTTCGGTTACATATGGGTCAGTTTACCATGGCAAGTGGAAAGGCTCCGATGTTGCAATTAAAAGAATTAAAGCTAGTTGTTTCAATGGAAAACCATCTGAAAGAGAACGCCTGATTGCTGACTTTTGGAAAGAAGCCCTGACACTGAGTTCATTACATCATCCCAAAGTTGTGTCTTTCTATGGTGTAGTTCGGGATGGTCCTGATGGGAGTTTGGCAACTGTTACAGAATTCATGGTCAATGGATCTTTGAAACAGTTCTTGCAAAAGAAAGATAGAACTATTGATCGTCGTAAAAGGCTAATAATAGCAATGGATGCTACATTTGGAATGGAGTATCTGCATGGAAGGAATTTTTTTTTTTTTGATAAAAGTGACCACAGTCACAGATTTCATTAATGAACAATTAACGAAACCACAAAATACCACTATTACAACTCGACACCGTTACAACGCACGACGGTAAAAGTCGTCAAAATACCAATACATCGATTCCAAAATACCATTACATCATTTGCATAAGAAGTAGTCTGTTACATTCCCCAACAGTAAACCTTACACAATAGATCCCTCCTACCGAAGAATTGAATCACCGTTGATTGTTCCTCTTGCCTTGAAATTATTCTGCCCCCTCGAAACAGATACTTTTCCTCGTGGCTGAGTTACCTGCCCAATCATCTATTAGCAACAAAATTTTATGCAGTAACATTTAAAATCTACAAGTCAAATTACGAAAACAGAAGTCGTTTCTATGAAGCCAAAGAGACCACAAAATTGCCCCAGCGGTGATGTCCCATAAACTCCTATGGTCTTTCAAAATGTTACAACATCTCCATGTACCCCAAATGTCCTCGATACACTTGGGAGTCTCTATGGTGTTAAACCCCAAACCCATAATTTCCCAAATAAGTGTTGCTTTAGTGCACCGAATGAAAATGTGGTTAGAGTCCTCGACTTCGAAGTTACAAAGTTGACACGTGGGATCTATAGGGAAGTTTCGTTTCCTCAGATTAGCTTTGGACAAAATAACATCGTGCCGCACCAGCCATAGGAATGCTTTCACCTTATTGGGAATATCCGAATTCCGGATAGTGATATCCTGAGAGTTCCTAATTCCCCCATCATTCAGGAAACCATACATGGATGCCACCGAGAATTCTATGGATGAACCCCTAAGCCATTCTCTAACATCCTGTGTCCCCCTAACTGGACGCCCCACCCCCCTCAAAAAATAATTCAACTCCTCTAGTTCTTCCTGTCCTAGGGCCGATAAGCCTCTAAATTCTAACGTTCGCCCTCTCCTCCTCCACACGTCGAAAACCGGGTCATCTTCCCTAGTTACCTCACTAGCCAGTTGCGGGAAGAGAGATTGTAAGGTATTATCCCCACACCCCTTGTCCTTCCAGAATCTGATATCTTTTCCGTTTCCCAGTTTGCATCTAGTATTCGCATGGAAAATTTCTCCTACCTTAGCAATTCCTTTCCAAAGGAAAGACCCTTTCCCGTAACTCCTCCCCCTAAATCTCCCAACTTTATGCCTTCGGTATCTCATGAAGGAGTTGCTCCACCACGTCTTCTGCTTCTTGTGCATTTTCCATCCCCACTTTGATAAGAGCGCCTTATTCATATCTCTCAGGTTAATAATCCCTAGACCCCCGAACTCTTTCTTCTTACATACCCTCTCCCATTTCATCAAATGAACCCCCTTATTATCCTCCCGGCTTCCTTTCCAAAGGAACCGTCGCCTACATCTATCGATTCTCTCTATCACCCACCTCGGAATATCATAAATTGACATGAGATATGTAGGTAGGCTACTCAGGACGGAATTGATTAAAGTGATTCTGCCTCCTAGAGATAGGCACTTTCCTTATGGAAGGAATATTGTCCATTTTGATCTGAAGTGTGAGAATTTATTAGTAAACATGCGAGATCCACAACGGCCTATCTGCAAGATTGGAGATTTGGGGTTATCTAAAGTAAAACAACGTACCTTAGTATCCGGGGGGGTTCATGGAACTATACCATGAATGGCACCTGAGCTTCTAAGTGGAAAGAATAATATGGTGACTGAGAAGGTTGATGTTTACTCGTTTGGGATTGTAATGTGGGAATTACTCACAGGGGAAGAACCTTATGGATATATGCACTGTGTATCTATAATTGGGGGGATCATGAGCCATACATTACGACCAAAAATCCCTTGTGGTGTGATCCTTAATGGAAAGCTTTGATGGAAAGTTGTTGGTCTTCAGATCCTGGGGAAAGGCCATCATTCTCTCATATCTTTTAGAAATTGAGGAAAATGGCTGCAGCAATTAATGCGAAGTGGGAATTATTCTTATCCAGCAGACATCTGGAGCCTTGGATTAGCCATATTTGAATGTGGCACTAGGAAATTTTCGTAGACAGCGAATGATGGACTAGCTAATCTCATGCTTTAGATATTAAAGATGTTGATTTGGGGCCAAATTACTTGTGCTGTGCGACTGGGAGTGACATAGATGATTTTTTGTCGGAAGATTCCTGATTTTGAGCTTGGGGACAAGCTCATAGATAAGGGGGAAGGAGTTGTCAGGGACGCTTCCGTGATCGTGAAGCCACCGGAGTTCATTAGAGTACACAACGTTCCCTTGCTAGCTTGGTCATCGCATTAGTAGTCTGAGTATCAGTTTTAATTCATTGTATTTGTTCTTTTACGTGCAATGTGCACTTTTCAGTTTAAATAGAGTTAGGGCGGGTAGTGAGAGTGTGCAGTTCACGTGTTCTACTGTTCTTTGGTATGTTTGTCCTGTAGAGCAACCACATCTCTCTCACTATAAAACTCAAGCTGTAATCCCTCTTTTCGGGAGATAATAAAAAATCAATCTAGTTCTTCCCCAAATCTCTAATTTCTTTTCCAAATCTTCTCTTCTCAACCCTAATTCTTCCAATTCCTCCATTAATGGCTACTTCCAGCTCCTTCGGAAAATGGATCCCTGACAATCTCCTATGTTGCAAGAAAACCATGCCTTCCCAAAATAAACCACTCATGAAATCAGTCAACCGATAAGCTCAAGAAGAAGATAAAAACAAAGGAATCCATTATACTTCAAACCCTTCACCACATTCATTTTCTTCCGAAACTCCAAATTCTGAATACAACTCTGAAACCAATGCCCATTATACTTCAAACCCATTTCACCACAAACAATATCTTTCCAAAACGCCAAATTTCTAAAAGTAATCAAGTTCCAAATATGGCAATGCAACCCTTAAACCAAGACGTAATTTCTGAATTGCAAGAAACCCATGTTTTCTCAAAATAAACCAATCATGAACTATTCAAACCCATCAAAATTGGATTTCTTTCCAAACTCCAATTTCCCAAAACTAATCAAGACCCCAATGTGAAATGCAACTCTAAAACCAATGTCCTGAATTCCAAGAAAACCATTCTTTCTCAAACTCATAACAAAATTTCCCCCTCTAAAACCTTCATTGCTGGAACTAATCAAGACCCATCTCACTGCATTACAAGAAGAACCAACCCATCTCACTACATTGCAAGAAACCCATGTTTTCTAAAAAGACAATCGCCAAGAAAGAAACCCACCACATATTTTGCTCTACACCATCAATTCCGAGACTAATCAAGACCCATCATACTACATTGCAAAAAGAAGCAAGAAAAAGTGAGAGAAGTACCATGAGTGAAATGACTGTTCACTTCCTCACTCAGGTTCCAATTGACTCTGTTGACGATGGCTCCCCATGCTACCTTACTAATCCTGTAGCTCATTGTCGTCTCTCTTGGAAAATCAAAGAAACCCTTTTCTTGCTCTTTGGTTTCGCTTTCTTTTTCAGTTTAAGGAAGAATGAAGATTAGTGAGAGAGGGAAACGAGGGGAGGTCTCTGAATTTGTATTCAATCTCTACTACTATAATGGAAGAAGCCTTTAGTGTAATTTCTTCATATCCCAATCCGTGCAACGCACGTTTAATTAAACTCTATTATTTTACGTGTTCCGCACGTGCTTTTTCCATTATAATATAGCTAAATAGAATATAAAAAAATATTGTTCGGACGTGCATTGCACGTGTATTCACTAGTAGCACATTAATGTGAATTTGAGGGGGAAGGTAAGAGAAAATGGGAATGTTTTGGCCCATTATTTGCTTGGGCTTGGCCTTGATTTTGACGTACCTTTGATTTTTTTGTAAAATATTGGACCAATTTAGACTTGTATTATATTTAATTATTTTTGGGTATTTCCTCATATATCCCCCAAAATACTAAATAATCCTTCTTTGTTTTCTTTCGTTCATATCAGAATGTTGTATTTGAAAAGTTCCAACCAGAGAAATGTTTTAATCAGGTTTAGATTTCGTCATTAGAAAATCTGTCATACATGCAATTGCAGATGTCAATTACTAGCTAGCTAGTATGAAAAAAAATGTACTAACTAGTTCAGAAGAGAGGTGATAAGCCAACAAATACTGAACTCACAAAAAATTAAGCAACTCTTTTTTCATAAGTTGTCAATTGACTTGTTTTTTTACAATGTTTGTTTATGCTTGTATACAATTGCATAAGAATGAATGGTTACAGAGAGTATACAATTGCATAAGAATGAATGGTTACAGAGAGTGCATTAACTCAAACAAAAAACTATACAATCTGGAAAGAGGTTACACGCTATGAAGAATATATGTAGAAAGTTGAAGGAGTATGTTTCTCAGTATCTACAGTATGTCAGCCTCAAAGCAACCCTATCAGCCAGTATGTAACTACTAATCAACCAAAATTCTCTGAGGAAAAACTGCATTGTCCTAAATTATAAGAATGATTCAGAAGCAAAAAATTCACTAAAGTACTCCACAATCAAGTAAGATCCTAAATTATAAGAATGAACAACTGCTTTGCCAGTTACCCACAAATAAAGGAAATATACTATCACATGATTATATAAGGTATTCAAAGATCAATTGAGATTGTACCCTCATGCGCACTGTAGTATGAGGAGGCCGAACCTATCCCTTCTTGTCCACCAGATCCTGCAGAGTCAGATGGATGGTTTATACGAATATATTTAGGTACTGTTTTTTTTTTTCCTCTTATAAGAGGTTACCTCTTATAAGAGATTTACCTCTTATAAGAGATTTACAGTAAGAGCCTCTTTTTGAGGTGTTTTTTTATATAAAAATAACCTCTTATAAGAACCTCTTATAAGAGATTTCTGTTCTTTTTTCACCTCTTACAAGAGCTTATATTACCCCAAAGTATAAAAATAGTGAGATGAAGGACAAGAAAAGATAAGTTCAAATTACTAATATATAAACTAGTTTAATGGCAAGTTAAATTCACAAATCAGTGTAAATCATCAATTCACAAATCAATTTAATGGCAAGTCAATGGGCTAATATAAATTCTCCCTTAGCTGTAAATAAATTTTTTAAAAAAATTTAAAAGAAAAAAAAAACCCTGACCGGCTGCAGGATTTGGACATGGTGGCATCATAACAGGACAAATCAACTAGCCACAACTCAAGTAATGTACTTACTGGATGTAAATATATATATCTTTAAATAATATATAAACTAGTTTAATTAGTAACAATTATAATATAGACTTTGGGGTAATATAGACTTTTTAAGTGATAGAAGTCTTATAAGAATTTGAAAGAGGCTACTAGAAGTCTTTTAGGCTTATAAGATATTTTGAGAAAAATGTCTTATAAGAGGTAAAAAAACTCTTGTAAGAGGGGGACCACCTCTTACAAGAGGTAAATCTCTTATAAGAGGAGAAAAAGAACACTACCTAAGATAACAGTTTAGAATTGATAAAATAGTGGTATATATTTTCATTGTCAACGAAGAGAATAAATAGATTACAAAAGAATTTGGAAAGTAAGTTAAATGGGAAAGTAATTCTAATCTTAGGAAATACAGAGGATTGAGGAAACTAAGCTAAATGGGAAAGTAAACTAAGCTAAATGGGAATGTAATTCTAATTTAGAAAATACAAAGGAATGAGAAAATTAAGCTAAATAAGAAGGTAATTCAAATCAATGTGCTGAGCTATACAAATTAAATATCAGCATGCAATATTCTAAATAAGGAGACTATCCTTTGATATCTCCAATATGCCCCCGCAAGCTGGACATCCGGGAAGAGAGTCCAATCTTGAGTAGTAGCTGATGAAAGCATGTGCGAGGTGGTGGTTTGGTGAGTGCATCTGCTAACTTATCCGTGGACGAGACATGTGTCACTCGAAGAGTGCCGTGCTGAACTTGTTCACGAATGAAACGGTAGTCAAGAGCAACATGCTTCATACGAGAATGAAACACCGGATTGGAACATAAGTTGATGGCACCCACGTTGTCACAGTATATAACCGGTTTCTGAGATGAAGAGAGACCAAGTTCACTAAGGGGAGAGGTGATTCAGTGCAGTTCTGCAGCGGTAGAAGCAACTGAACGATACTCAGCTTCAGTCGAAGACTGAGCAATGGTACGTTGTTTCTTAGAGCTCTAAGAAATGGGATTCCACCCGAGATAAACGATGTATGCGCTAGTGGAAGTGAAATCATCTTTGTGGCCAGCCCAGTCAGCATCGGAAAAAGCATGAAGATCATGAGATGAGCCACAATGGAGAAGACTACCCTGATCAATGGTTCCACAAAGATATCTGAGGAGACGTTTGGCAGCATTCCAGTGATCAGTAGTGGGACGATGCATGAATTGAGAGTTTGTTGACCACATATGCAATGTCTGGTCGGGTCAATAAGAGATATTGTAGACTGCCAACAATTGTGCGAAACTCAATGGGATCTGATAAAGAAGTGACCGAGTGGAGAGTGAGAGTAGGTGTCGTGGCTAAAGGAGTGGCAATCGGACGAGCATCAGTCATCTTGGAACGCGCAAGAAGATCAGCGATATACTTTTGTTGGGACAAGACGATACCTTTAGCATGAGGAACCACTTCGACACCAAGAAAGTAGGTTAGAGGACCAAGATCCTTTAGTGAAAATTGATGGGCAAGGCGGGCAATGAAAGTTTGAACTGCAGTGGAATCATTTCCTGTGATAATAATGTCATCAACATAAACAAGTATATAGAGTAATACTTTGTTTTTGTTGAGTATAAATAGGGAGGCGTCCGCAACGGAGTTGATGAAGCCCGAGGAGAGAAGAAATTACCTAAGTTCGTCGTACCAAGCCTGGGGTGCTTGCTTGAGGCCATAGATAGCTTTCCGCAACTTGCAGACATACTGCAGATGGTCGGTATCAACAAAGCCTTGAGGTTGGGTCATGTACGCATTTTCAGTGAGAGTGCCCTGAAGAAAGGCATTGTTGACGTCTAGTTGTCGGAGAGACCAGCCATGGCTGATTGCAATGGAAAGCACAAGACGAACAGTGGTGGGTTTGACAACAGGACTAAAGATCTCATGATAGTCTATGCCGGGGCGCTGGTGAAAACCCTTTGCAACCAAACGAGCTTTATACCTGTCTACAGAACCATCAGGTAAACATTTAATGCGAAAAATCTACTTGCAACCGACAATATTGTGAACTCCATCCGGAGGTACCAACTCCCAAGTACCGTTGCGAAGCAGAGCATCAAACTCTGCAGATATGGTCTGACGCCATTTGTTATTTTTGATGACCTGAGTCACACAAGTGGGTTCTATTTCTTGGGTAAGGAGAGCAGAGAGGTTGAGCTTGGTGATAGGCTTAGAAATGTTGTTGCGGGAGTGGGTTATGATTGGGGAGGTCCGGGTGGGTTGTGAAGGTTTTGGATTGTGTTTGGAATTGTGAACGTGTGGATTTTGTGGGTTGTCAGAGTTTCGCATTGGGGAGGTCCGGGTGGGTTGTGAAGGTTTCGGATTGTGTTCGGAATTGTGAACGTGTGGATTTTGTGGGTTATCAGAGTTTCGCCGCGGCGAACTCGGAGTTTCTCTATGAGGAATGGGCGATGGCGTGGTTTGGTTGGGGTGAAGGTTAGGTGCGGTAATTTCTGAATTGGGCAAAGAGGTTTGTTGCGGCGAAGTGATGTGCTCGTCGTAGGGTACCGACGGATTGGGGTGCGGAGCTGTGTGAGAATGCAAGAAGTTACCTGATGAAGGCATGCTGCGAGGTGGGGCCGGAGATGGTGTGCTAGAAGTCGGAGCAAGAAGAGGAATGAAAAGCCATGATGAGCAAGTGGCACCATCCAGACGAGGTAGGTGAGGAGAGAAACTGGACATGGAAAACTCAGTTTCAACAAACCGAACATGCCAGGAGGTGTATAATTTCTTGGAGTTGGGTTCGTAGCACAAATAGGCACTTTGGGTGAGTATCCTAGGAAAACACAGGGAGTGGAGCGAGGTGCTAACTTGTGGGTTGAGTATGGACGTAACCATGGATAGCAGAAACATCCAAAGACACATAATTTGAGATAGTTTGGGTGGGAGGCAAAAAGTTTGTGATAAGGAGATTGCATGTCTAAGGTGGGAGTGGGCAAACGGTTAATAAGATATGTAAGGCATATGACCAAAAGGGAAGAGGTAGGAAAGCTCGGGATAACAAGACGAGACCAGTTTCGACAATGTGACGGTGACGACACTCAGAGAAGCCATTGTGTTCTGGTGTGTGGAGGGGTGGTAAGATGAGATATGCCATAAGTGGATAAGAAGGATTTGAGACTTATGTATTCTCCCCCGTTATCGGAGTAGAGTGACAATTTTGGTTTTGAAATAGTTTTCAACTAAGACTTTGAACCGTGGAAAAACTTTGGAGACATCCGATTTACGGGTGAGGGGGTATAACCAGACGTAATGAGTATAGTGGTCAACAAAAATGACATAGTATTTGAAACAATCAATGGAATGAATATGAGACATCCACACATTAGAGAAATAACTTGAAGCGGAGTAGTAGATATAATGTTGGATTGAGAAAAAGGTAACTTTTGACTTTTATTGCAATAACAGTCATTGCAATGAATAGTTTTTGAAATAGATGAAGAAAATGCCAAAGAAAAGGTGGTCGCAATGTGTCAAAGAATGGGCTCGGACAGATGACTTAGACGGTGGTGCCAATCAGTGGGAGAGGCTTTGACACTGGAGTAGGCGAATTTGGTGTTGGTGGGAAGGGATGATGTCGGCCATTCATACACACCATCTCTAGTCCGTCCCTCTAGCAGTGTTGCCCCCGTCATTAAATCCTTCACATAAAAAGAAGTTGGTAAGAATTCAATGGATGTTTTATTTGTTTGGCAAAATTAGGATATAGAAATCAAATTTCGTTTCATATTTGGAACACAAAACATCGTGCAATTTAAATGAATGAGGGGGGTGTGAAGAGAGGAAGAACCGGTGTGAGAGATAGGTAACCCAGTACCATCACCAATAACAATGTCATCAGGGTCGTCATACGGAGTATGAAGCGAGAGATTTTTCAGATCTGCAATGACATAGTGAGAGGCCCCAGAATCAAGAAGTCATGCGGTGTTGTCAGTGGAATTAGCAGTGGCCATGTGTGCCCGTGGTTGCCACTGGGGAGAGCGGTCGAATGTAGAGGCCGAAGACCGGGAGACACTGTTGGTCGGAATTAGCTGAAAGAGATGGCAGTTGGCTACGGTATGACCCTGAGCATGACATCCTTGGCACTTACCAAGATACGGACGGCGCGGGCGGCGTTGCGAGGGCCCATGGCTGACCGTAGTAGACGGGGAAGGGCCGGGTGGTGGTTGGTTTGGTGTCCAGGAGGGACGAGAGACGGAGGTTCGAAATCTGCCGTTGTGATGGGCAGACGGAACATTAGCAGTGACCGGAGTGGAAGATAGGAGTGGTTGACTTTGCTTGAGGGACAGTCCCGAATGATGAGTTTCTCATGAAGTTCATCAAACGAGATAGGTGTGTTGCGACCTTCAATAATGTCAACAATAACCTTATAGTCATCATCGAGGCCATCAAGAATCTTCTCTATCAGATCCTCATGGTCCATTGGTTTGCCAAGTGCAGCAAGTTCATCAGAGCAGCACTTGATGAACTGCATAGATTCGGAGATCGTCTGAGAACCTTTCACTGAGCGTTTGATTTGATCCTTGAGTTGTTTGATGTGTCCACGGGTCGGGTGAGCATATGTGTTGGCAAGTGTAAGCCAGGCATCGCGGGAGGTGGTGACACGGATAAGTGGAATCAAGGAAGATGAGAGTGAGCCGACAAGTGCGCCAAATAGTAGTTTGTCTTGTCGAACCCATGGTAGGTAATCTGGATTAGGTGTGTTTGTATTGGAGATAGGGCATGGATGAGAACCGTCGATGAATTTGTAGAGGTCATAGCCGACAAGAATGGCTTCCATTTGGAGTTTTCAAGCCAAGTAGTTTGTGGAAGTAAGTTTAACAATATTGTGATGAGCAATATTGATGAGTTGGAATTGGTGAGAGACTGACCGGAGTTTGGAAGAGTGACGATATGAGTGTCGGCAGCGGGGAAAAGTTGAGGTTGGTTATCGGCCATGATGAGGTGTGGTAGGAGGTGTGTTGTACGGGAAGGCCGGAATATTATAAAAGAAGAAGAAAGACCGACTGCTCTGATACCATAAGATAACAGTTTAGAATTGATAAAATAGTGGTATATATTTTCATTGTCAATGAAGAGAATAAATAGATTACAGAACAATTTGGAAACTAAGCTAAATGGAAAAGTAATTCTAATCTTGGAAAATACAGAGGAATGAGGAAACTAAGCTAAATGGAAAAGTAAACTAAGCTAAATGGGAAAGTAATTCTATCTTAGAAAATACAAAGGAATGAGAAAACTAAGCTAAATAAGAAGGTAATTCAAATCAATGTGCTGAGCTATACAAATTGAATATCAGCATTCAATATTCTAAATAAGGAGACTATCCTTTGATATCTCCAATATATATCCTCCTTTAAATTGGTAGGGATCATGCCCACTAGCATGTTCTTCTTCGTCTGATTGATCAACAATGACTGCATTGTCTGGATGATCAACAAAGACTTCTCCGTCTGAATGAACAACAATATCTTGTGTCTGAATGATCAACAATGACTTCTTCATCTGAAGAATCAGAACTGTCCCAGTCATATAGTGACTCTGAGCTAGAAAAAATGATCTTATCAGATACAAGGAAAATAAACGGGGAACAAAGTAACCGTATATGCACCAAATACCTATACCTAACAATAAATGTATAATAAAAATTTTATATCTAAATAAATTTGCTCTTCATAACTTAGAAGGAGCTGGTAGATTACCTCATGGCTGCTGCATCCCAACTAGAGGAGCTGGTAGCTTCTGTCATAGATTCCAAATGCTTCGAAGTAGAGGCGTCACTTGCCCCAGTTTTTTTCTTTAGTTCAGGCTTAGCATGTGAACCATCAGAATCCAACAGAAAGAACACAAATGAGACACATAAAAATAATTTCTTCATTCAGATAACAATGAAAACTTCTACAAAGAATGCATAAAGAAAATGTTCCAAACTACATCCAAGTTATAGAGAGGGGGGAAATCATTAAAAAATTATAAATAGGTATCAGAATCTTTCTGAATTTTAACCTAATCTAATTACAGTCAAATTTGACTTGGTTGCTTCAACAGAATCAACACACTTACAAATTTACTAAAAAACTAATTGATATTGTTGGTTTAAAAAAATTGAAACATTGTCAAAGTTAATCCTCAATTTCGAAAGTAGTACTTCAAGCTTGGACTACCTTTTCTTATAATGAGGGCGCGCTAATGTTGATTCAGTTCTGAATAGATACCTGATGTGTTTTGGTGGAAACAAAGTAAGTAAAATTTCCCATGAATTTCAAAATCCCCATTCAATAAATTATGTGTTACCCAGAACGCAAGCTCAAGAACATTATCTAAATTTCAAATTCCCAAAACTAATCAAGAACCAAATATAGCAATGCAACACTAAAACAAATCCCCAATTCCTAGATTACAAGAAACCCTTTTTTTTTTCAAAAGAAGCTAATCACAAAATCAATCAATAAGAAATATACCATAACAATTCAAACCCACACTTGCACAAAAAACCAATACAAACCCACCACATTCAAATGCACCACATTGTTACATTCAAGAAATATGACAGTGAAGCTCCAAAACAAGGCCCGAATTCGTACATTGTAAGAAACCGATGTTTTCTTTAAAGAAACCAATGATGAAATCAATTAACTAGATATATGCCATAACAGTTCAAATGCACCACATTCGATTTCTTAAACTAATCAACACACAAATATTCTCTCAAAAAAAAATCAAGACCCAAATATGGCAATGCAACTCTAAAACAAAGGCTGTGTAACCACTCTTTCCCAAACCCATAAACAACTCAAACCCACCATTCCCCCCCTCTAAGGCCATCTCCAACCCCACTCCATTTTGGCGCTGGAGTGGGGTATGGCGTTGGATTTCATCTCCAACCCATCGCCACTTCTGGTGCCAAAATGGCGTGGATGGAGACCTGGTGAACAGTGGCGCGCCATATATGGCGCGCTACTGTTCACCCAGCGCCATTTTTTTTTTAAATTTTAAACCCCTAAAAGTTTTCTAATTTTAATTAAACCCTAATTAAACATTTTTTTAACAAAATTTATTACATTCTACTCCTAGAAATGAAAATTTAATTTATTTGTATTGAAGGTTATTAATTAAATATTTAGTATATTTAATATTTAGAAAATAATACGAAATGTCAATTACAATATATAAATAGTGGGGAGTTAGAAGAGAATTAATTTAAAAAGTAGATAAAAAAGAATATGCTGAGAATATTCCTTTTTGGAGTTAGAAATGGAGTTATGGGTTGGAGATGAAGTTACTGTTTGATATGACACTTACTCCATCTTGGAGTAAAAGTTGCTCCAAAATGGAGTTGAGGGTTGGAGATGGCCTAAAACCTTCAATCTGAAACTAATCAAGACCCAAATATGGGCATTGCAACTCTAAAATCATGATCCTAATGTCATACATTGCAAGAAACCCATTCATTCTTTAACCCATAAACAACTCAAACCCACCACATTCTCCCCTGTAAAACCTTCAATGATGAAACTAATCAAGACTCATCTCACTACACTGCAAGAAGAATCAAGAAAAGTTTACCTTGAGTAAGTTGACAGTTGCGTGCCTCATTCAGGATCCTCCTCTCGGCTCTTTTGGCCTTCGCCTTCTTCTTGTTCTTGCCCATTCTCTCTATCTTCCTTTCACTCTTCTTCTTGTTCTTGATTACTGTCGTTTTAAGGGGATTAGTGAGAATTTTTTCCCGTACTGACCCACTTTCGATTTACCAAACTGACCCACCCAGTTCTGGATAGGTTCTTAAAAAAACGTCATAGGTTTATTCGATCTTGTTGTTCAAAAAAGCGGCATCAGATTTAATTATTTTTAGCAATCCGCTGTTTGGAGTAACAACATCAGTTAACTTTTTTCTAATCATGTACTCTCAGACTTGAAAAAAAGTTACAAGTGTGTAAAAATCCAATAACAAATGCTGCAATCCTTAACAATGGCATTCGCATTACTGATGTCGTTGTTGGAGATAACGGTATCAATTATAATACTGATTTCATATAAATAGTGGCCCCCTTTTCAACTTCCTCTTTCACTTTAGATCTTTCTCTCTCTCACTCCCGAAACCCAAAAATCCTAAAATGCTCAAACCCAAAATTCCACAATTGTTTCTTTTCAAACTTCATATCTTTTACCTCCCTCTCCCTCTCTCACCGAAATTGAACTCCCATATTCTCAAAATCTCCAACATTGTATTGAAAAAATCTCCAACATTGTATTATAAGTGATGTCGTTATCTCCAACAACGGTACCAGTAATGTCAATGTCATTCTTGGGGATAACTGCATTATTTATAAGTTGTTTCGGAACTTATAATTTTTTTTTCAAATTAAAAAGTTCACACTTATATAAGAAATGTACGGTTGTCATTTCCCAAAGAGTGACATGGTAAAAAAATTTAAAACTTATGGCTTTTTTTTGAACAATGGCATGAAATTAATATGTGCTATTTTTTTTCCGTTTTCAAAACTGGGTCAGTTGAGTAAATATTTTCGAAAGAGGATCAGTTTGGTCAATAAATTCAGAAAGTGGGTCAGTACGGAAAAAAATTTGATTAGTGAAGAACTTAATAGGAGGAGCAGGAGAAGGTGGTCTTTGTATTTATAATTGTATCAAGGAAAGACAAAATTTGATTTTTTATTGGGCCCATTCTAGCAAGTTTGGGCTGGATTTATCTTAATGGGCTTTTCATTTTTTAATAGCCTTAACTTGGGGTATTAAATGCATGGAAAGGAAATTGTAGAATTTATGTCGGTTTAGTAAGTTCGACCAAAAACCTTAATAATGTTACAAAAGATAGATATGTACCTGAACTAAGTAGTGTGGCGTGGACATCCATCTAAGTAGGTGGTCACTGGTTCATAACATTCTCACTTGGATGACCACTTTTAAAATATTGTCCCATTAAAATATTGCCTCATTAAAAACTTTTCTCAGAAAAATCAACATTTCGAAATAATCCTTAGCCAAAGAAAATAGTACAACTAATTCGTCAGGAATATGATTATTCAGAAATCTAAATTTTCAAGAATTTAAATGGGTGCGACTTATATTACCTCATTAAAAACCTTTCGAGGGAAAAAAAAACCGATTGGAAAAAAAACTTCATCGAAGGAAAGAGTACAATGCGCAAAGTCATTCTTCAAGATGTCTCCATTTGCATCTGCATGATGCACCCTCTCAAAAACACTAAAATTTATTACATTTAGTTCTTATATCAACTTAAATGAAAAATCACCCCTAAAAAATAATACATTTGGTCATTACATCTCAACCCAAAAATTTATCAGCTTATACATTTGTATGCCTATCTGCTGAAATATTTTCATGCCAATCTGGTGTACTAACTTTTGAAATATGGACTTTGGGATGGATTTTGTGAAGAGATCTGCAAGGTTCTCTGAAGACTTGATCCGCTTTACATTAATCATCTTTTCTTCTTGAAGCTGGTGGGTGAAGAAAATTTTTGGTGAGATGTGCTTCGTCCTGTCTCCTTTGATGAAGCATTCTTGAATTTGCTTTATACAAGCTGCATTACCCTTATAAATGATTGTAGGTTTATTTGTGACTTCTGGAAACTCGCAACTTCCCCTGATATTGTCACGCCCCGCTTCCCGGAATACGGAAATACAGGCACGTAACTGAGGCCCAGCGAATGATATAAGTATGCCAACTCATATCATCCATAAGCTGTACCAGTCTTAACTCAACAATATAAGAAAAATGAATCACAACCACGCAGAAAACATAATCACATAAACGATAATGAAATTCGATTACCAAATCTAGAATATAAGAACTTACCAAATAGCTAGAGGAACTCCTGCTTCAATCGTAGAAGAACTGCTCACCAATGCCTTCTGAAAATTCTCTTTGTTCACCTGTACTTGTTCATCTACAAAGAGGAAAAAGGAAGGTCCTTAGAGCAAGTTGTGGACATGCAAGTGGAGAAACAGTGAAACAATGGAAATGGTGGCATAGCAATGAATTCAAATAAACGATGCAGTCGATGGTGTTGAACAGTGTAAATGAGATAACAGTATAATATGCATTAAATACGGTTTACCAAAATAACGATAAACAATACCAATAATGACAATAATAATGAGAACACTGTTCATTAAGTTAACAATATGCAATGATAATGCGATGAGAGCCTTAGGTCTATTATTCATTCTTTTATCCTAGCTAATGCACGTACTACTGCATCCCATACTACAGGTTCCATGCATACAATCAATTTCGTTTAAACCAAGGTGGTAGATTCTATAGATCATGTACCCGGGAACATTATTCAATAATGACCGATGATCGAATCAATCGAGATACTGAAGTCAGTAATCTGCAATTGACCGATGACCGGTATGACCAATAGACCGATAGACCGATAGACCGATAATTAGGGAAACACGGGCCCCTCTTCCGAGTACAGTCACTATGTCATCAACTATCCTAATCAACCCTTAACCCCGGCTTGCTTTACTTTCTTTACTCAATTGTCATACAATAATGCAATTAATAAGGGATGCTAGAGAATGTGACAAAACAACCCTAAGATCATGCAATATACTATATACAATTAAATACACTAAATATAACATTATAAACACAATTGTATATTATAAAGCATAGAATCTCAATTCTGGACAGCAGTAGGTTGCTGTACCAAAATCAGTATTTCCGTTGCTACAGGACAGCAAATGTGGACCCTTCAGGTGGTCTAGAAACTAGACTCCCGCCCGGTTCCAACGCATACTTAAAGGTCACATTCCGACGACGGTAGCTAAGTGAAATTCGGTGTTCTTTATAGGTTTTAGTTTCTGCCTGGGTGTAGATGTTGTCTAATTTTAATTATAAAGGCAGTAAATAAATATTATAAAAATCAGTAAAAATACTTTTTAACATCATAAACATGTTATTTTCAAATCTGGAATTTATCTTGGACATATATGATTAATAGTTCACTTAATTCTTTAGCCTAAGTTGTTATGTACGT
Organism: Hemerocallis citrina; assembly: GCA_017893485.1. Lineage (NCBI taxonomy): Eukaryota > Viridiplantae > Streptophyta > Magnoliopsida > Asparagales > Asphodelaceae > Hemerocallis > Hemerocallis citrina. The sequence continues at coordinate 401,636,584 of CM030359.1, read as the reverse complement.
GAATCTGGAATTACAGCGCAGCTGTGGTAAAAGGTTCATAACTGGGGCAGTATAAGTCCGAATTCGAAAGTTCTGGTGTCGATCGACATCTAGACAGATAGGGCTACGATTTACTTTCAGGGAGTTTCTGATTTTAATGAAGTGTTCTAGGTCTAAACAGCACGTTAAGGTTCAGATTAGCGTAATTTTCTGAATAGTCTATATGTTCATTTTAAGTAAAATGGTTAAAAAAATTAAGGATAGTAAATTTGGAGTTTAATTAATCATAAACACAGCGAATCAACCTTATGTGAACATGGTATTAATGTAAGTGATGTCCAACATTCTAATATTTACAATTCAACAATTTATCAATAGAAACCATATTAACAATCAACCAATTCATACAATCTACTATAGCTAATTGTCATTTAATGTCATGATATGAAATGTGTCTATAATTCCCTATTTTTATAATCAATAACTATAACTATATGGTGTGTGAATATCTCTATACATTAGAGGCAAAAAGATGGCACGATGTCGAGACTACCACTTGGATTCGCTCGTGTAAATCCGTGGCATTTCAACGATGGATACAATAACAATTTACGATTTTAAATAGGATCCACTTGCGGAATTCAATAAAAATTTATCGAATATAATACAAAAACATTCGATAGAAATGACTTGCCTTTAGGACGACGTTAGATCCGATATATTGAGAATAACGGGATCGAAATCCCGGCGACACGGCGACGAGCAAACGATCACCGTAATCTCGCTCGGGCACGGATCTTGATGATGATCATGATCAAGATGAAGATCCAGCGAATCCAACGGTCGAGATCGGAAATAAAACATATGAGAATTAGAAGGGAACCAAAATATATCATGATTGACAATTGATGAATAAGAACAAAAGTAGATCATATGTTTACTCACCAAGCAAAGGACGAACGAGGCGATCAAGGGTCGAGATCAAGTTGGTCAACCAATCGACGGCCGAGATCGAAGATCAAGATCTGATCGAACGGGCGGCCGAGATCTGATCTGGCTGAAAAGATCAGATCTGATCAATTCACAATTTTCGAAAGATCCAACGGTTGAGATTAAATCCCAACATAAGGCTGCTCTTCTTCTTCCCTCCTTCAAAACAAAGCATGAGGGAGGGATTTGATCTCGATGATGGTGACGACTGGACTGCGGCGCGAGGCTGACGACAGGGCTGCCGCGGCATTTGCTGCTGCTGGCCGCATGACGGAGGAGGATAGCGGGAGGCTGACGGCGGCGCTGGCGGCACGGCGAACGGGGGGGCGACCGCGGCTAGGCGGAGGAGGCAGGGGCGCGACTGTGCTCATGGGTGCGCTGTCACCTGTGTTGCGTCGGGAGGAGCACAGCGCGACTGTGTCGCGGCTGCTGGTTGCAGTCGCGCTGGTTGAGCGGCGCAAGCGGCAGCAAGTGTTGTAGAGAGCGATGGGGCTGCTGCGTCGCAGCACGGCGAGGGGAGGACCAGGAAGAGGAGACGCCGCCGGTGGAGGGGAGCAGGGGTTGACGCGGGGGTGTGCGGACGGAGGAAGGTGGCGACAGGAGTTGAAGAGCATCGAAATGTTGAAGATGAAGGAAAAGGTTAAACAGTGGCGGCTGGGTATACACAGTAGTATAGGTTTTAGGGTTAAGTTTAGTAGAGTAGGTTTTATATAATAGGGTATTGGGTTGATAGGGTCTAGATGAATTTGGACCCAATAAGAGATGGGTATTGATTTTGGGTATTAGAGTAGAAAATCCAATAGGGAACTAACTAAATAGAGTAGACTTAGTAAAACATACCTATATATATATATATATATATATATATATATATATATATATATATATATATATTAAATCATGGACAATCAAAACTAATAGTAATAAAAATAATAATACTAGTAACAATAATAATAATAAAATTGAATTTTCAATAAACAACCAAAGATAACAATAATAAAATAAAACTAAGAATCATACTAGTAACAACCCAAAAAAAATAATAATAATAATAGCAATGACAATAATACTAATAGTAATGATAAAAATAATATGAATACAATAATAAGAATTGAGTTCAGTAGATTCATTAAAATCCAAATCGAAATAGCATAATAGAATTGGACTAAAAATATAAATAGTCGATCATTTGAAAAAGGCAAATGAGGTCGAAGTATTCCACTATTCGAAAATAAATATAATTGTTCAAGAAAATATTCTAAATGTAAAGTTCAAGCCAAATTTAACAAATACTAAATTTATAAATTTTAAATACACAAAAATACATCGTAAATACGTATTTACGAAAACAGGGGTTACAAATCCTACCCACCTTACACAAAAATTTCGTCCTCGAAATTTGCGTAGGCGGTACATAGGACGGGGTAAAAGCAACATGGGTGAGGGTAACAAACAAGGGATCCAAAAGAAAAGTCAGCTTAGTGGTAATGCCATAATAAGAAGGGAGTGGATAACAATGACGTCAAATGGAATGCATTAAAGAAATATAAGCAGTATCAAGAGGAAGGAAACAACACACGGTAACAATGCAAAATAGGGAGTAGGCAGAACTGGAATCAAAAGAGAAAAAGACAGGGAGAATCAAGCCATTCAAGGAATCAACGGATGAAGATGAATACAAGGAACAGAGGGAAACAACAATACAGAGAGCTAAATGCAACAAGGGGATCCCGGGACCTGTGGATTACGGGCCCACCACGCTTCCGCTGCGCTACTCCGATAGTGGCGACGTTCCCAGCTCCAGACATGTCGTTGTAGACTACGTAACACCAGGAGACGATCCGAGCAGAAAAAAAAAGAATGAGGCACCAAAAACCAAAGAGAATATGGATTCTGAATAGAGATAAGTAATGATGCAACAAGGATATAGAGCTTGAGCTTCAATCTAAATAATTAAACGATATGATACATGTCAAGACTAATGGGCTTATCAGAATAATAACAACAACAAATATCAATGATAGTAATATCAATAGTAATATAATAATAATAACAATAATAAAAACTAATAATAACAATGAAAATAATAAAAATAGTAATAATAATAACAAAATCATAATAATAACAATAATTATAATTATCATAATCATACAGGTAATAATAATATAATAAAAATAAAAATATCAAAAGTAATGACAATACGTACACGACTATGTTGGATTTAATATATTCATGAAAATAATGCAGTAATAATAGAAATACTATAGCATTAAAAATAATAACTATAATAATAAAAACAATAGCAATAATATTGATAATATCAACAATAATAATAAAATAACAGTAACAATAATAGCAAAAATAATAACAACAATAATAATAGCAGCAATAGTAATAACATTAATAATAACAACACCAATAATAATAATAACGAACACAACAGCAATAATAATAGTAATAGTAGTGATAATAATTTTTTACACAAAGTAGAGTAAAATCAACTGTACGAGTTCAAATTGTGTGGAGACATAAAGTGTAATAGTATAAACAAGATGTCATAAAGAAAATATTTCTTTACCTTTAGTCTCATTATATAAGTAAAAATTGTCTTGAAATATCAATTTGCAAATAGGTAGAAAATCTTGCCTCCTCAATATCAAGTTGCATATTTGCCTTCACGACATCAGGTTTCAAATTGTCATCCAAATATTCGGCTGCACATTTTGCCTCGCCGATATCCAGTTGCAATTTGCCTCCATTGACGTCGAGTTGCATATTTGCCATCTCGACATTAGGTTGTACCGAAGTGGTGAAATGTATATAAAATTGAGCATGCTCAGGCTCAAAACAAATTAATAATAATAATAATAGTAACGATAAAAATAATAACACGAATAGCAGTATTAATAACAAAATATTGATACTATTAACCATAAGAATAACAATGATAAGAACAGTGATCATAACAATAATGATAATAGTAATCGCAAAAAGAATGATGAGAATAATAATAATAATAATAATAATATTGAAATATTAACATCACTTAGAAAAAGTAGTAATGCAAGATAAGATATAGTTTGGGTCCAACATTTGTGGAAGTAATTCATCATTAATCAACAATAATAAAATAATGAAAACAACAATAAGAATATCAATAGTAGTAAAAATAATAATAATACTAGTAATGATAATGAAAATAATAGCAATAGTAATAATAGTAGTAATAACGACATTATACAACAAAGTAAGAATTGTCTTATCAAAATAGTCCGGTAAAAATATATAGTCGATCAAAAGTGAAAAGTGAAGTTGAAAATACCCCATTGTTCGGAATAACAAAACCTTTGTTGAGAAACATTTTTATAGAAGATCGAAAATAAATATAACAATTAATAATCGAAATAAAGAAGTATTCGGGAAAATTAATTATAAGGAGAAAAATAGGTAGGAGAAAAATGAAGCTATAACCCAAAAAGAGTTAAAGAGGAGGATGACTAGAAGGGACAGAAGAAAATTAAGGAATTGAATACGAAGGAAGAAGGACGATGGGGCAAAATCAGAATTGAAGAGAGTATAGCAAGGAAGAAATAACCAACATGATACTCAATATGAATCAACCTATGGAGATGAATGCAAGGCAGGGAAAACAATAGACGACACACAAGCTGAAATAAGAAGGGGTCAATGAGACAAGCAAAAAATCAAAGACTGCTTGCACCGGAATCAAAATAATATGGGTACAAAAAGAAAGATTCTATACCCAATAAGAAATCAATGAGTGTGAGTGAATGGAAGGGACGAAACAATTGAGAAATGAAAGAACCGAATGTGAAGGGATCAATGAGGAATCAAAACAGAGGAGTATCCAGATTATGTTGGTTATTCATTATCCATGTGATTCACGGGTTGTGCATATTGTTGAGTAAGACCAGTTAAACTCAAACTAATCAGGGTCCAATCCCAGACAAGTTAGAGTCAAACCTGGCTCTGATACCACTAAAAACCTTGTCATGCCCCGCTTCCCGGAATACGGGAATACAGGCACGTAACTGAGGCCCAACGAATGATATAAGTATGCCAACTCATATCATCCATAAGCTGTACCAGTCTTAACTCAACAATATAAGAAAAATGAATCACAACCACACAGAAAACATAATCACATAAACGATAATGAAATTCGATAACCAAATCTAGAATATAAGAACTTACCAAATAGCTAGAGGAACTCCTGCTCCAATCGTAGAAGAACTGCTCACCAATGCCTTCTGAAAATTTTCTTTGTTCACCTGTACTTGTTCATCTAAAAAGAGGAAAAAGGAAGGTCCTTAGAGCAAGTCGTGGACATGCAAGTGGAGAAACAGTGAAACAATGAAAATGGTGGCATAGCAATGAATTCAAATAAACGATGCAGTCGCTGGTGTTGAATAGTGTAAATGAGATAACAGTATAATATGCATTAAATACGGTTTACCAAAATAACGATAAACAATACCAATAATGACAATAATAATGAGAACACTGTTCATTAAAATAACAATATGCAATGATAATGCGATGAGAGCCTTAGGTCTATTATTCATTCTTTTATCCTAGCTAATGCACGTATTACTGCATCCCATACTACAGGTTCCATGCATACAATCAATTTCGTTTAGACCAAGGTGGTAGATTCTATAGATCATGTACCCGGGAACATTATTCAATAATGACCGATGATCGAATCAATCGAGATACTGAAGTCAGTAATCTGCAATTAACCGATGACCGATATGACCAATAGACCGATAGACCGATAGACCGATAATTAGGGAAACACGGGCCCCTCTTCCGAGTACAGTCACTATGTCATCAACTACCCTAATCAACCCTTAACCCCGGCTTGCTTTACTTTCTTTACTCAATTGTCATACAATAATGCAATTAATAAGGTATGCTAGTGAATGTGACAAAACAACCCTAAGATCATGCAATATACTATATATAATTAAATACACTAAATATAACATTATAAACACAATTGTATATTATAAAGCATAGAATCTCAATTCTGGACAGCAGTAGGTTGCTGTACCAAAATCAGTATTTCCGTTGCTACAGGATAGCAAATATGGACCCGTCAGGTGGTCTAGAAACTAGACTCCCGCCCGGTTCCAACGCATACTTAAAGGTCACATTCCGACGACGGTAGCTAAGTGAAATTCGGTGTTCTTTATAGGTTTTAGTTTCTGGCTGGGTGTAGATGTTGTCTAATTTTAATTATAAAGGCAGTAAATAAATATTATAAAAATCAGTAAAAATACTTTTTAACATCATAAACATGTTATTTTCAAATCTGGAATTTATCTTGGACATATATGATTAATAGTTCACTTAATTCTTTAGCCTAAGTTGTTATGTACGTGAATCTGGAATTACAGCGCAGCTGTGGTAAAAGGTTCATAACTGGGGCAGTATAAGTCCGAATTCGAAAGTTCTAGTGTCGATCGACATCTAGACAGATAGGGCTACGATTTACTTTCAGGGAGTTTCTGATTTTAATGAAGTGTTCTAGGTCTAAACAGCACGTTAAGGTTCAGATTAGCGTAATTTTCTGAATAGTCTATATGTTCATTTTAAGTAAAATAGTTTAAAAAATTAAGGATAGTAAATTTGGAGTTTAATTAATCATAAACACAGTGAATCAACCTTATGTGAACATGGTATTAATGTAAGTGATGTCCAACATTCTAATATTTACAATTCAACAATTTATCAATAGAAACCATATTAACAATCAACCAATTCATACAATCTACTATAGCTAATTGTCATTTAATGTCATGATATGAAATGTATCTATAATTCTCTATTTTTATAATCAATAACTATAACTATATGGTGTATGAATATCTCTATACATTAGAGGTAAAAAGATGGCACGATGTCGAGACTACCACTTGGATTCGCTCGTGTAAATCCGTGGCATTTCAACGATGGATACAATAACAATTTACGATTTTAAATAGGATCCACTTGCGGAATTCAATAAAAATTTATCGAATATAATACAAAAACATTCGATAGAAATGACTTGCCTTTAGGACGACGTTAGATCCGATATATTGAGAATAACGGGATCGAAATCCCGGCGACACAGCGACGAGCAAACGATCACCGTAATCACGCTCGGGCACAGATCTCGATGATGATCACGATCAAGATGAAGATCCAGCGAATCCAACGGTCGAGATTGGAAATAAAACATATGAGAATTAGAAGGGAACCAAAATATATCATGATTGACAATTGATGAATAAGAACAAAAGTAGATCATATGTTTACTCACCAAGCAAAGGACGAACGAGGCGATCAAGGGTCGAGATCAAGTTGATCAACCAATCGACGGCCGAGATCGAAGATCAAGATCTGATCGAACGGGCGGCCGAGATCTGATCTGGCTGAAAAGATCAGATCTGATCAATTCACAATTTTCGGAAGATCCAACGGTTGAGATTAAATCCCAACATAAGGCTGCTCTTCTTCTTCCCTCCTTCAAAACAGAGCACGAGGGAGGGATTTGATCTCGACGATGGTGACGACTGGACTGCGGCGCGAGGCTGACGGCAGGGCTGCCGCGGCGTTTGCTGCTACTGGCCGCACGACGGAGGAGGATAGCGGGAGGCTGACGGCGGCGCTGGCGGCACGGCGAACGGGGGGGGGGGGGGGCGACCGCGGCTAGGCAGAGGAGGCAGGGGCACGACTGTGCTCATGGGCGCGCTGTCACCTGTGTTGCGTCGGGAGGAGCACAACGTGACTGTGTCGCGGCTGCTGGTTGCAGTCGCGCTGGTTGAGTGGCGCAAGAGGCAGCAAGTGTTGTAGAGAGCGATGGGGCTGCTGCGTCGCGGCGCGGCGAGGGGAGGACCAGGAAGAGGAGACGCCGCCGGTGGAGGGGAGCAGGGGTTGACGCGGGGGTGTGCGGACGGAGGAAGGTGGCGACGGGAGTTGAAGAGCATCGAAATGTTGAAGATGAAGGAAAAGGTTAAACAGTGGCGGCTGGGTATACACAGTAGTATAGGTTTTAGGGTTAAGTTTAGTAGAGTAGGTTTTATATAATAGGGTATTGGGTTGATAGGGTCTAGATGAATTTGGACCCAATAAGAGATGGGTATTGATTTTGGGTATTAGAGTAGAAAATCCAATAGGGAACTAACTAAATAGAGTAGACTTAGTAAAACATACCTATATATATATATATATATATATATATATATATATATATATATATATATATATATATATATATATATATATATTAAATCATGGACAATCAAAACTAATAGTAATAAAAATAATAATACTAGTAACAATAATAATAATAAAATTGAATTTTCAATAAACAACCAAAGATAACAATAATAAAATAAAACTAAGAATCATACTAGTAACAACCCAAAAAAAAAAAAAAAATAATAGCAATGACAATAATACTAATAGTAACGATAAAAATAATATGAATACAATAATAAGAATTGAGTTCAGTAGATTCATTAAAATCCAAATCGAAATAGCATTATAGAATTGGACTAAAAATATAAATAGTCGATCATTTGAAAAAGGCAAATGAGGTCGAAGTATTCCACTATTTGAAAATAAATATAATTGTTCAAGAAAATATTCTAAATGTAAAGTTCAAGCCAAATTTAACAAATACTAAATTTATAAATTTTAAATACACAATAATACATCGTAAATACGTATTTACGAAAATAGGGGTTACAGATATGCTGAAGTAGAGACCTTGACCATACATATCCTCTATTTGCTTCATGATGTGTCAGTATTTCAGAATGATTGGTCAATGTTGCTGCAATTATTTATTTGACTGATCACTATGAAATAGCTACACCACTTTTAAAAAAAACATATTTTGTTTGTGATCTCCCCCCCTTATGGGGATCAGATAAATAACCTGCGTCTTTATATCCAACAAGATCAGCACATTCATAATATAATCCAAAATCTAATGTACTGTGCTAAATAAAGGAGTGCGCATATTGCACTCAAATAAGGTACTTCAGAACCTAGAATATCTTCGTTTTCTTCTTTCAGTTGATATGGATCCTGGTCAACTTCTAGTGACATAACCATCATAGGTGTACCGAGTATGTGACAATCACTCATACTGAATTTCTTCAGGAGATTTTCAGCATGTTTGGCTTGATATAGTAAATTCTATTTTTACTGTACTCAAACTGCAGGCCAAGACAAATTTTTGTTTCATCCAAGTCTTTCATCTAAAATTCTTCTTTAAGATAGCTAGCAATTTTTTCAATCCCTTTAGGAGATCCAATCAAGTTTATATCATCTACATAAATGTCTACTATGATGAATCCCTTCAGGAATTTCTTTATGAATATGCACGAACATATACGATCATTATTATATCCTTTCCTAGACAAACAATCACTGCGCCTATTGTAGCACATTCTTTCGTATTATTTTAGTCCATATAGGGCTCATTTTAACCTAATACAACGCGTATTTATAGACTTGGTTTCTGGTGATTTAAATCCATTGGGGATTTTCATATATATCTCATTGTTTGGATTACCATATAGGTATGCTGTCATCACATCCATGAGTCTCATATCGGGTTTTTCAAAAACAGAGAGACTTATTAGATATCTAAATGTAATGATGTCTATGACTAGGGAATATGTTTCTTCAGAATATATACCTGATCTTTATGAGAATCCTTGAGCAACTAACCATGTTTTATACCATTGGATCTCATTCTTTTCATTTTTTTTCTCACAAACACTCATTTAAAACCTACAGGGTTTGTACTATAAGACCAAACACGCCACGTTATGCGAGAGAATCTATTTCTGCTTGAATCGCATCCTTCCATTTTGTCCATCTTGTCTGTTTCGACATTCAAGGATTGTTCGTGGTTTTAGTGTTATCCTCATTTTTATCACCCCTTTTAATCTCATCTGCTACTTCATATGAGAAAATGTCATACATGACAAATTCTTTTCGATTCCAAGTTTCTCATATTTATGTATAAAACAGAAATTTCTCATTATTGTTGAGTACTAGTAACACTTTCTTAGTCTATTCTGTGTTCTGAGGATATTCTCGACTAGAGCAATATGCGTTGTTTTCGACAAATTGAATCTTTGGTTCAAGACATCTTCCAGAGCATCATGAAATTTCTCTTCAGGTGCTGCTTCTTCAAAAGCATTAGGGTGTGTTATGTTATTCAGCCTCCTCTTCCGGGAGCTGAATCTTTAGAACCTTTAGGTCTTCCACATTTTTTTATGTGGAACTGTTTCATTTGCAGCTTTATTTGGTTCTTTGGGTATTTCAAATCTGGCAGGTATATTCATAGTTGGTATATGTGATCTAGTCACTTTTGCAACATCATTGAATGTGTCATGCCCCGCTTCCCAAAATACGGAAATATGGGCACGCGACTAAGGCCCAGCGAATGATGTACATCACTTATATGTTGTACAATTATACTCAACAATAAAACCATGATTTCAACCACGCATGAAATAAATTAATCATATAAACAAGGAATAAACTTAAGTAATCCATATAATAACCAACATATGGGGACATAAAACTTCTGGTCAAATGCCCGGATATACAATGCATCAAAATAATAATAATAATAACATGGAGATAAAGCATGAAACAAGATAAAGTAATGCAGGCTAAGTCTGACTCCATCCTGTAGAATATTTGATCACCAAGTCCTTATACAAGTTCCCCTTCAGTACCTGCAAACTCAACCTCTAGAGTTTGGGAGGGGGGTCTGTTAGAGCATGCTACAGATGGTAAGTAGTTCAAGCAATAAACATAATATGGAAGAAAGCAAGGAAAAACAATATGAATATCGGGTTGATATGATCATGTACATTACAAGTAAGGACAGCAAGATGCAATCATAACTGTGAGGTATAATCAATCGGTATGCAATAATCAATAATCAATAGTTAGTGAAAGGATCAACAGTCGATAAACAATAGTTAATAATCTATAATGCAATGACGATCAATAGTAGCCGATAATCAATAATGCGAGTGTCGATATATGCTCAATGTCAATCTTAATCATATCAGTCCTTTATTAGCCTATCCAATGCACGCAATAATATGTCTCATACAACAGGTTCGAGTTCATAATAATCATGTGAACGTTTGAGCTTAAGTGGTAAAGTGTACATGATCATGTACTCAGGTCTTCCAATAATAATAAACAATACATGATAATCGGGATACTGTAGTCAGTAACCTGCAATCAATCGATAACTAATAAACAATAAACCATGAATATGTAACCAATGGGAACAGGGTGTCAAGACAATATCAAGAAGGCATCAAGAGAGTATCAAGAGTTACGCAATGCATGATATGTAGTTGATCTACCGATCTACTGTATTAGTTCAATTCATTAAATACCTTATGTTTTATCCACTATGCCCGGAATTCCAGTCGCAGGCATACCCTGCGTGACTGAAATCAAATCGGCTTACCCAATATGTTGCAGGCTTACCCTGCGTGACTGTAATCCAATCGGCTTACCCGATATGTTGTCACCCCGGAAGTTACCAAAAGCTGATATATGGGCACTAGGGCTCCCCGCCGGAGGACTTAGAATCTTTCCCGTAGAGTCTCACTCTGTGGGGACTTCCTCTAAACCTTCTGCCCGCATCGGTCAACAAAGGACAAGACGGATATAATATTTTCCCAACTCCGCTACACTCGTCCTTACACTAGTGCAAAACTTGCTGTCGAGACAACGTCCTCTTGACAGGTGAACACCCTCGCTAGTGCCTGTTCTTACAATCAACCAAGACTCGATCTAGCCCTACCAAAACATCCATGCTACACCTCTCCCTTAGCTACGCGATCTAACTACCATAACCATACCCTAACTTGGTAAACAACTTGGCTTGCTATGAACAACTGGTTAAGTTCTACTTGCATACTCTTTTTATTTAGTCACCTTTATCATTAATGGATCTCAACCCATCCCTCACTAGGACTCAACTAGTCTTCAAGTCCGGCCGAAGGGTTGACCCGCCTCGGCCCACACTTGGCATGAACCAACAACGAATCGACCCCGTCGATCGCCACAACCGGCATCTACGCTTGGAGTTCGATTGCAACCTCAACCTGACCAAACAAGTAGCTCCCGCTAAACTTAACACTCCACGGTTCTCGGCAAGTGGTAGCTCCAACACAAACCATGAAATCCATCTATGTACGGCAAGTACGTCGGTGCACGAGTCATCTCCTCCAACGCGTTCGATGTAATATTCTACCCGTCTAGATTTGTCAACAAGACTAAATCATAGGGTCCCAAAACTCAACCGAAGTACCTCACGAGGTACACTACACTAGGAGCAAGTCCTAACACAAGAATACCCAAATAGGGGTTCTAAGAGTCCTAAAAACGACAATTTAAGATTCCAAACGGCAAGCACACACTTGGCGTTTATGCCAAAACGGAGTCATTCCCGATCCCGTTCTCTTGAGGAATCGCGATCGGGCGCTTCCCATGCTTCTACTCAAAGTAAAAAGCAAGTACAAGCATACAGTGGGCATGAATTTCATCCCAAAGTGGTCTACAACAATACCCCAACATCAAATATAATTTTTACTTCAAAACATTGAATAATGCTGTCTATATTGGAGTCTACAAGCAACTATGGACTACTCTTAGCAAGAAACTTTAGATCACTTAAGTCCTAACTCATATTCACACTTATAACATGATTCTTGACCTCAAACAGCAACTCTAAGCTAGTAAAGTACAAGTTCAAACTCATCTTCACGAACATGGTGCAAACCAGTGAGCTCTATATTTCACTGTGTTTCTGTCGTCACTTACAAAAATCATATAAAGTCGAATACTTGTCCAAATCAGGATTTATTGGTCATTCCAGAAAGGTCTATGTGTCTACTAAAAGTTCCTAGTTATAAGGCTCTTCAGATAAGGCCGTTTAGATGCGCTTATGGGTTCATCTTTAACAAGTATACAGACTTCCAGAACTGCAGATCAGATCAACACAGTCATGGGATAAAATCTATTTAAAATAGCATATGGTGTCAGATAATCATGAAATTTTAGAATCTAGTTCCTGAAACATGATATTACAACACTCTCAAAAATCAGGTAATTCTACCAAGTACATTTCCAATTATGTCCTTTTGAATGTTATTCAGAAACATGGCAGTAACAACAGCAGTTCTGTTTACTAAAATATTTAGCTCAGTTTGTATGATTTTATTGACATAGCTACAGTGGTCCAAATCTCATGAAATTTGAAACGTAGGTCTTAAATACATCCAACAATGACATAAAATTACAGATTATTCCCATAAGTATGCAGTGAGATACAAGTCATTCTTTCCTCAACAGTAACAAAAAAATTGCTTATTTCTATTCTGACCAACATGCAAGTTCGTCATTTATTTTAATAGCAGGGAAAATCAAAAAAATCTGTAAAAATTACTGAAGGTGTATGTCACCTATATGATCATCCTCTAAAAATTTCATATCAAAAATACCAAGTAGTGTTCATGAAATGAGCTACGGACTGACAGCAAAAATTCAATCTTTTAACAGGATTTTCTGGTTTGGACTACTTAGCACAAAACGAGTTATCTAAGTACATACAAGAGCATGCATGTCATTTTTCAGTCACTACAACCATCATTCAACATTCAAAACAACCAAGAGATTAGAATCACCCACCTTTGCTTGTAGTTTGACCTCCTTCTAGCTCCTTGCTTGTAGGTCCTCCTTCTTGACTCCTCTAGAGCTCTTTGCTTCTCCTCCTTGCTTTGGCCTCCTCTTTTCTTCTTCTTGGTTTTCTTCTTCTTCTCTTCACTCCAAATCAGTAACTAGGTCTTTCTAGTTAGTGTATAAGTGTTAATGGTTTGGGAGTAGAGAAAATGAGAAAAATGAAGTTAGGATGAGATGGGGGATTAAATAGAGTGAGAGGAGGTTGAATATGGCTGGGTTTTTTTTGAAGGGGGGGAGGGGGCAAAGAGGTTGAGGGCTGCATTGGGCAATAAGGGAGGTGAGATGGAGTGTAGGAGTGTACAAACCTCTTTGGGTTTCTCAACTCATGATGGAGAATCTCTTTAAATTTCAAACAAAACTCCAAACGCTAACCTTTTCCCTCCTTTCCCTCTTTTTTTTGGCCGGCCATAGCTTGGGCTTGACCCATTTGATTTTGTTCAAGTGTAGCTTAGTACACTTGTTTCATTTGGGTTCACAAGTCCAACTCAAAAGACATACATATATGTACACACACACACACACACACACACACACACATATATATACACATGCATAGTTGTACGCACACACACATATATATACACATGCATAGTTGTACGTTGCAAGGAAAATAAATATGATTCTTCCAATCATAAGAAAAGTATAATTTTACAAATAGTAGAGCTTGGTTTGTCTATAAAACGCATTCGTCAAAACCAGGGTCGTTACAATATGTATCGTGAGGTAACTACGGTCAAATCATCACAATAGAGACAATATCAACATGGGGATTCACACACAAATTGTCTCTAGAACCCAACTACACTACAAGCGGTATTTAGTGCTTGTATTTTGCAAAGAAATTTAATACAAGTTACTTGCCTTAACCGATGATGAAGATGAAGAAATCAAAAATAACGGGAACGGATTCCCGGAGCAACAAACTCAAACGAACGAAACGAAACCAACGATCACACGAACAAAAAGCGAGCAACAACCACAAATACAACCCAACGAACCGAACAACGAACAACTCCACACACACCCAATGGTGAGAGAACGACGCACACACACTAAGATCCCAAGGCAGCAGCAAGCTACTGTCGCTGGTGCTATCTGCGGCTGCGTCAAAGAGAGAGCGGCGGGGAACTGATGCCGCAGTCGCTGCTCCGACGGGGTGCTGGCTGTCTGGCGTCGAAGATGACAAGGCACAGCACTTTGGTGTTGTGCAGCAATAGAATAATAGGGAGAGGATCGGAGACGGGTGCAAGAGGCTGTGGTGCAAGGTGGGAGAAAGAACAGGATGAGTGAGCACAGGGAGACGGGCTAGATGGTCGAGAAGGTGAAGCACAGAAGTGGGGACGATGGGTAAGGGCGGCTTGGGTTTTAGGTGAAAGGAGATGAACAATCGGGCTTTATATAGGTGCATGGGTAGGGTTAGCTGAAGGGGGGTTTTCGGGTATGGGTTGATAACGGGGATGGGTTAGGGTGTTAAGTAAACATGGTAGGTATTTAGGATAGTTTGGTTTGGGTATTGCTGAGTATTAGATAATGGGGTGTGATATTGGGTATCGGGTAAATCAGTGGGTTAAGTGGGTTTTAGAATAGGATAAAGGGGTAGTTAATTAATGGATATAGTTAATAGGATGGGTTTTTGGGTTAAAATCTAATTGGTTAATGGATAGTCCAATAGGGTAAGGCATTAATAGATTAAAACAATGGGTTCAAGAAATAGGATAATACCACAAAGAAAATAAATAGAGTGAAACAAAAATGAGACGAGCACAAAAAAAAAACAAATAAAATAGGCACGAGAAATAGAATAGGAGAATCAAAAGTAGATCGAACAACAGAGACGAAACAAATGAGACAATTGGATCAAGAAAAACAATTAAAAGGACGACAAATAATAAAATAAATATATTGAAACAAAAGGTCCAATATATGGTCCAAGAAAAAGATACAAAGAGCAAAAAACACTAAAAAGAAAAAAATACACTCAAAAAATACATAAAACGAAAAACAGGGGTTACAACCTCGGCACGTTGTCCCTCCAAACGGTCGATATCCCACGGCACTCTACTTCAAATCAGAAAGTACTTGTACCTCCAGGATTTCACAGAGTCGGGGTTGTCGACTAGCACGACGTCCTTACGAGTGTTGAGATAGAACCGGTACTCCGTCCTTATCTTCTGGTGAATCTTGTACAACCTACGGAGCACGTTGAGGCGAGGCTCGATCCTAGCAACCTGGCAGTGGAGTATGAACCCCGTTACGTGTCTCCACATATTTGGCATCAGTTGGATCGGGCCCACGCCAAACCACTGTAGCACTTCCCTCACGAACGGGTGTAGGGGAAGTCGAAGACCCGCATTCAAAGCATCATAGGGAAACACACATACATCTGGAGGGAAAGAAGAGCAAGACCTCACGCCAGGACAAGGGAGGAGCAGCTCAAACTCCTCGGGAATCATAAAGCACGTTCTGATAGTACGAAGGTCCTCCTCGCTGAGCACAGAGATGATCTCGTTCGCCTCAGTATGATCTCGCGGTTCATTCTCTTCATAATGCCGCGCCATGCCGTGCTCGATGCGTGCCAACTCTTTAGCACTGTACTGCCTAACCCCCCTCTCAAGCGAGACACGGCTATGGAGTGCCTTCCAAACGCGCCCATCCTTCTCTTTCTCTCCACGATCGTCTCTACCATGGGCGATGGCTCGACCAACAAACCCTTCCCCTTGTCACCCTAGGAGTTACTGTCGGAGGAGTCACTTCGGCACGATCTGAGGGAGAGGTCTCTTTGCCAGAAAAAATCCTAGACATCTCTTTAAAATAAAATAAATTACCTCTAAAGTGACATGCACGGTCGGAAAGATCACTGGAGATCGAAAAAGCACACCGGAGTCAGGGAGAGTGAATTTTTCTCGTGAAAGTGAGGGGGGTGAAGATTTATAGTTGCTCTTAGTGGGCCTGGGCCGGAAGATCAAAAGGCCTCTGAGAATTCCAAGAGTTACAAAGACCTAACAGTTAGAAATACCAAAAGGCGACGGTCAACTCACCAAGAAGTCAAACCGCCAGGAAGTCCAACTGCCAAAAGTTCAAACCTCCTCCAGTCGTTCACCATGTTCGACGAGTCGTTCGACACGTTCGACGCCTCGTTCGACACGTCTGCCACTGGTCGTCAAACAGATGTGATTCCGAACGAAAAAGAGCAAAATGCATTGACCAGTCAACACTGCCAGTGCCACGTGTTGTTCCCTGACCATTCGACACGTTCGATGCCCCGTTCGACATGTTCGCTGCTGGTCGTCGAACAGACGCGATTCCAAACGAAAAAGGAGCAAAATGAGTTGACCAGTAAATGCTGCCAGTGCCACGTGTCATTCCCTGGCCGTTCGACATGTTTGACGCCTCGTTCGTCGCTGGTCGTCGAACAGATGCGATTCCGAATGAAAAAGGAGCAAAATGCATTGACCAGTCAATGCTGCCAGTGCCACGTGTCGTTCCCTGGCCATTCGACACGTTCGATGCCTCATTTGACATGTTCACCGCTGGTCGTCGAACAGACTTGATTCCGAATGAAAAAGGAGCAAAATGCGTTGACCAGTCAATGCTGCCAGTGCCACGTGTCGTTCCCTGGTCGTTCGACACGTTCGATGCCTCGTTCGACACGTTCGCCGCTGGTCGTCGAATAGACGTGATTTCGAACGAAAAATGAGCAAAATGCGTTGACCAGTCAACGCTACCAGTGCCACATGTCGTCCCTTAGTCGTTCGACATGTTCGATGCCTCGTTCGAAACGTTCGCCGTTGGTCGTCGAAAAGATGTGTCTCTGAACGAATTGTGAGCGAAAGACTTTGACCAGTTAATGGCTCCAGTGACACGTGTCGCTCCTCCATCGTTAGCCACGTTCGACACATTCGCCACGTTCGACGACACGTTTGACATGTTCGCCACGTTCGACGTCACGTTCGATGCGTTTGCCACGTTCGACACGTTCATCACGTTCAACGCCACGTTCGACGGCATGTTCGACACGTTTGCCGCCACTTTTCAAACCGATGTGGTCCCAAATGAAAATGGGGGGAATCAGAAGTCCATGTGCGCCATCAGATCACTTTGAAATTCGCGTCACAAGCAGATTAGTGGCCCAGATTCAACCACGCCGCCAAGCATCGATCCATCGTCTGATCGTTCAGATATTCGCGCCAATGGCTGATGGACACCCCAGATCACGCCACGTCAAAAATAGGGTGATTAGAATTATTTTTTATTTAAAAATTGCGAAAAAAGGGTTAAAATTTTAGGAAAATTAATTAAAAATTCTAAAAAATAATTATAAATTTGGGTAAATATTTTTGAGTCCCCGGGTAAGTAATTATTGGTTAGAATAATTAATTAGTGCTCTCAAAAAATAAATCATCTCTTTGCAAAATTGAATAAATGATTCGAAAAATAATTAAAAAATCGAGGAAAATCACTAAAAATCTAGAAGAGCCTAGGAACAATCTTGGGCATGTTACCAGCTCAGAAAAGCTTCATTACCCCTCAAACAAGATTCGAACACCCTTTAAGAATTCCGATAAAGTCCTATACGCCATTAAACAACAAAACTACTCCCCAAAGGCCATAGCACACAGTCTTTAGGAGTTGGGGGCTCGTGAGATGGCTAAAAATGGGGTTAAATAGGAACTGTCCAAATTGGACACAAATCTTAAAGTTTACAGGGGCAAAATGGTAATTTCCCTACAGACGGGTTCGAAATGGAAACCGGGTCTCTCCCCTTGGGCCCAATAACCCGTGAACGAATCTATTCAGCTGAGAATGGGTCCTAACCCATTAAGAACCGGTTCAGTAGGATATGAGGAAATCCTGGCTCGACCTAATCTACTGGAGGTGGTTTCAACCACTTCAATCCGTTCACACCGGAAAGTAGGGATTCGTTCTTATCCCGAAACAAATCTCCATGGCGAATATAAATACCTCCCTATCTACTACCGTTACAAGGTGATCACTCTTTTCCTACCTAAAGCTCTTTCCTTTTCTTTTCTGAGTATTGACAAAGAGCGTCGGAGGGTTGGTCGCAGGGATCCATCTCGATGTTTCGAACGTTTGTGCAGGTCCATGAGAGGACCAAGGAGTCAGCCTATCAACAAGGAAAGATGTCAGATTTGTCCCGTTCGAGTTCTTGCGAATCTTCAAATTTATCTGATTGCCCCCACACCGAAATCAGCAGCAACATATATAAAACAAGGTAATTGCTTAATATAATTAGAAATTAAAATAAAGAAATGGTGATGTGAAGTTATTCATGAAATGAAGAGTGTTGTGTATGTGATTAAATATGATAAGTAAAAGAATTATATATATGAATTTATATAGTGTTATGCCTTTAAAGTGAAAAAATTATCTATGTGAAATGATATGATGTACGGTGTATATGAGATTAACTATGAAGGAATTGTATGTGAGAAATTAATGTGAGTAATTCGAACAAATTGTGGGATGGAAAATACAAGAAATAACGAAAGTGTATATGTATGATATAATATTATGTGAATGTACAATAAAGTTATATGTGATATTATTGTGATGCATATAGTGATGTGTGTTAGTTATAGATATATAGATGGGTGCAGATTTGGAGAGTACTTTGATATAAAGTCATATTTATGATGTTTTTATATTCACATTTCAGGTTGAATCATATTATCTTGATATTTGTAAGTTCAGTCTAATTTCTTATACAATTTAATTTATTTGCTAAACTAGTAAATAATACTCACACCATTAATGGCTAACCCCTTGTTGTTTGGGGGGTTAGGGGAGTCCCAGGACAACCCTAGACCCCCTACTCTTGTAGGTCCTCAGTGGTGCAGAGGTGTGGCGTACACTTAGTTGAGTGATTCTTTTATTTTGAAATGTTTGTCTAAGTAGTGATATGAATAGTGAGATTTATGGTTTAAATTTTATTTTGGATGTATAAACATGTAGATGACGATGATGAGTATAGTGTGGGGTAGTATGTTACGTTTTTTACCTGTAGCCATCTCGTTGTGGAGTACCGGGCCCTATGATATGTTTTACAAGATTTTTTCTAAATATTTTTACTACGTTTTCGAAGAAATTTATGGTTTTTATTTGATAATTAATATTCTATTATGAGTTTGGCCCCCAGAGCATGATAATTATATTGTCTGTGTGTTTCTGCTCATTTTGGCCTGGGGAGCCCATGAAAATATTACTTGTGTTGTAAGCTACAGAATTTAAAACAGAATTCCGTAAGTTTTTTGTGTTTCAGGGCAGAAATTTCAGGGGAAACTCTGTCAAAATTTTATTTGAAATATAACTATCTTAGTTTATGTTTAAAGTAACTTAGAAATTGAAAGAATTGAAATTAGTGTTATAGATTGATATATTAAAAAAAATAGGGTGTTACAAAGGGACTAGACTACATGGTAACATTGGTCACAAATAGGTTATGTCAAATTACTGACATTCTCGTTACTTGAGTAGTAGTGATGTATTGCTAGATATAGTTAACTGTTTGTAATACTCGAATATGATTTTAGTATTACTGTCGACGTAATGAGAACTTAAAGGGTCACACACTTAGAATGGATCGAAATTGAGATTTAAATTCATAAGATGAATTTAATTAGGGATCCAAGTAAGACTTGGACTCTTGATATTGGTTGGACATTTAATTAGATTAAATGGGCTGACTAAATTTCAAAGGCCCACACACGGATCTGATCCAAATCAGATTATGAGCCCAACAACCTCATTACTCTCTTAGGGTTGGTTTTCTGCACCTATATATATATAATATGTATCTGTGGAAATGACACATGAAAAAACCCTATCCGTCACAGAAAGTTAGAGAGGGGGGGGGGGGGGGGGGGAGAGAGAGAGAGAGAGAGAGAGAAAGAAATCATAAGAAGGAACATCCCCCTTCCCACAGCTAGTACCGCGGTCTGAGGGAGAGCCGTTTTTCATTTCGCTCGTGTGGATACTGTAGAGGCACAGAAATATTGTAATGCGGTAATCGGCATA
The DNA here is from genome assembly GCA_017893485.1 of Hemerocallis citrina. NCBI lineage: Eukaryota > Viridiplantae > Streptophyta > Magnoliopsida > Asparagales > Asphodelaceae > Hemerocallis > Hemerocallis citrina. The sequence goes on along the minus strand of CM030359.1, from coordinate 401,615,770 downwards.
TTATGGAGACTATAGATCCATCTTTAAGATATAACCCCTAAACACGATTTATGATTTTCACATGGATTCATGGCTAGGTTTTGATAATTTTGTAATTTTTTAGCTATGTATTTAATCTGTGATTGTATTCGAAACCTAACAATTATTTTGTACATTGTATATCCGTGCACTTTGACCTGATGTTTATATTTCCAGATGTTGATTATTCTGTTGATTACTTAATTTTATTCCCTGTTTATATGATTTATTTTATTTCATGCAGGCCCGGCCCTGGGGTAGAGCGAACTGGGCTCATGCCCAGGGCCCAAAATTTTTAAGGGGCACCAGCCCAGGCCCAACACTAATATATATATATAAAAAAACAATTTTACTTATTACATTCTGATTAGGAGTAGGAGAATGACACCTTATTCTTTATAATATAAAACAATTTTACTGTGATTACTTGGGAAGGGTTCACCTTTATATGGCATTTATGTGTAGCCTGTGGTGCTGGCCTGTTATATTACTGCAGCTGCATATTCTCTGCATTTTCTGGAAATTGTGGCATATTATAAGGGTGAATAGGCCTTTATAGCTTGATCTAGCTCTCACAGCACAGTCAAATTCTAATAGCATGATAGCATATTGATCATACCAAAATATTCTGTCTCCTGCTAAACTTTATTTAATTCCATACAATGACTTGAAATTAAATTTTATTTTTCTATCAACATTTGTTTAAAAGCTTTGTGTAAGATGATGCATCCAATCAGCAACCACTTGAAATTATTTTTCTATATAAACTTTGCCGACAAGAGCGTTGAATTAGTTTTACCCTTCCCTTCAGGGTTTCGGAGAACTACGACTCTTACTTTTGCATAGGGTGGCAATAAATCGTATTCATATCCGATATACGCAGGGCCGGCCCTGATATGAAGGCAGGGAAGGCGGCCGCCTCGGGCCCCCGCGAAATTCGCCATTTTTGGGGCCCCCGATTTCAAACTTTCCTTGTAAATATAGGCACGCGTTTCGCGCATAATTTATATATATATATATATATATATATATATATATATATATATGGGGCAGGGGGGCCCATTTCGGAAGTTCGCCTAGGCCCCCCGGAACTCAGGGCCGGCCCTGATTTTATGCGTGGCTGTGATCATGATTATATTGTTCAGTTATAACTGTATTGCTTATAAATGATGTATATCATTTGTTGAGTCTTAGTCACGTGTCTGTACTTCCATATTTTGAAAAGTGGAGCGTGACAATATTACCTCAAGACTTGACAATATTTATACACATTCCTATTAATCTAAATACAAAGCATCTCTAATATTGAGGGTTTTGTGACAGCCTTATAATCAGAATTGAACCTACAACTGAATTACTCCAAGTATTTATACTCATAAATACATACGCTAAAAGCTTACAGCACAGTCTTGCAGGATAAATATACAGAGATACACTGAATATATACATATTGTAAAACAACCCCAAACGAGTACAGGAGTTGCTCGCGGAGTATTTTACTCTTGCGGTAAGTCCTAAAAGATAAATTCAAGATATAACATTTGCCCTGCTTATCTAATGATGAGATAACACATTACTGACAGTCTAGTGGTGGGGTCCAAGAGAGCAAAAGGAACAAAACTAACGATTTAATTAAATTTAAATCACCAACTAAAAATAATCCTCATCTAAAACAATCAAGATAATACAAATCCAAAACAATAACCGATGAAAACAAACATAACAACCTAACTATAAATATCTTGATTTTTTAATATAAAACTAGTATACCCCTGTACCTCCCCATATATACAACTTTTTTTCCGTATAATTATAATCTAGTATATCAACATTCAACAATTATGTAGTAAAGGTATTACAGAGAACACAATCTTCACTCAAGTATTTGATGGTAATAAGGACAATCTTCACACTCAAACATTTAACTTCTTGTATTTTACTTTATCTCCCAAATCCACAGAAACAATCAAGACGACGTGGAGAATAAGGAAGAGAGAGTTAAAGCAAACTACCTGTTTTGAACCTTCACGAGCAAATTAGAGCAAAAAGCAGTTGACTTTCTTCCTTAAAGTATATTTCTTAACACCTAAAAGACAAAATTTTCGGATTATAGAACAGAAGTGAATCATAATTAATCTTAAATATAGGGTTCTAAACACGCATGTCCATAACAAAAATGTGTGTGTGTGTGTGTGTGTAGAAAAGTGAGTCTCATATAGAGTATGAGAAAATTATTTTCGTACAAAGTGATTATACTCAATTGGTGGGGCCCTTATGGAAGATCCACTCCATCCATCATGTTTATCATACTAATGGATGTATGTGTAGAAAAAATCAAAGATTTGGAGGTCATTCACTCATACATCATATGGTTGAAAAATGAACGATTTCAACAGTAATTATTTTCTTATAGATTGTAAGGGTGGGTAATATGTGATTGTGCGTTTTGGGTTTGGTAGCTATTTATTGGTTATTTGTTTATAGATTGTATGGTTAAGTTGTAGAAAATGTTAATTATTTGCTTTTAATGTTTAGTAGTCTAGAAGAATCTACTCTAATGGAGTTTTGGGTTTTTCATTTTTGAGGTATTGAGTATGTTCATAATGTATTTGATGAAATTAATTAAAGGTGGTTGTGAAGGGAAGCTTCAGAAATTTGTTTGTTGGGATTTTGCATTCATGTGGATGTGCTAATAATAATAATATGTGATTTTCGTGTTTTGTCCTGTTTTTATTAGTATGCAAATTGTGGTACATTTTAACTAATTAAAATGAATGTTATGTAGGCTGTTTTGTTTGGATACTATTGCTCGGGGGAATGACGCGTTTTCAGGTATCATGAGGCGAGGGAGGGGGAAGGAAGTCTCGAACAATGAGGAGATGGCGATATGCTTGCATGCGTTTCTGGATTTGTCGCATGTCTCTCCAGCTACTTTTGTTTATCTGTTGAAGGAGTGTTACCTAAGTAGTCAGTTGTCTTATCACTTTTATTTTGATGACATTATTGTCGTACATACTGCATTCTCTAAGTGGCAATTCTGTTTTTATTAGTATGCAAATTGTGGTACATTTTAGTTGATTAAAATGAATGTTATGTAGGCTCTTTTGTTTGGATACTATTGCTCGGGGGAAGGAAGCGCTTTCGGGTATCTTGAGGTGGGGGAGGGGGAAGGAAGTCTCGAACATTGAGGATATGGCGATATGCTTGAATGCGTTTATGGATTTGTCGCATGTCTCTCGAGCTACTTTTGTTTATCTGTTGAAGGAGTGTTACCTAAGTGGTCAGTTGTCTTATCACTTTTATTTTGATGACATTGTTGTCCTACATACTGCATTCTCTAAGTGGAATTTCATTCGACCGATAATTGAAGGTTCACTGTTGTCTTTGAGTACTAACCAGCATTAATGTGTGAACTGTTATGTTGAACTGTCAAGACCATTTGCATGTGTACTAGAACATGCTAGCCTTTTGTTTAGATATTTGGTGTCATATGTAATACCCCGTATCTTAAGATATAATAATAATAATAATAATAATAATAATAATAATAATAATAAATATATAGTCCATGAATGATGATGGGCTTAATGGATAATTAATGGGCCATGATAAGATTGTGGGCTTGATTAATTGGATTATTAATTAGAGTGGGCCTGAGAATAATATAAGTGTGAGTTGGCATTAAAAAAATGCCATGCATGGAGCATGAATGCTCAACTGACGTGAGGTGAGTTGGAATATGGTGGGATGAGTTGTGACATAATCCCACATCGGTGGGGATTGTGTAAGTGTGTGAGTTGAAATATAGTTGCCTATGATCAAAGGTTACCAATTACGCATGACACTTTTTGTGAGGATCAACGAATTATATAAGTATACCAATTCATATCCGAGATACAGAAACTTACAGAATGCTAAGAATATGGAATGCAATAGCAGTACGTCAAGTTCCTACAGTATCTCATCATTTGTAATAGGTAACAATTCAAAGATCCTTCATTTCTTTTTATAATCAAATCAAAGATTAAAATTTTTATTAGAAAGATTCTATTTTTTCAGTTTTATTTTTTGTTTAAAATTTTTATGTTTGTAATTTTTGCAGGAACTATTGCGACTACTGACTTGGCGCACGATTCGGTGAGTCTTTTTATTTTTCTTCAAATTTCGCAGTATTTTTTTGTTAATTGTTTTTCTGAGTTTGATTTGATTTTTAGGGTTTAGGGTTTAAAATTTAGGGTGATTGAAGCACGTGATTTTTATAGAATTGGGGGGAAATTAAGTCTTTGGAAACTTTATGCAATATGATTCAAAAAGGTTTTCACTTTTCATGTGTATTTGTGTAATTCTTCTTTGATTTTATGTTAGTTACATTGCTGTTTAAAATTAAATAATTTTATGAAGTTTTTTACTCCATGTAAGTATAAATTTTAAGAATTGTGGTTCTATATGGTAAATGAAATTTGTTTTACCTTTTGTAGGAAATGAAAAGTGATGGCTTTAGTCTTTGAATGGTAGAGGGTAAATATCATATTTTCTACATTTTTTGTTTTGTTTGAAAAGTTTTGGTGAATTGTAGTATTGTATGTGTGTTTAATGATTTGATCATTTTGTTGATGCACAGATAAGGAGTAATATAGAACCATTGGAGGTAAATATTAAGGAACTTCGTAGACAATATGAGTCTTTGCAAGCAAGCTTTAGATTGGAGGAAGCTGACAAGATTGCAAGTGATTTTTAAAAATACCTATTTTTTGGTATCTCTAAATTTAGGGACCTAAGGTTTACCTATGTTTAGTATTGGAATTGTTGAAAAGTTACACATCGAAAATTTTGGGGTTTCCTTTCAGCTGAATAGAAAATATAGAATGATGTTGGTTTGGAAACGTGGATTGGTAATCTATACTTTTGTCATATTTTGATATAGCTAATTATTAATTATTTTTCCCTCCATGCGTGTCTGATGTTGATTTTATATAATTTGAGAGGGAATGCTTGATTTGAGAGGGAAGGAAGTTGAGAAGCACAAGGTCAAGAAGTAGATAGCAGAGTACATCAAGGAGTCTGAGAAGAGCCACATCCCAACTTCGGTAATTATTCGACTTTTTTTCTTTCCTTTAAATTGAATAGAAATATAAAATTATGTTGGTTGATTTGGAAGTGTGAACCGGTTAATTTATAAATTTTTCATCTTTTAATTATATTATGATCGAAATAGTTAAGGGGCATCTTTAAATTTTTTAGTTCCATATAACTTTATGACTGAAAATTATTTTAGTCTGTGCAATTTGCACAGGGTAAGACTAGTACAATATAACACAAAAGGATGCACTTACCTAGAATTGATCGATCATCATGATTAAAAATATATATGCAAAGAAATTCACAAATATAAAATATATTGACCAAGAACTGAATCAGTAAGTTATAGTATAATTATATGTTGGTAAAATACGATAGAAAGGATTATCATGAGAAAATAAAATACTGTGAGGGTAACAAAGGGTTTCATCTGATCAAGTGGGGAATAGTCTGTAAGAGAAGAGAATTCGGCGAGTTAGGAATTCTGAATCTCCACGATATGAACAGAGCGCTCCTTAGCAAGTGGTGGTGGAAGATCTATAATCGGCACAAAGGATGGTGAGGCTATTCGTTTGATTTGTTCCAAAAGTGGAAAAAGTATCGCTTTGGAGGAAGAAGCGTGTTCGGAAAAGTATCTTTTCTTTGGAAAGGAGTGGCTAGACAAGGGGAGATATTCAAAACTAACACTAGATGCAGGATTGGGAACGGAAAAAAAAAACAGATTTTGGAAGGATAAGTGGTACGGGAACAGAACATTAAAAAACATTTTCCCACAGGCTGCGGCACTCACAGCTAACAAAGATTCTCTGGTGGGGGACGTATTGAAGAATGGGAAACTTAGGCTTATTGTTTCTACCAGGCTGGATCCTGAGAGTATTAATCAGTTCGAAAAACTAAATAGGTACATCCAAGCAGAAGGCAGACAAATAACCAACGACGAAGATGAGATAAGGTGGAATATTGATGGCTCAAATAATTTCTCGGTTTCTACAATGTATAAATGGCTCAATGATAGGGCGGTTAGATGTAAAGAAGAAAACATTATTTGGGACTCTCAGGTTCCTCTTAAAGTAAAAGTGTTTTGCTGGCTGGTGCACAACGACGCGATTCTGTCAATGATCAACCTTAGGAAAAGAAACATGCGAATTGATGTGAGGTGCGAGTGATGTCTAGAAGCGGAAGAAAACGTCACACACTTATTTTTTGCGTGTCATAAGGCTGCCCTCATAGGGGAGGTAATCTGTAGGGGGTTTGGATGTACGGTGCATCCTAGTTCAACTTCAGACATTTGGGGGAGATGAGGGAAACGTTAATCAGGGTAGAGGACAAAACGGGCTTGGAACATAGTAGTAGCGGCAACATTGTGGAATCTATGGCTAGACCGAAATGATTTATGCTTCAGCAATATTTTATATACATTTTCTACCTCAATGCATAAAATTTTCCTTCTCATTCATGACTAGGCAGGGTATGTGGGAGCTAAGAAGAAGATGAAGATGAACGAGGAGGAGTAGATGCACGAGTCTACAGGGGGAAAGCTCGACTCTCATTCACTTTGGGACAGCTTTGGCTTATAGCTTTTATTGTACTTTATGTATTAACCGTTGCTACTAGATGTTTGTTATTTTCTTTTGGTTTTAGTGGATGTAATGATGGAGCTGTAAGCTCCGGTATTGGGTTGTATTTTGTACTGCTTGGTTTCGTTAATCATCATTAATGAAATGATGACGAGGGGTCATCCTTTTATCAAAAAGTAAAGTACTTCCATGTCAAAATATAAGTCATTCTAGCCTTTTTGTTGTTTCGTAATATAAATCACTTTATATTTTCGATGAGATGTCTTGTCATTCTAAAATGTTCATGAATTAATCTATATATGAGATTTCCAATTTTACCCTTGTCCTTTTTTGTAAGAGAAGTAATAAAAAAGTTGTAGAGAAGGGAAAATATGACATTGTATGATTGATGGCTCATTTATGAGCTTCAAAAACCAAGAGTGCGTATATAGTACTTTTACGCAATCCTAGGTTATTTCTTAATAGTCATGTAGAAACCTAGAATGACTTATATTTTGAAACAGAGGGAATATATTATTACCTTTCTTGTGTGGTTAAACCAGCGGCCTAGAGTTCATCGAGACATGGTGCTGATAACGTGTTACAAAAGATAGAGAGATGTAGACGAATCAAGTAGTGTGGCTTTTCATTCATAACATATATATAGAGGGGAAAAGTTAAGGTTAGGATTTGATAGTTTGGTTGGGCTGTGATGAGTATAATTTATACCTGATTTTATTACTCTTTTTTAAGCAAAAAAATTATGAATTTGCGTTTATTTATTTGAATTTCATCTTTCTTAATTTTATTTATTTTTTTGTTTTTTAAGGAATGAGATGTTTGTTAGGATTGTGACCTCAAATACACTTAGGCACGGAGTACTTGAAGTTAGAGAAGAAAAGGAGGAGACAAAGACAGCAAGAGAAAACAACAGCAAGTAGAAGAAGTGTAGTCTGGAGAGTTGCGGTCGACCGACCTGGGTGTAACATCCCATATTTTTATTTTAATTAAAAATGCATTTTTCAAATTTTGCACGATGCACGTGTAAATTTTTTTACACTCATTGACTATTTTAGCATGCATGAGTCTTTTTATTTCTATTTAGCCTTCCTTTAAACCCATGGACCTAAGTTAGATTCTAGCCCAATAGATTAATTAAAAGGAAAGCCCACTAGACAAACTAATTAGATTAATTAAAAAGAAAGCTCACAAGACAAGCCCATTAATAAAAATTATTTTTAAGTTGTGCATGAACTCACACATGACATGTAACAACTTTTAATATACATTTTAGAACTATAGGAATTGTATTTAATATTGTGTATGTGTGTGCACTAGTGCACAACACGTGCACGTGTGAATGTGAAGAGGCTAGGGGGTGGCCGGTTTTTGGAGAAGAGAGGGTTGGGGGTTTGAGTTTTGTAGAGGTGAAATAGTGAAAAGTTGGGAGTTATGGGAGTTAAGAAATGAAGAGTTGAGTAAATTTATTAGGTGGAGAAATTTACAATTTAGACTCACTTTGTCCTATAAATACCTTAGTTGTTTTCTTCTCATTTCACGCTTAAAATAAACAATTTTAGAGAGAGGAAAAAGAAAGAGAGAAAGAGAGTATTCTTGTGCATTGACCTTGCTAGGAGGAGAAGGAGCTAGGAGTTGCCTTGTTGGAGCTAGGAGCTAGAAGTTGTCTCTTCATCTTGGTTATTCATTCTTCATAAGACGTGGGTGGTCTCTATATTTTCTAATTCTTAGGTTGAGCATGCTAGAAAATGATGTTAGTAATATAGATCAATTGGATGTGTTGTAGGTAATCTTGTATTTTTCTAAACATAAGACATGCATGCTAATTTATTACATGAGTAGTAATGATAAATTTGATGTGATGACTAGAGAACAAATCCATGTTTTTATTATGTGCTAAATTGTAGAAATGTTGCTATTGATTGAGAAACCAATTGTCACCATGTTGATTGTAAATGAGAAAAGATGAATATTTTGCCATACGCATGTTAATTTATAAACTGGTAATTGTAAAGACAATTGTAGAGATTTTGTTGTAGTCATCATGTTGGTGGAAAATGAGAAAAAGAAATAGAACAAATCCATGCCATTGTTTGTACTATGAATAGTAGTAAAATTTTATTATTAACATGTTATTTAGAAATGAGAAAAAAAAGATAGTGAGTTATGGCCATATACGCATTGTTAAATTCACAAATGTAGAAATACATAATGAAAGGAACACTTGTTGAGATTTTTCCCTTTTGATAAAAAAATGAATTTTGATGAATTTGCATTGATGCACATACAATCATTTCTTTTATTTGTAAGAGGTACAATATGCTAGTTTTGATTAAAATGAAGAAAGGAAATTTATGTTCATTAAAGAGAAGGAGAAAATCTGAAGTATAAATACAATGTTTAGAACACAAGTTTGAATATTCGAGAATCACTGTTTTCAAGTAAACTTGGTTTGGAAATAATTTGCACAAACCCAAAACTGCAGTCTGTAGGTGTGACAGTCGACTGGTAAGTTTTGACAGTCGACCGTCGCGAACCTGGCTGCAATGTTTTCTTGGAGTTTTGGATTTTCGTGCAGGACAGTTGACTGACCTCTTTTCACAATCGACTGCCACTGCTTTGATTATGTTTTCTTAAAAGCTTTGGATTTTGCACGGGACAGTCTAATGGCTACAGTATGCAGTCGACTGTCACTGCTCTGATCGATGGATTTCTTGAGTTGGATTTCACACGGGACAGTCGACCGATCATTCTATGAAGTCGACTACTACTGCTTTAACCGATGTCATCTTGAGTTTTCTGATGCTTCTTTTGAACGAAATACTTGATATGGGTTGAGATATGAAGTTATTATATGTGCTTAAGTTGTCAATGAGATTTCAAGTGATGAATTTATTTTCATGAAAAGAAGTATTGTCTTATTTTGAATTGTGAATGAATAAATGAATCATGAATAATATTAAGACAAGACATTGATTAATTTGTGAATAAGTTGAAGATATGAACATATTTGAGTTTAAGAAATGATTATTGAAGGGTATGAGTACCCATGGATTCTTGTACATGAAAGGTTGTGATTTAGAGTTAGTAAGACCTCGGGTACCGGCATTGTTGAAATAAAAAGAATTGAGTTATATTTTGAGATTTTCCATGGAGCTATCTCGGCATTTGTGCTTAAGTCCTGTAGGGGGTAAAACTAACTCTAGGTATGATAAATTATTCATATCTTGAACTTAAAAACTAGGCACTAAGTGAAGATGTTGTAAAACCTAGGCAAACGTAAGTGGGGCACTCTATATAGTCGGGCAGTGAATTTACTGCGGTGGTTCTCTGGGACTACAAACCCAGTCGAGCGGTAGATTCCAGGACTATGGTTGCCTCGTGGGAGATGAACTTTTATTTTAAATCCGGGACTATGCGTAGTCGGGAGGATAGTTTGCCGTACTCCAATGTATATATGTATACCGGGGCTAGAGGGGCACTTGCAGGAGGTTCGCACGACGATGAGTCTGTATAACAGTCGGGCGGTGGATTTACTGCGGTGGTTTCCGGGACTGGGATCCATACTCGTGGAACGTCTCAACTTTGTTTTATTACTGGTGTTACCGCTGAATCTGGTGTGGGGGTAAACAGATAGAATTTGTGGGTTCGTGGAAAAACCTGAATAGTGAGTCCAAACCTGTTCGTCGGAGTTGGGATGCCGACTCCCGCCATTCACCTGCAAGGAAGTGCGATACACCGGGATTGATCTCGGCGATGCACCCTCCGACGCTCTTGTCAGTAACCAGTGATGATTAAAAAAGAGCTTAAGTTGGCAAAAGAGTCATTCACCTGTAATAGTGGTAGGTGGGGGGTATTTATAGTCGCCGTTGGGATCAGATCAGGAATATGATTCCTGTGATCTGATAAGGCGTAAAATCCTCGTAATCAGATTAGGAATGTAATCCCTTAATTCCCGGTGAAAGGATAGTCGCGAATCAGGCCTGTTGATTTGGTTCAATCAGAGACCCTAATTCTATCCTGTCGGACTGGGTTTGTATCGGGTCGGGGCCGGTACCCAGTTGAGGTGGATCCGTTTGCGGGTTATTGGATCTGTGAGAAGGAGACCCAGTACCCGCTTCGGACCTGTTAGTAGGTAAAATTACCGTTTTACCCCTGAGCTTTAAGATTCATCTCCGATGTGAACGGTCCCGATTTAATCCTATTTTTAGCCATATCACGAGCCCCCCACTCCTAGAGACTGAGTTTTTCAGTCTTTAAGGAGTAGTTTTACTGTTCTAACGACGTACAGAATTTTATCAGTGTTCTTAAAGGATTTTTGGATCTTGCTTAGGGTGTAACGGTGTTATTATGGGCTTGTAAAATGCCCAAAAATATTCTTAGAATTTTCTGGATTTTTGGTGATTTTTCCAGATTTTTCCAGATTTTTCTGGATTTTTTCTCATTTTTTTGAATTTTTTATTCATTTTCCGAATTAAATAATTAATCATCAAAAATATTAATTAATTATTCTAATTTAATAATTATTTTTCCAGAATTTTAAAATAATTTTTCTGAATTAATAATTATTTTTAGAATTTTTAATTAATTTTTTTTGATTTTTTAAATATTTTTTCGGAATTTTTAAATAATTAAAACAATTAAATAAATAAATAAATAATTTAAATATACCTGGACACGTGGCGCAATCTGTGCCATCGGATCCCGGCACGAATCTCGAGGAGGCGCGTTTCCCAAAAAATCGTTATCTTGTCGTTTAGCGCACGTGGTGCGATCTGGACCGTCCATCACCAGAAGCGCGAATTTCTGAAAGATCCAACGGTCGTAGTCGCTCGGCGGCTTTTTTCTCCATTTTTGGAGCTCGGATGGGGACTTGCTCGGCAGTCCGACCGGGAGGTGAATTTTTTTTTTTTTTGATTTTTTTTCCCCGCCTCCTCTGTTCTTCTTCTCTTCTTCGTTCTGTTTCCTTCCTTCCTCTTCTTCGTCTTCGAAGAACCTCGGCGAGAGAGAGAGGGTCTCAGCGACGGGGACAGCTTGCGAACGAGGAGGCGAGCTGGGCAACCGAGTGCAGCTCGGTTGAGGGAGACGATCTCGGCATTGTGGAGCTTAAAGGAGAGGAGCTCGGTATGGCGAGGAGGTGGCCGATGATGGCGTCGTTGGCCATGGTGAAGCTCGTTGGTGGAGAGCTCGGAGCTCGTCTCTTTGAGCTCGCTCGTGGAGAGCTCGGAGCTCGTTGGTGGAGAGCTCGGAGCTCGCTCGTTGGCCATGGTGGAGCCCGGAGCTCGAAGCTCGTCTCATGGAGGGCTCGGAGCTCGTGGCAACGATGGGTTCGTTGAGGAAGGAGCTCGGAGCTCCGGAGTGGGAGCTCGGCTCAATGGGGAGGTTCGTAAAGTTGGAGTTGGCACTCGACAGTTGGGTTTTGGAGCTCTACGTCAGTGGAGAGCTCGGAATGGAACTCGAAGCTCGGAGTTGAGGAGAGCTCGAGCTCGCAAAGTTGGCGAGGGTGGATCTCTGGATTGTGGGCTCGATGGCCGAGCTTTGGCCATGGCAGGGAACATGGGAGCTCGTCGAAGGAAGAGGGAGCTGGGCTCGGCCTGGAGAACTCGGCGGGGCCTCGGAGCTCGTGAGGAAGACGGAGTCGAGCTCGGGAGAATGGGCGAAGAGGTTATAGGAGGAGTTCGGCCATGGAGGTGGCGAGGCACGGAGGTTGAGATCGGAGTTTGAAGGTGAGCTCGGGTTTTGTTCTCTTGGTTTTGGCGGGAACGAGCGGAAGAAGAAGGAGAAGAGGGTACGGGTCGGTTGTGGGTATCGGATCCGAATCCGACCCGTTAGCCTTAATTTTTTTTTTTTTTTTTTGGCTTCTTGTTCGGCGAATCCGAGCAAGGATTTTGAGGCAAATTTTTGGCCATTTTGCAGCTCGGTGGGGCAGTAGCTTGAATGGTAGATCCGAGCTACGTAGCTCGATCTGGACGGTTGATCACGATCGTGGCGCGAATCACGAGACGGGCTCAGTTCCTGTTGCCGCTAATTTCGGTGTGGGGGCAAGCAGATGAATTTGTGAGTTCGTGAGAAACCTGAATAGGAAACACCTAACCTGTTCCGCCGGAGATTGACCGTTGACTCCCGCCGTTCACCTGCAAGGAAGTGCGAGACACCGGGGTTGATCCCGGCGACGCACCCTCCGACGCTCAAGTCAGTAACCAGAAATGATTATGAAAGAGCGTTTAACTAGAAAAAGATTGATTACCTCTTAATGGAGATGGGTGTGGGGTATTTATAGTCGCCGTTGGGATCAGATAAGGAATGTGATTCCTGTGATCTGATAAGGAATATTCTCCTAGTAAACAGATTAGGAATGTAATCCCTTAATTCCCGGTGAAAAGATAGATGTGAATCAGAGTCGTTGATTAGGATTAATCAGAAACCCTAACTCTATCTTTTCTGGACTGGGTGTGTTTCGGGTTGGGACCCGTACCCAGTTGAGGTGGATCCGTTCGTGGGTTATTGGATCTGTGAGAAGGAGACTCAGTACCCGTTTCGGACCCATTTGTATGTGAAATTACCGTTTTACCCCTGAGCTTTAAGATTCGTGTCCGATGTGAACGGTCCCGATTTAATCCTATTTTTAGCCATATCACGAGCCCCCCACTCCCGAAGACTGAGTTTGATCAGCCTTTGAGGAGTAGTTTTACTGTTTTAATGGCGTACGGGATTTTTTCGGTGTTCTTAAGGGAGTTTGGAATCTTGCTCGGGGTGTAACAGTGTTATTATGGGCTTGTAAAATGCCCAAAAATATTCTCAGAATTTTCTGGATTTTTGGTGATTTTTCCAGATTTTTCTGAATTTTTTCTCATTTTTTTAAAATTTTTTATTCATTTTCCGAATTAAATAATTAATTATCAAAAATATTAATTAATTATTCTAATTTAATAATTATTTTTTCAGAATTTAAAAATAATTTTTTCTGAATTAATAATTGTTTTTAGAATTTTTAATTAATTTTTTCGATTTTTTAATTATTTTTTCGGATTTTTTAAATAAAAAAAACAATTAAATAAATAAATAAATAATTTAAATATTACCTGGACACGTGGCAGATTTCTGGCCGTCCATCATGACCAGATGAGCACGCATCGTGAGGCAGATCACGATCTGAACACGTGGCACGTTTCTGACCGTCCATCATGATCAGATCTGCGCGCATCGTGAGGCAGATCACGATCGGGACACGTGGCACGTTCCTGAGCGTCGATCGTGTCGCGATGCGAATTTTGAGACGATCGGACGGATCGTGTGCGTCGGCGAGCATTTTCTCCATATACGAGGGTCGGTACTCCGGCACCTCGGCTCGGCACTTCGGCGCGGCACCTCGGATCAGCCGACCATGCCAGATGCCGCCACGTGGCATGCCACGTGGCTTTTTTTTTTTTTTTTTTTCTCTCGCTTCGCTTAGCTTCTTCTACTTCTTCTCCGCTCCTTCTTCGGCTCTTCTTTGTTTCTTTCTCCACCGAACTCTTCTTCGTCCTTTGTCTTCGCCATCGTGAGCTCGATAGTGGGGTAGCTCCGGCGATTGTTGCGAGCTCGGCGACGAAGGTGGAGAGCATGGTGACGGGTTGAGCTCGTGACGAAGTGGATTTGAAGCTCGACGAAGCTTCGAGCTTGGCACCGGAGCTTCGATGGCGTTCGGCAACGAGCTTGGCCATGATGGGTTCCTCAAACTCAGAGGTGGTGAAGAAGTTCGGTTGCATTCTGGTGATGAAGTTCGGGCGGAGACGAGCTTCGATAGGAGATGAAGGAGAGCTCAGCGAAGCGCTCGGTGATGCGGAGTTTTGGCGATGTGGAGTTCGGCACTTCGGGGCTCTGTGAGCTCGGCATGGGTTCGGCGAGGAGCTTCGGTGGCGAAGTTTGGCACTGTGGTGTAACTTGGAGTGGCGCTGCGTTTGGAGTTGGGTTCGGCACCATTGGAGCTCGGAGGTGAGCTCGGCAGTTGGAGTTGGAGCTTGGAGATGAGAGCTCGTGGAGCTCGTTGTACGCGGAGCTCGGGAGAACTCCGACGATGGGTTCGGAGCTTGGACGAAGAGCTCGGCGAATGGGCGTGGAAGGTGGCGAACGTGGAGCTCGGAGCTTGGGTTCGGCCGGTGAGCTCGGTGCTTCGGTGTTCGACGAAGAGAAGAGGCGAAGGGGAAGAGCTTGCAAGGGGAAGCTTGACGATGGGTTCGCTCGAGGGAGCTCGAAGACGATAGAGCTCGGCAAGGGGCGCATGACGCCAACAGAGGTTCTTGTGGAGGATATGTCGAGCTCGGTGAGGCTTCGAGTCGAAGGAGCTCGACGCTTCGGGTTTGGAAGGCAGTAGACGGATCTAGGCGAGGAAGGAGAGGGTCACGGTGGAGGGGAGCTATCCCCTAGTGAAGTCGCCATGGAGGTTGGAGGTCGAGCGTGGCGTGGGTTGCTCGGCGCTGTGAAGAGGAGTTTGGGTTTTTTTCTTCTGTCTGGTTTTGTTTTGGCGGGAGTTTGGAGGAGAAGAAGGAGTGTTGTTTTTGTTGTTGGAGAAGAGGATGACGTGGGGAGTGGGGAGTTCGGGTTTGGATCCTAACGGGTCCGAACCCATACTTTTTTTTTTTTTTTCACCTCCGCTTCTTTGTTGCTTGGCTAATGCCTCTGGTTCGGCAGATCCGAGCACAGATTTTGAGGAGAATTTTTTCCCACTCTGCTGTTTGGTAGATCGGTAGCTCGGATTTGAGATCCGAGCTACGTGGCACAATCTGGACGGTTGATCACGATCGTGGCGCGAATCACGAGACAAGAGGCACGAGTTTTGAGAAAACGTTATCTTGTCGTTTTGTGGAGACGTGGCGAGATCTGAGCCGTTCATCATGTTTTAGCACGAATTTTGATATGATCCGACGGTGAGATGGGATCGGCCGAATTTTTCTCCATATACGAGGGTCGATATCCCGGTACCTCGGCTCGGATCGGCACCTCGGATCGGATCGGGTCGGCAGCACTTCTGAGGAGAAAGAGGAAGGGGAGGAGAGGCATTTGGGTTCTCTCCTCTGCCTTGTTCTTCCGCACAGTGGAGAAGAGGAGGAGAGGAAGGGGAGGAGAGGCAATTGGGTTCTCTCCTCTGCCTTGTTCTTCCGCACAGCGGAGAAGAGGAGAAGGGGAAGGGGAGGAGAGGCAATTGGGTTCTCTCCTCTGCCTTGTTCTTCCGCACGGTGAAGAAGAGGAGAAGAGGAAGGGGAGGAGAGGCAATTGGGTTCTCTCCTCTGCCTTGTTCTTTCGCACAGTGGAGAAGAGGAGAAGAGGAAGGGGAGGAGAGGCAATTGGGTTCTCTCCTCTGCCTTGTTCTTCCGCACGGTGAAGAAGAGGAGAAGAGGAAGGGGAGGAGAGGCAATTGGGTTCTCTCCTCTGCCTTGTTCTTCCGCACAGTGGAGAAGAGGAGAAGTGTTGGGGAAGAAGGAGAAGAATGAAGGAGCTAAGAAGGGTGTGAGTCGGACCGTGGGTATCGGATCCGACCCCGACCGTTAGCCTCTTTTTCTTTCTTCCTCTTCATCTGCTTGCTTTGTTCGGCAGATCCGAGCACGGATTTTGAGGCACATTTTCGCCGCTCCGCAGGTTGGTAGATTGGCAGATCCAGGCTATGCAGCTCGATCTGGACGGTTGATCACGATCGTAGCGCGAATCACGAGACAAGAGGCACGAGTTTCGAGAAAACGTTATCTTGTCGTTTTGTGGTGACGTGGCGCGATCTGATCCGTCCATCACGCTTGAGTGCGAATTCGGAGATGATCTAACGGTGAGATCGCCTCGGGACGATTTTTTGCCATATACGAGGGTCGGTACCCCGGTACCTCGGCTTGGCGCATCAGGGCTGTTTGGCCGAGGTGCTGAGTTGGCTGTTTTGAGAGGAATGTTTCTTGGGGGTTCCATCCTTCCGTGCCTAGTAGATAGGAGAAGAGGAGAAGAGGAAGGGGAGGAGAGGCATTTGGGTTCTCTCCTCTGCCTTGTTCTCTCGCATAGTGGAGGAGCGGTGCTGGGAAGATCCTCGTAAGAGCCATGGGAAGACCCATTCTTTGAAGTGAGTGCAGGGAGCAACTCTAGGGGAGAGTTGTGCTCCGAACTTGGGGAGAAGAGCTCCGCTTTGGAAGTGAGCGGAGTGAAGAGCTTGACTTGTAGAAGAGCCATCTGGAAGAGGAGTTTGAGGAGCAACTCTAGGAGAGTTTTAGCTCCGAATTCGTTGGGAAGAGCTCCGCTTTGGAGGCGAGCGGAGTGGGGAGCTCGATTTGTAGAAGAGCCGTCTGGACGGTTGATCACGGTCGTGGCGCGAATCACGAGACAAGAGGCACAAGTTTCGAGAAAACGTTATCTTGTCGTTTTGTGGTGATGTGGCGCGATCTGATCCGTCCATCACGCTTGAGTGCGAATTCGGAGATGATCTAACGGTGAGATCGTCTCGGGATGATTTTTTGCCATATACGAGGGTCGGTACCCCGGTACCTCGGCTCGGCGCGTCAGGGCTATTTGGCCGAGGCGCTGAGTTGGACGTTTTGAGGGAAGTATCTCTTGAGGGTTCCTCCCCTATGCCCAGTAGCTCGGCTGCTCGGCTGAGCTGTTCGGTAGCTCGACCGGGCGAGCCGGTGGCAGGCGTCTCGGAAGATACGCGTGGCCGGATCTGGGCCGTTCATCATGGCGCGCATCATGAGGATTGGGTTCAGATCACGAGAAAACGTTATCTTGTCGTTTTGTGAGCGTGGCACGATCTGAACCGTCCATCGAATTCTGACGCGAATTTTAAGGAGATCCGACGGTGACTTCGCCTCGGGATGATTTTTTGCCATATACGAGGGTCGGTACCCCGGTACCTCGGCTCGGTGCGTCAGGGCTGTTTGGCCGAGGTGCTGAGTTGGACGTTTTGAGGGAAGTATCTCTTGAGGGTTCCTCCCCTGTGCCCAGTAGCTCGGCTGCTCGGCTGAGCTGTTCGGTAGCTCGACCGGGCGAGCCGGTGGCAGGCATCTCGGAAGATACGCGTGGCTGGATCTGGGCCGTTCATCATGGCGCGCATCACGAGGATTGGGTTTAGATCACGAGAAAACGTTATCTTGTCGTTTTGTGAGCGTGGCACGATCTGAACCGTCCATCGAATTCTGACGCGAATTTTAAGGAGATCCGACGGTGACTTCGCCTCGGGATGATTTTTTGCCATATACGAGGGTCGGTACCCCGGTACCTCGGCTCGGTGCGTCAGTAGTTCACCCTCTGCCCGTAGTAGCTCGGTGTAGTAGAGCTCGGAGTTCGGACGGCTCGGGCGTGAGGAGAAGCTCGGTGAGTTGATGAAGGGGATGGGTCGATGAAGCTCTACTCCTCGGCTCGGAAGGATGGGTCGGCATATGGGAGAGGTGAGGGGCTCTGAAGCTCTGCCTTTATTCTGTTTGGTTTTGGAGATTTTTGAAGAGGAGCTCCACTCCTAGGGGTGGAGAAGAGGTGCTAGGAAGATCCTCGTAAGAGTCATGGGAAGACCCATTCTTTGAAGTGAGCGCAAGGAGCAATTCTAAGAGAGTTTTAGCTCCGATCTCGTCGAGAAGAGCTATTTGAGGGACAAGTTTGAGGAGGAACTCTGGGAGAGAGTTGTGCGTCGAACTTGTGGAGAAGAGCTCCGCTTTGGAAGTGAGCGGAGTGAAGAGCTCGGCTCTAGGAGAGCCATCTGGACGAGGAGTTTGAGGAGCAACTCTAGGAGAGAGTTTTAGCTCCGAACTCGCTGAGAAGAGCTCTGCTTTGGAGGTAAGCGAAGTAAAGAGCTTGGCCTTGAGAAGAAAGAGGAAGGGGAGGAGAGGCATTCGGGTTCTCTCCCCTGCCTCGTTTTTTCGCACAGTGAAGAAGAGCAGAAGTGTTGGGTACTTTTGGCGGGAAGACTGAAGAAGGAGAAGAATGAAGGAGCTAAGAAGGGTATGGGTCGGACCGAGGGTATTGGATCCGACCCTGACCCGTTAGCCTCTTTTTCTTCTCGCTCTTCATCTGCTTTGCTTGGCGGTAGATGGGTAGCTCGGCTCGGATGGTCGTGGGGGCAGTTCGGAATGGCCATCTTCCTCCGGCCTGTTTAAGGACAAGCCGGTGAAGTAAAGTCGAGCCATAGGACCCCGACCATCGTTAGATTAGTTTGAGGTTGTGGGAGCAGTTCCGAATGGCGAGCTACTTCTAGTTCGCTTAGGAGCGAACTTGCGAAGTAGAATCGAACCAAGTGTTGGACTCCGAACCATTCAACGGCTGCAGGAGCAATTTCGAACGGCGATCTACTTTCGGCTCGTCTATGGACGAGCCGAGGAAGAAGAGTCGAGCCGAGTGCTGGACTCCGAACCATCGTGAGGTTAGTTTGAGGGATGCAGGAGCAGTTTCGAATGGCGAGTTACTTCTAGTCCGCTTAGGAGCGAACTTGCGAAGTAGAATCGAGCCAAGTGTTGGACTCCGATCCATTCAACGGCTGCAGGAGCAATTTCGAACGGCGATCTACTCCTGGCTCGTCTAAGGACGAGCCGAGGAAGAAGAGTCGAACCGAGTGCTGGACTCCGAACCATTGTGAGGTTAGTTCAAGGGATGCAAGAGCAGTTTCGAATGGCGAGCTACTTCTAGTCCGCTTAGGAGCGAACTTGCGGAGTAGAATCGAGCCAAGTGTTGGACTCCGATCCATTCAACGGCTGCAGGAGCAATTTCGAACGGCGATCTACTTCTGGCTCGTCTATGGACGAGCCGAGGAAGAAGAGTCGAGCCGAGTGCTGGACTCCGAACCATCGTGAGGTTAGTTTGAGGGATGCAGGAGCAGTTTCGAATGGCGAGCTACTTCTAGTCCGCTTAGGAGCGAACTTGCGAAGTAGAATCGAGCCAAGTGTTGGACTCCGATCCATTCAACGGCTGCAGGAGCATTTTCGAACGGCGATCTACTTCTGGCTCGTCTATGGACGAGCCGAGGAAGAAGAGTCGAGCCGAGTGTTGGACTCCGAACCATCGTGAGGTTAAGGGTTGTGGGAGCAATTCCGAATGGCGAGCTACTTCTAGCTCGCTTAGGAGCGAACTTGCGAAGTAGAATCGAGCCAAGTGTTGGACTCCGAACCCGTTGTGAAGTGCTTAGCAAGTTGTGGGAGCAGCCATGTAGAAGAAGCTGGACTCCGAACCCACCATTTAAGGGAGTCGTGACTCGGAGAGATAGAGAAGCAAGAGCAATAATTTTCAATGAAAAGATGTAAAATTTTATTGAAATAAACTAAGTGGCTGCTCCAATAGGGCGAGCCATTATTACATGCTGTTGGTCGAGTTACAAGCATCGGCCTTATTGAAAATCAGAATCCTACTTCTACAATAAGGTGAGGACCTCTTGGGAGGAGCTGAGTCTTGAAGCTCGGCGGGCCTTCCTGTTCGTTTGGAAGAGGTGATGGTCAGGGGAGGAGCTCGGCCCCCTCTTTTTGGACGAACTTGATCAGGTGCCCCCGTTGTATGAGTTCTTCGATCTCCTCCTTGAGAGCCCGACAATCATCCGTGTCGTGGCCGTGGTCCCTGTGAAAGCGGCACCACTTATCTTTGTCCCTCTTCTTGCCAGGGGTATTCATTCTTGGGGGAGCGCGGAGTAGTCCTTCCTTGTCCACCTCCATAAGGACTTCTGATATATTAGCAATGAGGGGGGTGAACTTCTCAAACCGAGGAGTCGGGCGGTGCTGGCTATTGCCGTCCTTCTGAAGCGTCTTAGCCTCTTCTTCTTCGGTCAACTTTCGTTTCGTCCCTGAGGTAGACCCTCCGAGGCTTGGAAGGTAGGCGGCCTCTTCGGCACGAATGTACTTGTCACACCTGAGAAGGAGGTCGGCAAAGTTCTGTGGAGGCTTCTTAGCAAGAGAGGAGCAGAGGCTGGAATTGAAGACATTGGATTGGAAGGCGGCCGTTGCGACAGATTGGTCGAGGGAAGCTATAGACCTGGCTTCAGCTGTGAACCTCTTCACATAGTCTCTTAACTTCTCACCTTTCTCTTGCCTGAGCTGGAGGAGTGAGATGCTGGTCTTCTCCGTGCGCCTGCTACTCACGAAGTGGGTGATGAAGAGTGTTTCGAACTGCTCGAAGGAGAATATGGAAGACGGGGCGAGGCGGGAGTACCATTCCCGAGCCGAGCCCTTGAGAGTAGCAGGGAATGTCTTGCACAACAGGGCATCGGAAGCTTGGTGGATGAGCATGAGAGTCTTGAAGCTCTCAATGTGGTCAACGGGGTCAGTCTCTCCGGTGTAAGTCTCAAATTGGGGAGGTTTGAAGCCGAACGGCACAGGTGCATCCACTATGGTTCGGGAGAAAGGGGGTCGAGTAGGACGTAGGGTCCTCCCCCTAAGCTCTTCTTCTCGACCTATCTGACCCAGGCGCCTCTCTACCTCATGAAGACGGCGATACATGGTGTCGTCCCTCCGACGGTAATCAGCCGAGCCTCTAGACTCGTCTTCGTAGGAGGGAGAGCGAGGGCTGCGGCGATGGTAACTTCGGGAGCGACGAGGACTTGGGGTACGCTGGGAGTTGGTAGGAGCGGGACGAGGAGATGGGGACCGTCAGCGAGGGCTTCGGACTGGAGGAGGGGACGGGGCCTTCGGCTCATTAGGATTTTGACGGAGGTTGAGTGCCTGTTGTACCATTGCTTGGAACTGCTGGAACTCGGCACGGGTGATTGGTGCCTCATTGTTCCTGGGTTGTTGCCGATCTGCGGGGGAGTGTCTCCTTCTGTAATGCTCGGGGGACTCCCTCCTTCCACTTCGGACAGGGGATCTTCTGTAGTCTCGGCGGTGAGGGGATCGCTCACCCGGACGTTATTGGCGGGAGGCTCCCTCTCGGGCCCGCTTCTCGTCCAGGCGGTGGCGTAAGTCCTCCACCTTCTGCCGGTTTTGAGGATTATGAGAGGCCATGGAATCCGTAGAGGCTTTGTGTATGGAGACGCGGTCTTGATGGAGAGGTTGCTTCATGCGGGAGCCCCCCGCACCGGCATTCTGAGGACCGGTGGGACCCTTGGGGGGTTCCTGATTCTAAAGATGAGGCTGATCTTGTTGAAGAGGGTCCTCCACTTGAGGCGGGGGTTGTCCCTGCTGCGGAGCGGGTTGGACTGGAACTACCTCTTGCTGATCGGCGGGGTTGGGCCCGCGGTTGGACCCTCTGGACCTGACTTTTCTGGGAGGCATGGCTGGAGAAAAGCTAGTCGACGAGAAGAGGATGAGGCTATTCGTATGGTTTTCCCACAGACGGCGCCAATCTGTTGCCGCTAATTTTGGTGTGGGGGCAAGCAGATGAATTTGTGAGTTCGTGAGAAACCTGAATAGGAAACACCTAACCTGTTCCGCCGGAGCTTAACCGTTGACTCCCGCCGTTCACCTGCAAGGAAGTGCGAGACACCGGGGTTGATCCCGGCGACACACCCTCCGACGCTTAAGTCAGTAACTAGAAATGATTATGAAAGAGCGTTTAACTAGAAAAAGATTGATTACCTCTTAATGGAGATGGGTGTGGGGTATTTATAGTCGCCGTTGGGATCAGATAAGGAATGTGATTCCTGTGATCTGATAAGGAATATTCTCCTAGTAAACAGATTAGGAATGTAATCCCTTAATTCCCGGTGAAAAGATAGATGTGAATCAGAGTCGTTGATTAGGATTAATCAGAAACCCTAACTCTATCTTTTCTGGACTGGGTGTGTTTTGGGTTGGGACCCGTACCCAGTTGAGGTGGATCCGTTCGTGGGTTATTGGATCTGTGAGAAGGAGACCCAATACCCATTTCGGACCCATTTGTATGTGAAATTACCGTTTTACCCCTGAGCTTTAAGATTCGTGTCCGATGTGAACGGTCCCGATTTAATCCTATTTTTAGCCATATCAGTTCCCAAGAAAATACTATCTTGTCGTTTAGCGACGCTGGCAAGATCTGGGCCGTCCGATCGAGATCTTACACGAATGTTGAGGGAAAAGTGATTTTTCTCCATTTTGGAGCTCGGATGGGCACTTGCTCGGTCAGCCGACCGGAGGGAAGAGCTCGTATTCGATTTTGACAGTTGCTCGGGTTCGGTTTTTCCCTCGCGCGAGTGGCTCGGTTTGGATTTCCGAGCTATTCGGCGCAGCTGTATTACGGTCCACTTTTCTGGTGCTACGGAGGTCCGATCGGGGCGTGCGACCCCTCGTTTCGAAGCTAATTCGACGATCTACAACTTCTCTTTAGGAGTGGGATGAAGATTCACCCTCCTTCATGGTCAGAATAGCCCCACAACATCCTTGTCTTCATGAAGTTGAGGAGTGTTTTGGTCTTGGGAATTTTGGCAGAGGAGCTCCACTCCTAGGGGCGGAGAAGATGTGCTAGGAAGACCCTTGTGCTAGGAAGATCCTTGTGCTAGGAAGACCCTTGGGCTAGGAAGACCCTTGTAAGATGTGCTAGGAAGACCCTAGGGGTGAAGAAGAGGCGTGAGTGGGTCGGATCGCTAGTCGCTCGGCTCGGAATACCGAGCGACGTGGAGCGATCTGAGCCGTCGGATCTCAGCGCGGATCTCGAGGCGGGCACAGTTTCCAAGAAAACACTATCTTGTCATTTAGTGCTGTTGGAGCGATCTGAGCCGTTGATCTCAGTGCGGATCTCAAGGCGAGCATAGTTTCCAAGAAAACACTATCTTGTTGTGTAGTGGTGCTGGCATGATCTGAGCCGTCTGATCGAAATCTTACGCGAATGTTGAAGGAAAAGTGATTTTTCTCCGTTTTGGGGCTCGGATGGGCACTTGCTCGGTTAGCCGACTGGGCTCTTTGATGTTGGGGTTGGATCGGCACTTGCTCGGCATCCGAGCGGAGGGAAGAGCTCGGCTCTGGAAGAGAGCCATTTGTGAGATGAGTTTGAGGAGCAACTCTTGGAGAGAGTTTTGAGCTCCGAACTTGTTGAGAAGAGGTCCGCTTCGGAGGCAAGCGGAGTGAAGAGCTCAGCTCTGGAAGAGAGCCATTTGTGAGATGAGTTTGAGGAGCAACTTTAGGAGAGAGTTGTGAGCTCCGAACTTGTTGAGAAGAGGTCCGCTTCGGAGGCGAGCGGAGTGAAGAGCTCGGCTCTGGAAGAGAGCCATTTGTGAGATGAGTTTGAGGAGCAACTCTAGGAGAGAGTTGTGAGCTCCGAACTCGTTGAGAAGAGGTCCGCTTCGGAGGTGAGCGGAGTGAAGAGCTCGGCTCTGGAAGAGAGCCATTTGTGAGATGAGTTTGAGGAGCAACTCTTGGAGAGAGTTGTGAGCTCCGAACTCATTGAGAAGAGGTCCGCTTCGGAGGCGAGCGGGGTGAAGAGCTCGGTGAGACGAGTGTGAGGAGGAACTCTATGAGAGAGTTGTGAGCTCCGAACTCGTTGAGAAGAGGTCCGCTTCGGAGGCGAGCGGGGTGAAGAGCTCGGTGAGACGAGTGTGAGGAGGGACTCTATGAGAGAGTTGTGCTCCAAACTCGTCGAGAAGAGGTCCGCTTCGGAGGCGAGCGGAGTGAAGAGCTCGACTCTGGAAGAGAGCCATTTGTGAGATGAGTTTGAGGAGCAACTCTTGGAGAGAGTTGTGAGCTCCGAACTCGTTGAGAAGAGGTCCGCTTCGGACGCGGGCGGAGCGAAGAGCTCGGCTCTAGAAGAGAGCCATTTGTGAGATGAGTTTGAGGAGCAACTCTAGGAGAGAGTTGTGAGCTCCGAACTTGTTGAGAAGAGGTCCGCTTCGGAGGCGAGCGGGGTGAAGAGCTCGGCTCTGGAAGAGAGCCATTTGTGAGACGAGTGTGAGGAGCAACTCTAGGGGAAAGCTTTAGCTCCGAGCTCGCTGCTTATGTGAGAGAATCAACGGTTGTGGGAGCAATTCCGAATGGCGAACCACTTCTAACCCGCTGAAGAGCAAGTTATTTGAAGAGGAATCGAACCAAGTGTTGGACTCCGAACCATCGTTAAAGTTATTCAACGGTTGTGGGAGCAATCCAAATGGCGAACCACTTCTAACCCGCTGAAGAGCAAGTTATTTGAAGAGGAATCGAGCCAAGTGTTGGACTCCGAACTCGTTGTTAGAGGGATTCAACGGTTGTGGGAGCAATTCCTAATGGCGAACCACTTCTAACCCACTGAAGAGCAAGTTATTTGAAGAGGAATCGAGCCAAGTGTTGGACTTCGAACCATCGTTAGAGTTATTCAACGGTTGTGGGAGCAATTCCGAATGGCGAACCACTTCTAACCCGTTGAAGAGCGAGTTATTTGAAGAGGAATCGAGCCAAGTGTTGGACTCCGAACTCGTTGTTTAAGGTTAGTAAGTTGCGGGAGCAGCCATGTAGAAGAAGCTGGACTCCGAACCCACCATTTAAGAGAGAAGCAAGAGCAATAATTTTCAATGAAAATATGTAAAGTTTGAAATAAACTAAGTGGCCGCTTCAATAGGGCGAGCCATTATTACATGCTATCGGCCGGGTTACAAGCATCGGCCTTATTGAAAATCAGGGTCCTACTTCTACAATAAGGTGAAGACCTCTTGGGAGGAGCTGGGAGATTCTGAGTCTTAAAGCTCGACGGACCCTTCGGTTCGTTTGTTGGCTCCTCAGGGGGGAAGCTTGGCCCCCTCTTTTTGGACGAACTTGGTCAGGTGCCCCCGCTGTATGAGTTCTTCGATCTCCTCCTTCAGAGCCCGACAATCTTCCGTGTCGTGGCCGTGGTCCCTGTGAAAGCGGCACCACTTATCCTTGTTCCTCTTCTTGCCAGGTGTATTCATTCTTGGGGGAGCACGGAGGAGCCCTTCCTTGTCCACCTCCATAAGAACTTCTGATATATTGGCAATGAGAGGGGTGAACTTCTCAAACCGAGGAGTCGGGCGACACTGTCCATTGCCGTCCTTCTGGGATTTTTGGGAGCCCTCTTTGCTTGTGCTCTTCCGTTTGTTCCCGGACGATGTCTCCTCAAAGCCCGGGAGATTCTCGGCTTCTTCAGCCCGAATGTACTTCTCGCTCCTAAGAAGGAGGTCGGCGAAATTATGTGGGGGCTTCTTGGCAAGGGAGGAGTGAAGGCTAGAGTTGAGGACGTTCGATTGGAAGGCGGCCGCTGCAACAGGCTAGTCAAGAGAAGCAATGGATCTCACTTCTGCAGTGAACCTCCTCACATAGTCTCTCAACTTCTCTCCCTTCTCCTGGCGGAGCTGGAGTAACGAGATGTTAGTCTTCTCCGTGCGTCTGCTACTCACAAATGAGTGATGAAGAGGCTCTCGAATTGCTCGAAGTAGAATATGGAAGACGGGGCGAGGCGGGAGTACCACTCCCGAGCCGAACCCTTAAGAGTGGCGGGGAAGGTTTTGCACAGCAAAGCATCAGAAGCTTGGTGGATTAGCATGTAGGTCTTAAAGCTTTCCATGTGGTCCACGGTGTCCGACTCCCCTGAGTAAGTTTCGAACTTCGGGGGTTCGAAACCTCTTGGGATAGGAGCTTCCATGATGGTCCGGGAGAAGGGAGGTCTGCTCGGACGGATGGTCCTTCCTCTTAACTCTTCATCCTTGTCTATTCGGCCGATGCGCCTCTCCATCTCGTGGAGACGGCGGTAGAGAGCATCGTCCCTTCGACGATAGTCAAACGAGCCTCTGGACTCGTCTTCATAGGAAGGGGAGCGACGACAGCAGCTCTGGGAGCGACGAGGGCTAGGCATGCACTGTTGGTCGCTAGGAGCCGGAGGAGGAGTTATGGACCGATGGTGAGGACTTTGGACCCGTGGAGGGGTAGGAACCCTCTGAGCGTTGTTATTGTTGGGTCGGAGGTTGAGGGCTTGCAATACCGTTGCTTGGAACTGCTGGAACTCGGCACAGGTGATGGGTGCCTCATCGTTCCTCGGATGTTGTCGACCGGCAGGGAAATGAGGTCTTCTCCTTTGGTGTTCGAGGGACTCTTTCATCCCTCTTCGGGTTGGGGACCTTCTATAGTCTCGGTGGTGAGGATTTCGCTTATCTGGACGTTGCTGGCGGGAGGCTCCCTCTCGGGCCCGCTTTTCATCCAGACGGCGGTGAAGAACCTCATCTTTCTGCCGGTTGAGGACGGTATTTCGAAGGTCAGGGGCCTGAGGACTGTGGGAGGCGTAAGAGTCCGTAGAGGCATTGTGTATCGAGATGCGGTCCGGATGGAAAGGTTGCTTTTGCTTCTGCGGGTTAGGACCAGCGGGACCGTTAGGGGGTTGCTAATTCAGAAGAGGAGGCTGGTCCTGTTGGAAATGGTCCTCGGCTGGAGGAGGAAGTTGCCCCTGCTGCGGAGCGGAATGGACGGGGACTTCCTGCTGTTGATCAACAAGGTTGGGTCCACGGTTGGACCCCCTGGATCTTAATTTTCTGGGAGGCATGGCTGGAGAAGAGCTAGTCGACGAGGAAGAGGCAGAGGCTATTCGTATGGTTTCCCACAGACGGCGCCAATCTGTTACCGCTGAATCTGGTGTGGGGGTAAACAGATAGAATTTGTGGGTTCGTGGAAAAACCTGAATAGCGAGTCCAAACCTGTTCATCGGAGTTGGGATGCCGACTCCCGCCATTCACCTGCAAGGAAGTGCGATACACCGGGGTTGATCCCGGCAATGCACCCTCCGACGCTCTTGTCAATAACCAGTGATGATTAAAAAAGAGCTTAAGTTGGCAAAAGAGTCATTCACCTGTAATAGTGGTAGGTGGGGGGTATTTATAGTCACCGTTGGGATCAGATCAGGAATGTGATTCCTGTGATCTGATAAGGCATAAAATCCTCGTAATCAGATTAGGAATGTAATCCCTTAATTCCCGGTGAGAGGATAGTCGCGAATCAGGCCCGTTGATTTGGTTCAATCAGAGACCCTAATTCTATCCTGTCGGACAGGGTTTGTATCGGGTCGGGGCCCGTACCCAGTTGAGGTGGATCCGTTCGCAGGTTATTGGATCTGTGAGAAGGAGACCCAGTACCCGCTTCGGACCCGTTAGTAGGTGAAATTACCGTTTTACCCCTGAGCTTTAAGATTCGTCTCCGATGTGAACGGTCCCGATTTAATCCTATTTTTAGCCATATCAACTAGGTAGTTTGTCATGGCGAGGGATCAAACCCTTTATTGTGGAGTACGTAAGTGTTTGCCCTTGGACCTAAGTAGTATGGGATGCATAGAATCCGAACAAGTATGCATTAGTATCATCTTAGTATAAAATATCCGCATTAGGCATTAAGGCATCGCATACACTTACATGTTTAGTGTAGTCACATTTAATACTTTATTTGCATTCAAATTTTTGGTTTGTTAAAGTATTGAGATCGTTATATTTCCGGCATAGAGAGGATGGCCGTGTATAACATTTTTCGTCGGTTGTAATCAACTAACGTGCCCACAGTCTTATATGCAGGATTTGGATTTTCAAGAAGGAATAAAGTTGGTTTTGATGCTGTTGATTAATTACTTGTTAAAGATGTTGCAAGTTGTATATTATTTTCATTGTTGCACTTCATTTTATCTTTCGCTGTGTAAACAATTGTAAAGAACTCTGATGTATGATAAAAAGTTTAAATTTCCTTGTAAAATTGTACGAATTGAAGTGTAAAGATCCTGTGGAATCTCTAATCTGGTCTTATTTGGAATTCGGAGCGTTACACTTGGGGTGCGGTCGACCGACCCAAGCTGCTGAGATTTCTTTGAGTGTACATGGTCCAATAGAGAGCGAGACAGGCGACCGTGCAGTCGACTAGTCGTGGGCTTTACACGTTGCGGTCGACCGACCTGGGGGTGCAGTCGACCAACATCGGCGCCGTTTGTTTTTTGGGCTGACGAGTTTATGGCCTAATAGCTAGATTTGTATTTATCTTTTAGGGTTTACTTGGGGGCTATATATATGGCTGTCGATTTTACGGTTTTTAACAACTGAAAAGAGGGATTTGGTGAGCCGTTATCATTGTTCAACTTCAAGAGGGGATTGTGCTGAGTGTTTCAAAGGTGAGGGAGAGAGAATAAGAGATGTAATCTCTTTATAATCTTTATATTTCTTGGGGAATAAGAAGTATTGATTATCTCTGCATATTGATTGTGTTCTTGTGAGATCTTGCATATATTGTGGTGGCTTGTTCTTTGTTCATTTAAGTCTTGGTAGTTTCTACTGCTTGTGGTGTACTTCCGCTATTAGCACTACAAGTTGTGGTAGATTCTTCAACAATGATTGTTAGGATTATGGACTCAAATACACGAAGTGACGGAGCTTGGAGTTGAAGAAAAAGAAGACACAAAGTAATGTGAAAAAGCTGCAACAACAATACCTAGAACTTGTATGACTGTTCTGAACATGAAGATGAATGAATCTGAACTTGTGTTATAAATCAAAGATGTTGTTCATTGAGTCTTCTTCGAAACGAGTACACATATGTCACAAACGGAGTTCTACAGCTCCAGGAAAATCATTTTTTCTACAGCATGCATGCAGAAAACAGCAAGTGGACAGTCGACCGTACATCCGACCGAATGACCGGTCGACCGCGCAGTTGACCGTCCCTCTTGCTGTCAAACCTTTTACACTTGAAAGGCATGATGGTCGACCGTCTGAAATTGCCGTCAGCCACGTTGACGTTCATGTTATATTTTGAATGCGGATTTTGAGTCAATGGGCTGTATTTGCATATATCTTTTTAGGGATTCGTTGGGATGCTATATATAGATGTTGATGTGAATTCTAGGGTAATCAGAAATATCTTGGAGGCAAAAAAAAAAATGGAGGAGATGACACACACCATTGGAGAGCACAAGACATAGCTTTCGTCTAGATCATCTGGAGTTTTTTCTTCTCTTCTACTTTTCATTATGTAATCCAATATTATGTTTGTTATTTGCAAAATTATCATGAACTAAATTTATTTTCTTAGGGCTTCGATGTAGCCTAGTTTTGATAACACAATTCTAATTTCATGTTATTTGATTCGTCTATCTTTTTTATGGTTGCGTGTTTAATTTTTGTTCTTAATGCTTACAATATTTTGACCAAATATTGTTTGATTTATTGAATCATGGAATGACTGAGATGTAACTTGTGGTTTAGAATTATAGAATTAAATACCATTGATTGAGCGAAATTAGAGATAATTTACCGCGATTAATGTAGCTGTAAAGAATTCCAGAGAACTTATTGAATCTTCAATTAATAAAATAGTATTTTTCACGTGCGATGCACGTTTGATAAAGAGTTGGAGTTAAACGTGCGATACATAAGTCATTATAAAAAAATGGAGTTGAACGTACACGTATTTTCAAAAATATAGAAAGAAAAACATTGATGTGTACATGCGATGCACGTGTTGAAAATAGATTTGGAGTTGCACGTGCGATGCACCTGTTTGTTTGGTGACATAAGTGATGTTTCTTTTGTGACAAAAAATTATTTAAAATTGTTTATTTGTGACAAACTCTTTCAATAAATAGTAAGTTATTATATTATATTATAGATAGATGGATATTAATTTACACATGTTATGCATGTTCAATATAAAAAAAATTAAAGTAAAACAACTGACATAGTGAAAGGCCTTCTTTCTTAGTTTTTAAAAATAGTGGGGGTATATGCTAGTTTTCACATTTTAAATGGTGGCATTTGCTAAAATATCCCTTTTTTAGGGGCTGCACGTGCATCACACGGGTATGTTTGGTCAATTCAGTTTGGCCGTATATTGGACGGGTTTACTCAGTTACAATATTAGGGTTTGTTTGTTTACAACCCCAACTCTCCCATTAAAATAGTAGATAGATGTGCATAGAAATATGACAAACTGTTAGTAGGAGATATGTTTGGTGTTGTTCGAGAGAAAACATTGAATAAATAGGAAATTTTGGTCTACAACTTGGAAAAGTGGAGTTTTTAATTTCATGGAATTATGAATTGTGTGGAATTAACTAAGTGAAATCAAAAGCCCTATAACTAGTTTTGCTATTAACAAAACCACAAAATTTCAAATTTCGTTCTTTTTAATTAGTTTAGTTCTTTCCTTTAGTTTAATTTAGTTTAATTGCTATTTTTATCATATTTTCGATTTTTCAAATAGTAGTTAATCTAGTGAATTTCAATGCTCAATAAAATAATTAATCATTGTGGGTTCGGCACTTTTTCATTTAAAACTATATTACTTGTTGCGATTTTATACACTTGTAAATATTGCATTAGCTAGACTGCCACCTGAGTAGGTGGGCTCGGACTACCACCTTAATAGGTGGACATTTACCTAATTAGGTGGTGATGGTTTCACAACAAATAACCCTTTTTAATTTTGTTTTATTCATCTGAGAAGAATTATGAAGTAGTTGTTCATTATACTCGTAATTTCCTGAATTATGAAGTAGATTGCTTTCTGCCACATGCCAATCATATGTTATAGTATAGATAAAAACAGTCGTTCTTTGGGTTCTTGGACGCGAGACACTTCAATAATTACGTTACAAAACTATGACCGAAGAACATGCTAACTAAAAGTGGCCACAAAACTTCTGACGACTATGATTATATGTACTTATTTCGAACTCCAAATACAAGATTGTGAAGTTCCTATAAAAGAATTTTTTATTAATTGTTTGTGGGCTTCCAGTTCAAAATGATCTAAGAAATTACAATATAACTGGCACTGCTCATTATAAAGTACTTCCAGATCAACCAGTAGCACACAATGTTAGGAATCTGTTGTTGAGTTTAGCGGCAATATAAGACCGGCAACATATCTAATGACGAATAATCAAATTAGTAGACCATATCAAGCACATAATGATTTGTCTCAATTTAACTATGCCTAATCCGAAGAAGAAATAGAAAAATATTAGTTAACTAGATTGTTACCGCTAAATTTGGTGTGGGGACAAACAGATAGTATTTGTGGATTTTTAAAAAAACTGAATAGCAAAAACCTGGAATCTTCTCACCGGAGTTTGACCGTTGACTCCTGCCGTTCACCTGCAAAAAGTGTGATACACCGGGATTGATCCCGGCGACGCACCCTCCGACGCTCAAGTCAGTTTCAGAGAAGATTATGAAAGAGCGTAAATTGGCAAAAGATTGATTACCTCTTAATGGTTGTGGATGGGGGGTATTTATAGCCGCCTTTGGGATCAGATTAGGAATGTAATCCCTAATTCCCAGTGAAAGAATAGATGCAAATCAGAGCCGTTGATTAGGATTAATCAGAAACCCTAATTCTATCCTACTAGATTGGGTTTATCGTGGGTTGAAACCCGCACCCAGCTGAGACGAATCCGTTTGCGGGTTACTGGGCTTTTAGAAAGAAGACCCAGTACCCACTTCAGACCCATTTGTAGGTGAAATTACCATTTTGCCCCTAAGTCTTAAGATTCGTGTCCGATTTGGACGGTTCCGATTTAGCCCTATTTTTAGCCATATCACGAGCCCCTCACTCCCGAAGACTAGGTTTAACTAGTCTTTGAGGAGTAGTTATACTGTTTTAATGGCTTACAGGGTCGTATCGGAGTCCAAACGAGGGGCGTTGAATCTTTGTATGAGGTATTGTGGTGATTTTCTGAGTTAGTTGCGCGCTCCAAGTTGTTCCTGAGCTCTCCTGGACTTTTGGTGATTTTTCTTAATTTTTATCTATTTTTCGGATCACTTATCTAATTTTGCGAAGTGTTGATTCGTTGTTCGGGGGTCTTAATTGTCTCTTCTATGCCATAATTACTTCCCCAGGGGCTCAAAAATATTTCCCTGAATTTGTAATTATTTTTCAAAATTTTTAATTAATTTTTCCAAATTTTTAATCATTTTTTCGTAATTTTTAAATAAATAAATCGATTTTAATAAATAAAAATTAATTTTAAATACCGAATTATGTCGTGGCGTAATCTGAGCCTTCCATCGGTGTTGAGCGTTCATTATGGCACCGATCCATCGAGCTATCATTATGGCACAAATCCCAAAAAAACGTTATCTTGTCGTTTTGTGGGCGTGGCGTGATCTGAGCCGCTCATCAGATTTGGACACGAATTTTGAGACAATCTAACGGTGGAACTGGCTCGACGGTATTTTTTCTCCATATGTGGGGATCGGTACCTCGTCAGTTCGTCAGATTGCCTTTATGGCTCGGCAAGTCACAAGTCGTCGAGCGGGGGTGTTAAGTGAACCGACGCGTCTTTCCTCCGAACCGTCGCCGCTTTCTCTTTTTTGTCGTTTTGTCTCCCTTAATGGGCTTCTAGGCGTTTCGAAAGCCCAACAGTCACTTTCTTGGCTATAAGTTCTTACCCCCCTCACCCCTTAGCTTATTTCTCACTTTTACTCCCAAGTTTTTACTTTTGCTCTGCTAGCGGTGATTTGTGCTCCAAGGCGGTTGTGCTAGCTGTCGCGAGGGCCAGGCAATTTTCGGCGAACTATTTCCGACTGTGAACGTCACTTCAAGATTACGTCACATCAAGGTTAGTGTTCTTTGCCTTAGATATTTATTCGAGATGTCAAGAGTAAACTCGGGAAGTGAGGCTTCGTCCTCGGGAGGTCGGCATGCCGAGGAGGGGAGAGAAGTAGTGAGTCGTAGGAAGGGGAAAGAGGTAGCGGGTGCGGCCGAGGAGAAGGAGAGGGTAGTGGTTCGGTCTTCGATTGTCGAGGAGACTGTGGAGATTGATAGACGAGCTCCCAAATCGGGTCGGCTGCCTGGTGTGCTGTCCGGTCATGCGGGGATAAGGCAGTACAGCGGCGAGCTGCTGAGTAAGGCGATCGTTGGTCGCTCGGCGACTTATGATGAGAACGATCCCAGGGAGGTCACCGAGGTGGATGACCTCCCCTCGGTGTTGTCCGAGCTGGATCTCCTCCGGATCAGGAAGGGATTCGCCATCCCTCAGGAGTATAAGCTGATCCTCCCCGGTCCCGGGATACGAGCGAACACCGTCCTGTCACCGGACACATGCGTCTTCGCCTACGACTCCTTGAACGCTGGTCTGCGCTTCCCCCTCCACCCCTTCGTGATGAAAGTCCTTCACTGGTACTGTCTGGCCCCTATACAATTCATGCTGAACACTTGGCGCCATGTGCTCCCCTTTTTGCTTCAGTGTCAAATTGCCGAAGTGGAGCCGGACCTCATCATCCTTCGAAGTTTATACCGAATCAACAGGATGACCAAGCTCGAGCCTCGCTATTACTTGTCACCTCGGAGAGGAGTTAAGTTAATAGAGAATCCTGATTCGATAAAGCATTGGAAGGAGAAGTTTTTTCTGATAAAGGGACCTTCGACATTGGATTTACCGACTCGGTGGAAGGCGGAGGTACCGAAGTTTGCAAGGGCCGACCCAGTGTTGACCACTGCCGAGGAGGAGGTGGCGGCCAAGCTGATCGCTCTCCCGATGTTGAGCTGGAGAGAGATGACCGAGGAGGTGCTACACGGGTCAGGCCTTAGTCCAATCGACCTGAGTACACTCCTGACATCTCACTGTAATTCTTTTTTAATGCCTTGTACATTCTTCTTACTTTTTCCTTTTATTGCTTTGAACAGAGGCGCCGAACATGGACTTTAAGGGCATGATGACGGAGTGAAGCAAAATTGTCGACGGCAGGAAAAGGAAGAGGACGAGCACGGGTCCTACGTCCGGCCAACCCATCAAGGCACCCTCGGCCGTCGTCGGTCCTGCTCATCGGGAACCGTCTTCGGAGGTGGCCGTCCTCCCTAACCCGTCTGCCTCTGCCCCGTCTACCCCTGCAAGTGAGACTTTTTCCGTCTCGGCAGCGCTGGCGCTTGAGGCCCCAGCCTTGACTCCTCAGGCCGAGGAGATCTTGACCGAGGCCCACAAGAAGTTGTTCGTCCCCAACTGGCGAGTGAAGAACCACGACAGCTTCTTGGGCGACTCGCAGATGTGTATGCAGGCGGTCAAGCATCTTGCGACCCCGAAGGACCAAGTCGCCATGAAGGCGGGGACGACCGGTGACGACACCTTTGAAGTCGCTCGGTCGCTGATGTCAATACGTCTCGATTCTTTCTCTTTGAAAATTTACTAAGTCTATAGCTCGGTTTTTGCTGCGTACTAACTGCTTCTTTTTGCAGGCCACTTGCCACTTCGGCCACCTCATTCAGGAGTTTGCCGAGCAGGAGAGGGAGCTGAAGGCCCTTAGTGACAAGGACTGAGCGGAAAGGGCGAGGGCCGTGAAACAGCTCGATGTGGAGCAGCGTCGCTCGGACGCCTTGGAGGCTCGGGTCGCCGACGTCGAGGCGGCCCTGGAGCAAACGGAGGAGAAGCTTGCTGCTGAGGTCTCTAAGGCTGCCGAGGAGAGGGCCGCAGCAGCGAAGGCGTTCGAGGACGTGAGGTCGGAACATGCCGCAGCGGTGGAGAAGGCGAGGAAGGAGATCAAAGCCGAGGCGAAGAAGCACATGGCGGCCAACATGGAGCTGTCTTATACCCAGGCGCTCGACCATGTCGAGGCTCGAATCCCCGGCTTCGAGAGAGTGGGGTACCAGTTGTGGCCCGGCAGCGAGGAAGGAAGCGAAGAGGAGGAGGGAGAAGAGGAGGAGGAAGAAGAGCAGTAGGAAGGCGAGCAGCGGGGTGGCAAAGTGCCTGCTGATCCCGAGACCGTGGCAGCCGGCCCCCGAGCCGGGGCATCGGGGGGCGAGGGGCCATCCACCGAGGCACCTGTTTCCGAGCTGCCGCCCCAGGTACACCCTTGATCTCCTCGTCTTTGTAATTTTTTCTTTCTCTTTCAATGTACTGCCTTGTAGCAGACTGGCCACCGCTTTTTTGATGTGAATAAAATTTTTGGTCGAACTCTCTTCTCGAATTTTGGCTAAGTGTTTGGCTCGGACCGCCCTTTGTCTTTCTGTGTTGATATACTTCTGTCTTTCAGGTCGTCGAACCTAGTTCGGTCTCCGAAGCAACTCACCTTCGTGACGAACTAGAGGAGGCGAGGCAGGCCCTCTCTCGCAGTCAAGAGAGTTTCCTTAGGAGTGAATTAAGGCTAGAGGATATCAAAGCCACTACGAGGGGGTATTTTTCCGAGCTGAAACAACTTCGGAAACGATCTCGCGAGGCTTGTCTTGAAGGCGAGGTGGAGTTGCTTAGGAAGACGTTGTTAGTCGCTGAGACGGAGAAAAGCGAGCTATTGGCAGAGGTGCGCCATTTGAAAATAGCCAAAGAAGAACTCTCAACGGAAGAAGATGAATTAGCAACGGCAGTGGGCAAGCTGATGGTCGAGCGCGACGAGCTGACGACGAGGGTCGAGCAGTTGAATAGGGTTACAGTCGACAAAAACATCGAAGTGACCGACCTTCGTCGCATCATAGCCGACAGTACCAGTGACGCAGGCTCAGCTAAACTTCCTCGTTTCAAAATATCTATGAAGGACGATACTCTGAAGGATAGGATCGTCGAGCTCGAGGAGGAAGTCGCTCGCCTCAAACCTCAGCCTGTAAGGGTCAATGTTCGGAGTACGTCGTGTACTCGTGAAGAGAGTGAGAGGGGGATCTCCTTCTATGAGCTCGCGACTCGTTTGCCTGCCGTTAGGCGGAGTCCGGCCGATGCTCAGAGTGGTATGGCTACTTCATCTAGTGGTACCTCGGTCGGAGCCACAATTAGAGGCAGCGCCGAAGAGGCGTCTCGGTTCGTTGGTCTAGAGACAAGCTCGGAGGTTAGGCGGTGTCGTCCCCGTGTATCTCTGAACCGAAACGTCCCTATTCCGAAGAAGCGCTGAACAACTTGTTGTAATTAGTCCTCTTCAAGTTTTGTAATACCTTGTTAGGGTAGCTTGGTCTTGTAACTTGAACGCTTTTGTGTGTTAGAATTTTATATAACTGAAAGCTTGTTTCTCTCTTGTGTTTGTGTGCTTTGTCGGTAGGCATTTACTCAAGTACAACTTCCCCAACTTTTAACAACCACTCAAAATCAGAAGCAAATCTTTCTTCTTGTAGGCACGGAATGTCTAACTTTAACTTTGAACGAACCATAGGGACCGAAGGTTTAGCACCTCTAAGTGCTCTTCTCCCATGTCTAGTATAGTTGTAAACACTTCGTGCGCGTCGTTTGAGCGAATTTCAACGGTTATGGGAGCAATTCCGAATGGCGAACCACTTCTCGCTCGCTTAAGAGCGAGCTTACGAAGCAGAGTCGAGCTAAGTGTTGGACTCCGAATTCGTTGTTTGAGTATGTTTCAACGGTTGTGGGAGCAATTCCGAATGGCGAACCACTTCTAACTCGCTTAAGAGCGAGCTTGCGAAGCGGAGTCGAGCCAAGTGTTGGACTCCGAACTCGTCGTTTGAGTATGTTTCAACGGTTGTGGGAGCAATTCCGAATGGTGAACCACTTCTAGCTCGCTTAAGAGCGAGCTTGCGAAGCGGAGTCGAGCCAAGTGTTGGACTCCGAACTCGTCGTTAGAGTATGTTTCAACGGTTGTCGGAGCAATTCCGAATGGCGAATCACTTCTAGCTCGCTTAAGAGCAGGCTTGCGAAGCGGAGTCGAACCAAGTGTTGGACTCCGAACTCATTGTTTGAGCGCAAGGAAGTTAGAAACAGAGAGATATAACCAATTCACAATTAAAATACGAAAATAAGAAGCTCTTTATTGAAAACTACTACTCGACTGCTTCTAAATTGCGAGCCGTTATTACATTGGAAAAATAAGAAGCTAAAGTAAAATACAAGTGAAAGGAAAGGAACGGTTCGACATCCGAAGGTACTTAGAGAGGCATTTGGGCGCTCCCTTGGTACTTCAATAGATGTTCGGCATTCCAAGTCCTAGGAATCTCTCTGCCTTCAAGATCTTCAAGACGGTATGTTCCGGGCCGAACTACTTTGGTGATCTTGTAGGCTCCTTCCCAATTTGGAGCTAGCTTACTCTTCTGACTGGAAAAAGAGATAGCTAATTTTCTGAGGACCAAATCCCCTTCTTTGAGTTCGGTGGGACGGACTCTCTTGTTGTAGGCCAACTCGATCCTCCTTCGATAGTTCTGTTGGCGAATTGACGCTCTTTCCCGTAGTTCATCGATCAAGTCCAAATTTTTCCGAAGCTCTCTGGCATTCTGCTATTCTTCATAGGGCATAAGGTGAGGAGATGGTAGGCCGACTTCCAAAGGGATCACAGCTTCGGACCCATAAGTGAGATTGAATGGCGACTCTCCTGTGGGGGATCCGTTTAGTAGTGCAGTGATTCCACAGCATGTTAGGGAGCTGATCAACCCATAAACCTTTGGCAGACTTATCCAGTCTCTTCTTGATACCGAAGAGGATCTGTCAGTTGGCATTTTCCACTTGACCATTTGACTGGGGGTGGGAGACAGAGGAGAAACATTGTTGGATGGCGAGGTCTTCACACAGAGATCGGAATGCGGCCCCAGTAAATTGTGTTCCATTATCGGTTATTAGGACCCGGGGCACGCCGAACTGACAGATGACGTTCTTCCAGAAGAACTGCAGCACTTTATTCTCGGTGATTGTAGCCAATGGTTCGGCCTCTATCTACTTGGAGAAGTAGTCGATTGCCACGACTAAGAACTTGAGCTGGCCGGGAGCTGGTGGAAATGGCCCTAGTAAGTCCATCCCCCACATTGTGAAAGGGATAGGACTTTATAGGGAGGTGAGCTAAACTTGGGGTAGGCGACGGATGTTGGAGTACTTCTGGCAGGAGCTGCATTGCCGGACATGTCGTTCGGTGTCTTGTAGGAGGGTAGGCCAGAAGTATCCATAATTCAACACCTTCCTGGTGAGGAATCTTGACCCTGAATGTGCTCTGCCTATGCCTTCGTGAAGCTCTTGCAAGGCATACGAGGCTTGTTCCGGAGAGAGGCACATCAAATAGGGTCTGCCGTCCACTTGGGTGAAAGAGCATTTGTACAAGACCCCCCCAACAAGGGTGTACCGCTCCACTCTGGTTCTAACTCGACGAGCTTGCTTAGGGTCTTCGGGGAGGAGCCCATCCTTTAGAAATTCTATCAGGGGTTTCATCCAATTGTCTTGAAGTTGGACGGGCAGTGACTCCATCGAGTCGGGAGTTTCTTCTTCTATGCTCGGTCTCAGGAGCACTTCAATCAGGACGGTCTGCTCAAGACCTTGAAGGGAGGAGGAGGCCATCTTGGAGAGGGCATCTGCTTGGGAATTTTCTTCTCTGGGGATCCGCTGAATACTTAGCCATGAGATTTTGGACCTTGGCTAGATACTTAGCCATTCGGTCATCTCGCTCCTCGTAATCGCCCACGACTTGATTCACGACCAGCTGAGAGTTGCTAAAAATTCATAGGCATTGTGCCCCTGCCTTGCGAGCCATACCGAGGCCGGCTATAAGTGCTTCATACTCCGTTTCATTGTTGGAGGCTTTAAAGTTAATGCGGAAGAAGTATTGAAGAACGAATTCATCTGGACCTGCCAGAATGACCCCAGCTCCGCTTTCCTCGGTGCAAGAGGACCCGTCCACATATACCGACCAGATAGGAGGCCCGTTTGCTGCTCGACTGACCTTGGGGATGGTGTTCTCAACAATGAATTCAGCTAAGGCCCGAGCCTTGATCGCGGTCCGAGGCTGGTATGATATGTCATGTTGGCTCAGCTCGATCGACCACTTCATGAGGCGGTCGGAGGTCTCCGACTTATGAAGGACTTGCTTCAGCGTTGGTCGGTAAGAATGACCACCAAGTGGGACTGGAAATATGGGCAAAGCTTCCTAGCTGCCATAACCAAGGCATATGCCATCTTCTCCAGCCTTGGATAGCGGAGCTCGGCATCCCGAAGTACCCTGCTCACATAGTAGATGGGTTTCTGGGCCTTGTCTTCTTCCCTCACCAAGACAGTGCTGAGGGTTTTCTCGGAGGCAGCCAAGTAGAGGTAGAGTGTTTCCCCGGGGATAGGCTTGCTGAGGAGAGGGGGGTTAACTAGATAGGTCTTAAGCTGATCGAAGGATTCTTGTTGTGGTTGACCCCACTCGAAGCCCTTAGCCCCTCTGAGAGCCTTGAAGAAGGGAAGACACTTCTCCCCTGACTTAGAAAGGAAGCGCCCTATGGCAGCGAGGCGTCCTGTCAATTTCTGAACCTCTTTCATATTTTTGGGAGGAGCCATATCCAGTATGGCTTTGATCTTCTCGGGGTTGGCTTTGATTCCTCTTTGGCTGACCATGAAGCCTAGGAATTTTCCCGATGAGACTCCGAATGCACACTTGTTCGGATTGAGCCTCATATCATGCTTTCTTAATACATCGAACGCCTCTTGCAGATCGGCCACATGATCGGCGCCATGGATGCTCTTGACTAGCATGTCATCAACATATACTTCCATATTTTGGCCGATCTGTTATTGAAAGACCTTGTTGACGAGGCGTTGATAGATCGCACTGGCATTCTTCAGCCCGAAGGGCATTACCCTGTAGCAGTAGAGCCCTTGATCGGTAACAAAGGAGGTCTTCGGGATATCCGGGAGAAACATGCGGATCTGATTATACCCGGAAAAGACATCTATGAAGCTGAGGAGTTCATGGCCCGAAGTTGCATCGATCAAGGTATCGATGCTAGGGAGAGGGAATGGATCTTTAGGGCATGCTTTGTTTAGGTCAGTGAAGTCGATGCAGATTCTCCAGCTCCTGTTGGACTTCTTTACCATGACCACATTGGAGAGCCATTCAGGGTAATTTACCTCTTGTATGAACCGAGCCTTAAGGAGCTTGTCCACCTCTTCTTTGATAGCTTGTTGGTGCTCGGGAGCAAATTTACGTCTCTTCTGTTGGACCGGTTTGGACCCCGGGGCAACACTCAGGTGGTGGACGAGGAGCTCTTCGGAGATTCCTGGCATGTCGACAGCCGACATGCAAAGAGGTCGCAGTTCTTTCTAATGCATTGGACTATGTCGGAGCATAAGGCGGATGGGAGGGTCTTGCTGATAAAGAACTTGTGGTTCGGATCTTGCTCGGAGAAGAGAACTTCCTCCAATTCATCCACCGACTCGGACATTGGTCGGACACCCTCTTGAGGAATTTCAAGAGTCTCGAGGGAGAGAACTGGACCCCCGGTGGAGGTTATATAGCATTTTCGGGCCATCTCCTAACTTCCTCTTACTTCCCCTATCCCTGCCCTGGTGCAGAACTTCATCTTGAGGTGATAAGCCGATGGGACGGCCTCTAGAGCAGCTAGGCCAGGTCAGCCTAGAATCACATTATAAGCAGCGGGGACGTCGACTGCCATGACGTCCATCGGCTCCGTGCGGGTAGTAGGAGTTTTGCCAGCAGTTATGTGGAGGGTGATTACCCCTTCGATAGTCAGTAGCACTCCTGTGAACCCGTGGAGCGTGTAGCCGGTGGGCTTAAGCCTGTTTTAGGATAGCTTAAGGCCTTTGAAAGCAGCGAGGAAGAGAATGTTAACGGAGCTGTCATTGTCTACTAGAATCCTCTCCACTTTGAAGTTTGCCATATGGAGGTTGATCACTAGTGCGTCACAATGGGGGGTTCGTACACCCTCAAGTTCTTCATCTGAAAAGGTGATCGGTACTCCCAGGCCTTTAGGGGGAGGCATGCCGTGAACCGAATTGACTTCTCTTATGAAGGCCTTCCGAGAAGAGTTTGAGGTGCCTCCCATGGGCCTCCGTGAATGAGATGCAGGACACGTTCCTCTTTGAACTCGGGAGTTTCCTCGCACCTTTCAGTACGCTTGTTAGCCCCCCGAGGGGGAGGAGGAAGATCGGTTCGATCTTTCCTCACAAATTTAGCTAGTTGCCCCCTCTGAATGAGGGCCTCAATTTCGTTCTTCAAGGCCCGACAATCATTGGTGTCGTGGCCGTGGTCCCGGTGATAACGACACCACTTCTCTTTATCCCTCTTCTTGCCAGGAGTGTTCATCTTCGAGGCAGGAGGTATAACCCCTTCCTTCTCAACCTCCATGAGAATAGTGGAAATGTTGGCATGAAGAGGAGTGAATTTCTCGAACCTGGGGGGAGGGCAGCGCTGACCGCCATTGTCCTTCTGGAGCTTCTTGGCTCCTTCTTCTTCGGTCGCCTTCCTTTTGGATCTGGAGGAAGGCCCCTCAAAGGTGGGGCGATGCTCAGCTTCCTCGGCCCGGATATACTTCTCTCTTCGGAGAAGGAGGTCGGAGAAGTTCTGTGGGGGCTTCTTGGCAAGGGAGGACCGCAGGCTTGAGTTAAGGACATTCGACTGAAAGGCTGCTGCAGCGACCGACTGGTCGAGGGAAGTGATGGACCTAGCTTCCGCGTGAACCTTTTCACATAGCCCTGAGCTTCTCACCCTTCTTCTAGTGGAGGTAAAGTAGCAAAATGCTGGTCTTCTCTGTGCGGTGGCTACTCACGAAGTGGGTGACGAAGAGTGTCTCAAATTTCTCAAATGAGAATATGGAGGATGGGGCGAGGCGAGAGTACCACTCTCGAGCCGGACCTTTGAGCGTGGCCGGGAAGGTTTTGCACAATAGAGCATTGGAAGCTTGGTGTATCAGCATGAGGGTCTTGAAGCTCTCGATGTGGTCCATAGGGTCTGACTTCCTGGAGTAAGTCTCGAACAGTGGGGGCTTAAAGCCTATCGGAATGGGTGCCTCCATGATTGTTCGAGAGAAGGGAGGTCAGCTTGGATGGAGGGTCCTTCCTCTAAGCTCCTCTTCTTTGTCTAGCTGACCCTAGCGCCTCTCCATCTCGTGGAGACGACGGTAGATGGTGTCATCCCTTTGTTGGTAGCCAAACGAGCATCTGGACTCGTCTTCATACGAAGGGAAGCGGGGGCTATAACGACGGTAGCTCCGGGAGTGGCGAGGACTAGGAATGTGATGGTGGTTGCTAGGAGCTGGGGGAGGAGTTAAGGACCGATGGCGAGGACTTTGGACTGGAGGAGGAGTGGGGACCCTCTGAGCATTGTCGTTGTTGGGTCGGAGATTGAGGGCCTTCAAGATGGTTGCTTGGAATTGCTGGAATTCGGCACGGGTGATGGGTGCTTCATCATTCCTCGGGGGTTGTCGACCCACAGGAGAATGAGGTCTTCTCCTATGGTGCCCAGGGGACTCTCTTCGCCCTCTTCTAGGAGGGGACCTTCTGTAGTCTCGGCAATGAGGAGATCGCTCATTTGGACGTTATTGGCGGGAGGCTCCCTCTCGGTCTCGCCTTTCATCCAAACAGCGACGAAGGTCCTCTTCCTTCTGCCGATTGTTGAGGGTGTTGCGGAGGTCATCTGAGGCTCGGGGATTGTGAGATGCCATGGAATCGGTAGAGGGGTTGTGCACGGAGACATAATCATGTTGAAGGGGTTATTTCTGAGGATTGGGATGGGAGCCCCCCGCGCCGACATTCTGAGGACCGGTTTGACCGCGAGGGGGTTGAAGATTCTGTGGAGGAAGTTGGTCCTGCTGCGGGGCCTGATTAGGTTGAGGAGAGGGTCCCGTTGGCTGGACGGTTTGGAGGGGGACCTCCTGCTATTGCTGAGAGGGGGTAGGTCCATGATTAGACCCCCTGGATCTGAGTTTCTGTGGAGGCATGGCCGGAGAAGATCTGACCGATGCGAAGAGGAAGGGTTGCTATTCATGGGTTCCCACAGACGGCACCAATCTGTTACCGCTAAATCTGATGTGGGGGCAAACAGATAGTATTTGTGGATTCTTAGGAAAACTGAATAGCAAAAACCTGGAATCTTCTCACCGGAGTTTGACCGTTGACTCCCACCATTCACCTGCAAAAAGTGCGATACACCGGGGTTGATCCCGGCGATGCACCCTCTGACGCTCAAGTCAGTAATCAGAGAAGATTATGAAAGAGCGTAAATTGGCAAAAGATTGATTACCTCTTAATGGTGGTGGATGGGGGGTATTTATAGCCGCCTTTGGGATCAGATTAGGAATGTAATCCCTAATTCCCAATGAAAGGATAGATGCGAATCAGAGCCGTTGATTAGGATTAATCAGAAACCCTAATTCTATCCTGCTGGACTGGGTTTATCGCGGGTTGGAACCCGCACCCAACTGAGACGGATCCGTTTGCGGGTTACTGGGCTTTTGGAAAGAAGACCCAGTACCCACTTCAGACCCGTTTGTAGGTGAAATTACCATTTTGCCCCTAAGTCTTAAGATTCGTGCCCGATTTGGACGGTTCCGATTTAGCCCTATTTTTAGCCATATCATAGATAATATACAAAGTATTGCATTCGCACAAAAAATCTATTTATATCTCAAGCCTCACTAGAAGATAATTTATTGTTTATATTGGAGAACTCTCTCAATTGCTTTTTACAATGAAGTACTCTCTTTTTCTCTCTTGCCTCTCAAATAAGGCCAACAATAATATATAGAAATCTAGAAACCCTAGGTTGTAGTCTTGATACATTAGTCGTCCAATATTTTCTAAATAAAAAGACACATCATAGGAGCAGTATGACTAACTTGTAACTTGGAGTATAAGGTGGGACCCGAAATAGATCCCCCATACTCGACCTAAAGAGTTGCTGCCGTCGCTGTCGGTCGACTGCCTAAAGTGCCAGTCAACTGCATTTGGTCATCTCCAAACCAGAGAGCATGCAGTCGAGGCAGCAATCGTCTGTCACCCGACTATTGCTACTGTTGCTTGGGCATGCTTGCTTCTTCTTACTTTGAACGATGTTGTAACCTCTTCTCGCTTCATCATCTTATTTTTCTCATCGAACTCAATAGAATGAAAGACATAAAATCCAACACTCAATTCAAAGCACACTCACTCAGGGCTGGTCCTGACAATTTAGAGGCCCGGGGCGAAAAAAGGTTATGATGCACTTCTTTTAGTAATTGAAATACATTAATATATAAAAATAATTTACATGTTCAAATTATTACAGAAATATAGTCACATAGGTACGAAAACTTAAAAATAGCTTCAAATATTCAAAAAATCGTCATACAAACATTATAATAAATGACCACAAATATGTCTATAAGTTCAAAAGTATCTTGACAGTTCCAAAAT
This sequence comes from Hemerocallis citrina, assembly GCA_017893485.1. Taxonomy (NCBI): domain Eukaryota; kingdom Viridiplantae; phylum Streptophyta; class Magnoliopsida; order Asparagales; family Asphodelaceae; genus Hemerocallis; species Hemerocallis citrina. The sequence goes on along the minus strand of CM030359.1, from coordinate 401,571,257 downwards.
ATTTTCAACTGCAAAACAAAATGACAACAAAATATAAAGTATCAATCATCATTTAAAATGACTTCTTCTGGCAGTTTGAGAAACAAATTCAACAATAATGTTTTCCAAATCAAAAAATTTCAACAAATCATTTTCAATACAAGATTGCTAATCCATTTAATCTCTCTTGTGACATAGTCGATCACAAATATGATTTTAACATTTTTAATTTAGAAAAACTTCTTTCAGTGGATGTCAGTCACATATATTGTCAATAGTCTATAAGCAATAGAAACATTAGCAAAAAATTTATCTACTGCTCATTTTTGTGATAAAGTTAATTGTTCTATTTTTTTTTTTGTCTTTTCTTATATCCGGATTCTTGCTTCCTAGACAACATGACAAACAATAGTTTCAACACACTGATATAAATAAGAAAAGTAGAATACACATAATAAAAGTGGATCATGGAGGTTATTGGAGCAATAGTGAAGGGATGTCCAGCAATGAGAAAGAAAAATAATTATGGAATTTCCTCCAAATTGGACTGAATTCTTTTTTGGATGAGGCTGAGAGAATTAGATTTGAATTGGAAAAAATTGAAATTAAAATTTGTATAAAAAAATAATAATGATGTCATATAAGCTACAATTAAATTCTTTTTAATTTCCATTTATAATTACCAAGAACCATAATTACTTATCATCATTACAAACCCAAGGCCCTAAAGACTATTATCGTCGGAGACTTGGACTCTTGGAGTCTCTCTTTGAAATTATTTTTAAAATTTAAACTAAAGAAAAAATTTGAAAAGTTTTCAAATAAGGGCTATGTAAGGCCCCATATTTTGGGGGCCCGGGATGGTCGCCCTTTGGGCCTTGCCCCAGGGCTGGCCCTACACTCACTACATGGAACGGCTACAACTAGCACTACATGTGGGCATATTCATCCTGTAACTTATTCTCTCTACCTTCTTTCACTCTTTCTCCCTTGAGAAATAAAAAAAACCCTATCTTGCTCTATGGTTTCACTCACTTATTCTCTTTACGAAGAGTGAGTAAAGGTTATGGGGTCTCTGAATTTTTACTATTATTACTTCACTATCAGGTTTCAAGGTTATGGGGTCTCTGAATTTTTACTATTATTACTTCACTATCAGGTTTCTGTAGCTAGTATGAGAAAAATTGACTTGCATCTTTACAATGTATATCAATTGTCAATGCCAAGTAGTGGCTAGTATGAGAAAAATGTATTCAGAAAGACATTGTAAGCCAACAAAACAGAACTCACAAAGAATTAAGCAATTTTTTATTCATAAGACGTCAAATTGACTTGTTTTTCTACAGTGTATGTTCCAGCATGTATTAACTCGAAAGGAAAAAACAAAATCTGGAAAAAGAAAATATGCTCTGAAGTCTGAAGAATATATGCAGCAAGTTGAAGGGGGTATTTTTCTCAGTATCTACAGTATGCGACCCTCAAAGCAACCGTCTCAGCCAGTATATATCTACTAATCAACTAAAATTCTCTGGAGGAAAAACTGCATTGTCCATCAGCATGACAAGAGAAGACTTAGCTACCAAACACCACCATGAAATAGCACAGGCATCAGTAACTGTATCGCTACAGGTCTTCACAGCAGTCATCTTTTGTCTTTGGTGTTTCTTGAATGCTTGTCTTTGGTGTTGCGCGGACGAAAGGGAGGAGGCACCTGAGGACAGAGTTGATGAAAGTGAAGAGGCACCAAAGGGTTGCTCTGTTGGTGTCCAAAGCCAGGGGGCAGATGAGGAGTCGATGGATAAATTGGCACTAGCTCCATCGAGGAGATGTAGCCCTGAAACAAGTAGAGTTTTGAAGATTGAGATAGTAACCAATTGTACACAATCGCACTCATGAGCCATGAGACAACTCTCCACGTTTAGCACAAAATTTTGGGTATGAAGACCGACAAAATGAAGATTTTTTGTATAAAATAAAATACAGAACCAGCATACTGTACCTGGTGAGTGGGAAGCAGATGATCCCGTGGATGAGTTGGCGGTGTTCGTGAACTAGTTCCATGGGCCCACTGTGAGAAGCTATCGCCCTGAAACAACTGAAGAAATGAACATCTACGTAGTAATAATTTTATGCAATACTGAAAATTTTATGAACATTATTATGCTCTAGTGTGACAACAGCTCTTCCAAGTTAGTGCCAGGTTCAGTGTTGCTGGATGAAAGTAAGGAGGCACCTGAGGACGGGATTGATAGTGTGGTCGGCCCAAAGGGTTCCTCTGTTGGGGCCTAAAGCCAGGAGGCACTTGAGGAGTCGGTGTATAAGTTGGCACTGTTCGTGAATTAGCTCCATCGGCCCACATCGAGGAGTAATCGCCCTGAAAAGAGTGAAGCTTTGACTATTTAGATAGTAACCAATTTTACGCAATACTGAAAATCTATGAACACTATTATGCACTCATGAGACAACAGCTCTTCCACAGTACAAGGTTTTGGTTTCGAAGACCGACAAACTGAAGATTTTTCGAACAAAATAAGATGCACCAGCATAATATACCTGGTGAGTAGGAAGCAGATGACTATGTGGATAAGTTGGCGGTGTTTGTGAACTAGCTCCATGGGCCCAGGCTGAGGAATTATCACCCTGAAACAAGTGAAGCTTTTAAATATTTACAGAGTAAATAATTTTATGCATTACTGAAAACTTTATGAACATTGTTATGCACTCATGTTTAGGGTCTGAAACTCTTCAAATGCAGTAACAAGATGAAAGTTCCATACAAATAAACACGGAATCAACATAACATACCTCGTGAAGAGGCTGGACATGCCTTCCATATCCCAAGTAATCAATGGAAGTATTAGACTGAAGAGTTGTCGAAACCTGCAAGAGGAAATTAATTAATGGATATAGCTGAGAGAGAAAAAAAACTTGCATACTATCATTGAGTCATTTTGGTTATGTTAAAAAAGAAAATGAAAAACAGGAAAAAAATAATTACCACTGAACTTGATACAGGAGCAGGATTTTGCATTCGAGAATTTGGTGCTGCATCTGTTGATTGAGAAGTGCTTGAAGATGCAGAGTTAGTTGGAGGACCATTGTACTCCATTGCTTGTTCAGGAATTGATGTATTATCTACGACAGACTCAACTTCTGGTTCCGAAATGACGTTATAAAAAATAAAAGGTAGGATACATAAATATCTGATGGTATAGTTAGCAAGGTTCTAGGGTCGAAGAATGATGAAATGAAGATTTTTCATGCAAATAAAAATACACAACCAACATAAATACCTGGTGAGAGGGAAGCAGATGACCCTGTGGATGGGTTAGCAATGGTCGTGTAGTTCGAATCAATTGATGCACATAGCTGATAAAAAGCTTAAATATTATCATTGAGCCATTTTGGTTATGTTAAAACGAAAATAAAGGACAGGCAATAAAAAATTCACCATTGAATTTGACAGAGCAGGATTTTCAATTTGAGAGTTCGGCCCTGCATTTGTTGATTGAGAAGTGCTTGAAAATATACCGTCACATGATTATATCAGATATTCAAAGATAAATTAAGAGTGTACCCTCATGCAGACTATTGTAAGATGAGAAACAGTTAGATGGGAGGTTTTCACCAATGTAAACATATCCTTCTATTAATTGATCCATACGCAAACTAGAACATTGTTCTTCATATGGATGAGTAACAATGGTCCAGTCATTGAGAGACTCGTCTGATGAGCTGCAAAAAAAGATCTAATCAGATAGAATTAAGTGAATGACTAATCATTTATTCCTGATTATTACAAATACGAGATTACTGTTCGTAAATTACATTTCAGAGTAGATATTTATATAAGGAAATTAAACGGGGAATAAATAACCATAAAATTAAAATTTTAAATTTAAATAAATTTGCTCTTCCCAGCATACGAGAAGCTGGTAGATTACCTTGTGCCTGCTGCATCCCAACTAGAGGAGCTAGTAGCTTCTGTCCTAGAACCCATATGCGCCAAAGTAGTGGCATCATTTGCCCCAGTTTCTTTATTTAGTACAGGCATAACATTTGAAAAATCAGAATCTAACAAAATGGACATAAATGAGACACATATAAACAAAATTTTCATTCAGACAAAATGAAAATTCTAAAAAGAACGCATATGAAAATGTTTCAAACAACATCAAAGTTATAAAGAGGGGAAATATCATTGAAAAATAATGAACAGGTTTCAGAATCTTTCTGAATTTTAACCTAACCTAATCACAGTCAAATTTAACTTGATTGCTTCAACACAGTTACAACCTTATTAAATCATTGATTTGATATTTGTTTTCTTAAAAAAATGTCAACATAATCAAAGTTAAACCTTAACGTAGAAAGTAGTACTTCAAGCTTGGACTGCCGTTTCTCACAATGAGGACTCATTAATGTTAATTCATATATGTGTTTTAATGGTAACTAAATTAGAAAAAAATTAAATGAATTTCAAAATCCCCAATCAATAAGTTAAACCTAATCTAAAGTAGCTATTGAACTTGTTATCCACACAAGTTCAAGAACATTAACTAATTGCAGTTTCCAAATCAGTAATGCAAACAAGTCAATCTTAATAGCCGTTTTGTAAGAGTGCAGTATTAGTAGTCATTAATCAGTATAAGTTTCCTACTCTTTCAGTTGAATCCCCTAAATTTGACTGTTACATTAATGGTGCTATATATGTGCCTTCCCATCTAACAATATAATGTTTGTTCTAATCTAAAAGATTAGTTTATATTGTTAGAAAACCTTTTATAAAAAAAACATGTTCAATCTGAATCCGTTCGTGATGTTGGCTTAAAGTGTGGTCATAAGACTTCAAAATGTAGTAAGAGAGTTATATGTTCAGATCATGCCATCTTACACCAATTTGGCAGAATTTTCTTCTCATGATTAGAGGAGAGGTGGAATGGACCAAACATATTATGAAATAAATAATAAGCAATTGTTGTGCTTCTTTCCCCACATCTTCAACGCTTAAAACTAGTTAATATCCAACTACAACACACAACTCTAAAACCAATCATAACTTGTATATTGCAAGAAACCAAAGGAAAGCTCATGCTATCTCAAAAGAAACCAGTCATGAAACCAGTTTACAAAATAACTGAGAAAGTCTTGTCAACAACAAAGGAACAGATTATTTAGTCTCACATAACTCTTAAGAGTCTCAAATACGAGTTTTAAATCAAACGCATGTCCAGTGTAGCAAGAAAACTAATATAACCCGTGCCTTCTCAATTAAACCACTCATAAAATTAGTCAACAGATACTATCCAAAAAAAAATACAGTAATAAAGGAATCAATTATACTTGAGCCTTCATCACATTTAATTTGTTTCAATTATACTCACACCATCATCACATTCAATTTGTTTCAAGCCTTTAATTCCTATATGACATATAATTTCGAAACCAATGCCCATTTCTGTACTGCACAAAAACCAAGAAAACCCCCTGCCAACCACAGTGAACCCCTCATGGAATCAGTCGACAAATAAGCTGCATAAAGAATATAAATAACAAAGCAACCCATTAAATGCTTCAGACCCATCACCACATTCAATTTCCTAAACTGCAAGAAACCCATGTTTTCTCAAAATACCTCAATCATGAATCAGTTAAAAAGAAAGGTAGCACAACTATTCAAACCCACCACATTCAATTTCTTTTAAAACTCCCAATTCCTAAAACTAATCAAGACCCAAGTGTGACAATGCAACAGTAAACCCAGTCCCAATTCCTAAATTTCAAGAAACCTATGTTTTCTCAAAAGTAACCAATCAAGAAATAACAAAGCAACCCACCATATACTTCAGACCCTTCACTACAGTCAATTTCTTTTTCGAAACTCCAAATTCCTAAAAACTAGTCAAGACCCAAATATGGCATGCAACTTTGAAACCAATGCCTAATTCCTGAATAGCAAGAAACCCATGTTTTCTCAAAAGAACTCTTATCATGAATAGTTAATAAGAAAGGTATCCTAACAATTCAAACCCACTACATTCAATTCCTTCTGAAACTCCCAATTCCTAAAACTAATCAAGACCCAAATATGACAATCCAATAGTAAACCCAGCCCTAATTCCTACATTGCAAGAAACCCATGTTTTCTCAAAAGTAGCCAATCAGGAAATCAATTACCATAACAATTCTAACCGACCACATTCAAGTCTGTCCAAATTCCCAGTTCCTAAAACTAATGAAGACCCAAATATGGCAATGCAACTCAAAACAAGACCCCAATTCCTACATTGCAAGAAACCCATGTTCTCTCACAATAAACCAACCATGAAATCAATTAATAAGAAATATACCATAACAGTTCAAACTAATCAAGACCCAAATGTCCAAAATTCCTACATTGCAAGTTAACCATAATTTCCCGTAACAACTCAAACCTACCACTTCTTTCCTCTAAAGCATTCAATTATGGAACTAATCAAGATCCATCTCACTACATTACAGGAAGATCCAAGATATTGTTACCTTGAGTAGGTGGATTGTTGGGTGCCTCATTCAGGTTCTTGTTCTTGTTCTTGTCCATTCTCTCTATCTTCCTTTCACTCTCTCTTCGCTCTTGAGAAATCAAAGAACCCTTTTCTTTTAGGGGATTAGGATTAGTGAAGATTAACAAAGAAGAATTATAAAGGGAGAAGGAGGTCTCTGGATTTATAGAGAGAGGTGAGAGAATGACTGTTTCTGAGTTCTGGCAAATAAAGTTTAGGTTGGGCTTTATTTATCTCAACGGGCCTTTAATTGCTATGGCCCATTATGAAACTTATAGTTTGGATTTGGGATGGGGTTTGGGCTGGCTTGACTTGAATTGTCTTAAGTAGCATTGGTAAAAATACCCGAAATTCAGATCCGACCCAGACCCAGCATTGGACCGGAACCGACCCGGCCTATCCGGGTCCGGGTCCGGGTCCTAAAATGGGACCATTGTACTTTCAGGTCTGGGTCCGCTCAAAAGAGACCCGGACCCATTAAAAAAAAGTAATGCTTTAGCCACTACCAATTTCACTACCATTTTCTTCACTACCTTAGGTGGCATACTCCTATTGGAGAGTTCCCCCACCTACTCTATCTTCCTCTACCTATTGGAGTGTTAAGGTAGTGAAATGAAATATAGTGAAATTGGTAGTGGATGTAGCATTACTCTTAAAAAAAACCCAAAAAATCAACATAAAAATAAATATTTTATTCTCATCCCTCCCCTCATTCCTCCTCAATTTTAAATCTTTCTCTTCCACACTCAAAACTCATTTCTTTTTCTTCTATCCTCTATTTTAAATTCTCCACTCGCCGTCCCGCTCGCCGCTCACAATCTCGCTCCTGCCCGAACATGTAGGAATATTTTAAAAGGACCCGGATCCGGTCCGAATCTGAATCCGGGTAGTGAAGGACCCGAGCCGACCCGATACCAATGCTAGTCTTAAGGGGATCTTTCGACCTTTCGTTTTTTCTATAGAGAAACTAATTTTCCTGTTTAGCGGGAAAAAAAAGAGAGAGGGATTTATAAGAATATAATAAATAACAATAATAATTTGTATGTGGAGAAAAAGAGTATAGTAGTATAGCAGTACGCACATTATAAGAAACTAGTAATTTACACATGCGATGCACGTTTTAAAATTTTCAAAAAATAAAAATAAAAATTCTGACATAGAGACAATTTGAATCGGAAACCTCCATTATATTAATTATGTACGAGGATAAATTGACAAATGACACTCAGGCTTTCTCCCATTTTAATATTAGAGATTAGAGATTAGAGATTATACACCACTACACTGAGATAGAGGGTTATAATGTGTGTGCTGAATAATTACAGAATATTATGTGACCCTTAATCTAGAAACTGATAAGGTGCATGTAAATTTTTTAGAAATATAGAATGGAAGGAATTTTTTCCCAAAATGATCCTTTTTGTGAAAGTTTTTCTACAAACGACCTGTTTTTTTTTTATTCCATAAACGTCCCACTCGCTTTTTGAAAAAACGAGTTTGGTATAATCCATCACGCTTTTTCAAAAAGCGAGTCTTAGGGCTCAGAAAATTGGAAACCTAAAACTCGCTTTTTGAAAAAGCGTGATGGATTATACCAAACTCGCTTTTTCAAAAAGCGAGTCTTGGCCTTCTTTGCCCAGCAACACTCGTTTTTTTGAAAAAGCAGGGAGAATTAACCCACACTCATTTTTTCAAAAAGCGAGTGTCGTTCGGGACTTAAACCCCCCACCCCCAAATAGATCTCACTATTCCTCTTTCTTCTTTCTCTTCCTCTTCGCTCGCGAAACCCTAACCCATCTCTAATCTCAAATTCGTCAAAGTACCCTCGTAATTTGTGGAATAACCCATAAAATTGCTTTGGACAACTTAAAGCCATCTTCCGATAGAGGTTTAATTTGTTGGAATTTGGGTATACTTGAAGAGGAAAGCAACTTTATTGTGAAGGTATGATGTTTATTGCCCCATTATTTTGTTAATTTCATTAGGTTTTCTTTATGGGTAGATAATAACTCGCTTATTGGTATAAATTAACGTAGGTATGGATTTGGAGATTCCTATTTGGTTATACTTTGGTGGTGAAATAATTCGTGATCCAAAGATTGGTTGTTGTTATAGTGTGTTGGATCCGGAAATAGTTTGGGTACCCCGTACCATTACATTTGAAGAACTAGTTGAGAAAATATATGAAGTTACTAATTAGGATAGGAATCAATGGAATGTGAAATTTTTAGCTCGATACGCAGCAGGAAGAGGAGATGGTCAGTATTTTATGACAGTGCCCGTACCTACTGATAATGCGCTGAAGTTATTGATTGCTAGGACATTTGATCCCAATTGTGCTTGGTCTGCATTAGAGTTATATATTCAGCAAATTCGAGTTGTGAATGCTCAGCCACATGATATTCCCAGTGCAAGCTTCATAAAGGTAGTCCCTACACAGCAGATGAGGTCTACCCCCGCTCAATGTTCACAACCAAATCCAGTATCCTCACAAGAGAACACCTTCACAAATACAACAATTCCGGATTCTGTAAATGTTGAGCTGCCACGCCAACCTAGCCCGGTTCCTGACTTTGTTCCAAATGACAGTATATTTGAACTCTTTCAAAATGCAGTCTGTAACAACAGCTTATTAGACGATGTTGAAGAATAGGAAGAAACAGACGATGAAGAAGAAGAGGAAGAAAAAGCGAGTCTTGCTCTGTATGCAGAAGAACCCAATTGTTCATCTCTTGGTGGGACATCTACACCACAAACAACTCCAGCATCTCCATCTTCATTCCACAAACTACTCTAGCATCTCCATTCAACAATACAATCCAGCTTCTCAGCACAATCTACATTCGACATCTCCACAATACACATATCCAACTTCAAATGACAATTCACAAATCAATCCAATTTATCAGCACAATTCCAAAAAAAAAACATAAAACCTTAACAATAGAACACCACACGCACACACCCCATACCGAATTTTGAATTTCATTGATTCCACTTTTCAAAAGTTGATTACAAGATTCGGATACAGAATAACTCACATTATAATTACAACCAAAAATAAACTAATCAAAATATGTAGTGTCTTCACGGGTCCGGGGTGAACAAGTTGGGACGTCGCCGTTGCCTCTTACCTAAGGGTGATGGAGTTTTCTGTGTCACACCCTCTATTGGCTCCTCTTCCTCTTGTTGGTCCTCACCGTCTACTTGCACTTCCTCTTCTTGTTCTTCCTCAATTATAGGATGACGCGGTGGTTTACGGGCAACTCTCTTCACTCGCTTACCACGTGTATTGGTCTGATGAGAGGGAGTGTGTAAGATAGCATCCAGGGTTGCCCTCTCTCCCACAGCATCAGCTTGTGCTCGACAGGACGTCAGCATCTCGCGTGCGAAGTCCTTAACCGCATCGGCTACGTTGCTACTCAACACAGCTGCACATTTCTTGTCCATACTCCAAGTCTGGGTCATCTACAAAATATAATAAGTTGGACTTTGTAGTTCCAGTTCAAAAAAACTAAAAAACTTAACAGTACTAAAAAACTTACAATCGTACGAATAGCCGATGCCTTTGGTTGAAACATAGGCAAATGCATTGAATGTAAATCTACTGGTTCTGCTGCCGGTCGACGTATAGGCATCACCATGCCTGCTGGAGTCTGCCCTGTCGGAGAGATGTACCGCCTTGTCATCCTCCCATACCAACCCATATAGTTCTCGTGCATTGCTAAGTCAAATGGAGGAATGTTCTGGATGATTTCATCAAACCTTTGTAGATTCCATCTCTCCACATATGTCGAGAAGCTTGCCGCCCAATTATGACCTGTCGTATGACACATTCCAGTAATTTTATGAATATCCGCATTGAATGGTTCGGCTACCGGAATCGCCTGCTGCAGACCAAACTATCGCAGCACTCTGTTCACATAATAGAACTTGATAGTGCTGAAGTTGATCAGTGGTGCTTTTGTTAGCCAAAGATCTCACCTATACAGGGAAATGGGCGGTAGTCGAGCTAGACGCTCCTCCGTGTAGGGCATCCATACTACGCAGTTATCTGCCAACTTGTCCAACTCATCACGGAAGTAGGTCAGGCACCTGTTCGGGTTGGCAGTCTAAGTAAGGTTACCAGACCAGTACACACCAAGAGGAGGTAGCATGTACTGGTCCTCAGGGAGATGGATCCAGTTGGGTGATTGTTTCCTAACTACAGGACGTCCAACGTGGATACGCTTCCAGCTCCACACTTGAAGCAATATCATCGGGCCATTCATCTGCACGGACCCGAGACTATACAGGCACAAGCTCCTGTAGAGGGATGCTAAGGCAGCACTACCCCAACTGTACTGACCGACTCGTCCAAGGTCTGTAATAAGCGGGAGGTACATGAGGGGGACAGAATGGCCGCTGGAATTAGGGAACAATACACCTCCAAAAAGAGTCAGGATGTACGCCCTGTAGTAGTAGTGCACCTCCTCTTCAGTCGAATCATCTGTCAATCGGTCTTTGAATTTTTCCTTTAACCACTTCAACCGAATCTGTTTCCCAATAACTACCCCAGTCTCCACTTCGACACCAAGATATTGTTCTACTAAATATGGAGGGTCGAAGTCCATAGATCCAGTCACCGCCTGCCCATCTACCGGAAGGCCTGCGATTACTGAAACGTCCTGCAACGTAACAGCCATCTCCCCAACTGAAAGGTGGAAGCTGTGGGTCTCAGGATGCCATCTCTCGAGGAGTGCTGTAAGCAGTGGCCGATCGCACTTGATGCCGCTCATCAGTGCAATACCATAGAGTCCGCAATTCCGTAAGATTTGGTGAATCCGTGGGTGCATAGGGAGTGGATGACCCCCACGGAATGTACACTCCTTCGAATCGCCCTCCCACACATCTCTAGAACGATGGTGCGACTGAAGAGTAAGAAGAGCGGGGTCGAGGGGACCTGGACCTCCAAGGGGAATAGTAGATGAAGAAGGGGCCGGGGACGAAGTACCAGCCACATTTGGGTTACTTGGGACCTGCAAAACAACATTTACATCAGCAAAGAAATATATCATTCAATTATATGATAATGAAACAAATCGAATGCAGAAAATTATAAGCTTATATTAGTCCGTTCGGTGCCACCACGACGACCACCACGTCCACCGCGTGGAGGTGGGCCAAAAGATGTACGTGGTCCATCGCCACGATTGGCTCTACTACTAGAACCTACCTCCACATGCCCCCTAGTCCGTGGCATTTTTCAAAAAATAAGAGTATTCTACAATGTGGAGCGAGCAATCATTATTAACAATACTAAAATATAAAACCAAGAAATATAGAACACATACGAACATCTATAACTATTATAATGGGAGAATTGAGGTTCACAAACAAATAAACAATTTTTTATTCTTTGGTGTATGTGTGTCAACGCGTGCAGCACACGTGTTAGTAGTTTTTTTTTGTCCTTTTCAGTCCCTCTCCGCGTGCAACGCACGAGCATTATACTACATTTTTTCTTTTTTGTCCTTTTCATTCGCCCTACACGTGCATCGCACGTGCATTATACTAGTTTTGATTACTAATAACTATATACTAATTTTACTCACAAATTCTACATTTAACCACCTTTTCAAAACGTATAAACCTCCACCTCAACCAACTATCCGACTTTTACACCCTAAATACCCATTAATTTTATACCGAATTTTACACATTTTCAACGACGATGCATATTGTACCTCCAATAATATCAACCAATTTCTAACTAAATAATTCTAAATATATATACAACATTAGAAAATATAGAGTTTGAGAAATATACCAAAATCTTCACGCAAGAATTGAACCACGAGAAACACCCCCAAATCGTTCAACCCCCTTTTTGAAGAACGCCACCGCAATCACCAAAAAATCGAAAGAACCAGCAATTTCAAAGTGGGCAATTGGACTGGGATGAGATAATGAAGAATTTAGGAGTTATTCGACAGCTAATTTGATGGAATAGGGCCTTAAATCGAAGAATTCCGACGATGGGTTAGAGTTTCGCGAGCGTAAAAGGAGAAAGAAAGAGGAATAGTGAGATCTGTTTGGGGGTGGGAGGTTTAAGTCCCAAACGACACTTGCTTTTTGAAAAAGCGAGTGTGGGTTAATTCCCCCCGCTTTTTCAAAAAGCGAGTGTTGCTGGGCAAAGAAGGCCAAGACTCGCTTTTTGAAAAAGCGAGTGTGGTATAATCCATCACGCTTTTTCAAAAAGCGAGTCTTAGGTTTCAAATTTTCTGAGCCCTAAGACTCGCTTTTTGAAAAAGCGTGATGGATTATACCACACTCGCTTTTTCAAAAAGCGAGTGGGGCGTTTATGGAATTTAAAAAAAAACAGGTCGTTTGTGGCAAAACTTTCATAAAAAGGGTCATTTTGGGAAAAAATTCGAATGGAAGAATATATGTTTCCTTTGTAGATCGCACAAAATATTAATGATCATTTCCTATTTTTGTTAGTTTATATAAGAAGAACTGTACATTAGCACAGTTCTCACTTGAAATTTAATTTAATTTTTTTTACAATCATTTAATTATTTTTTCAATCATCTTATATATATATATATATATATATATATTAAGCAAATAGGCCTATTCCCTTTCTCTTTTCTCTATTTTGAAATAGAGAAAGGAGAGCAAAAATAAAGATTCACACTTTCTTAATACGTGCATGACACATCTTTTGATTGATAGCCTTACATTAAAAAACAAAAAAACAAACCACGTCCCCCCCCCCCAAATCCCGCTAACCCTAGCCCTCCATCGCCCTAACTCACCGCCGCCTCCACCTCCCACACTCCGCGACGCTGCCCGCGCTCGCCGCTCCCGATCGCTGCTCGCGAACGCCTCCACCTCCCACTCTCCGCGCCGCTTCCTACGCTCGCTGCTCCCGATCGATTCTCACAAACGCCCCCCCCCCCCCCCCCCCCCCCCCCCCCACCACCACCACCTTGATTCTGGTTGAGTTGTTGTAAGCCCTGTTTTCCTAAATGCATATTTTCTACATATTTTCTGTATTTTGACTAATTATAAATTCACTTTGTTTTGAAATTTGTTTCGGATATTTTATTAAAGCGTTTTCTAATCGAAAATTATACTTTGTTCAAATAATAGCATATTTTAATTTCTATTTCTATTTGATCGGTTATTTGTATTTTTACTCAATTTAAATTTAAATGTGTTGTTGTTGTTGTGTTATTTTGATAAATGTATATTTTGTTATATAAATCTTATTATTATTATTATTATTATTATTATTATTATTATTATTATTATTTTTGTAAAGCCCAATATGCTTCTTTAATTGTATTTTATTGTGTGATTTGATGTATGTTTATATGTACATTTTTAAAAAAACCTATAATGCTAACTATTTTTGTTCTCTTATTGGATCTTTTAATTAAACCCAATCCTATTATTTATTTTATTGGATTTTAAACCCTATAGATTGTAATAACCCAAACCAAATACCCATTCACCTATTGGATTATCTACCCAAATACCCAAACCCAATAACCCACTATATAAATACCCTAAACTAAACCTAACCCTAAACCTATACTGTGCAAACCCTACTTACCCCAGCCGTCATCACCTTCTCAACTTCACCCCTACCACGTTCTCTCCTTCTCTCCCTCACCCATCGCGTGCCAGCCTCTGCCTACGGCTGTGACAGCGCCGCTGTCCCCTCCTGCATCGCGCGACAGCAGCGCCACCACCATGCGACCCCCTCGACGACCCTCCGCAGCGCCCCGATCTCCTGTGCCGCTTCCCCTCTGCTGTCGATGCGCAGCAGTAACCGGACGACAGCAATGCACGCCGGTGCGCTGCCCTGCCCTCCCTCCTGTCGTGCCTCCGCGACAACAGCCCCTGGTCGCATCTCCTCGTCTCGCAGCAACAGCAACACAGCCCTGTCGACAACCCCCTCCCAACCTGGCCACCACCGCACCACTCTGAGTGCGCCGCCTCGAGGAGATGCGACCAGGGGCTGTTGTCGCGGAGGCACGACAGGAGGGAGGGCAGGGCAGCGCACCGGCGTGCGTTGCTATCGTCCGGTTGCTGCTGCGCATCGACAGCAGAGGGGAAGCGGCACAGGAGATTGGGGCACTGCGGAGGGTCGTCGAGGGGGTCGCATGGTGGCGGCGCTGCTGTCGCGCGACGCAGGAGGGACAGCAGCGCTGTCACAGCTGTAGGCAGAGGCTGGCACACGACGGGTGAGGGAGAGAAGGAGAGAACGTGGTAGGGGTGAAGTTGAGAAGGTGATGACGGCTGGGGTAAGTAGGGTTTGCACAGTATAGGTTTAGGGTTAGGTTTAGTTTAGGGTATTTATATAGTGGGTTATTGGGTTTGGGTATTTGGGTAGATAATCCAATAGGTGAATGGGTATTGGGTTTGGGTTATTACAATCTATAGGGTTTAAAATCCAATAAAATAAATAATAGGATTGGGTTTAATTAAAAGATCCAATAAGAGAACAAAAATAGTTAGCATTATAGGTTTTTTTAAAAATGTACATATAAACATATATCAAATCACACAATAAAATACAATTAAAGAAGCATATTTGGGTTTTACAAAAATAATAATAATAATAATAATAATAATAATAATAATAATAATAATAATAATAATAATAATAATAATAAGATTTATATAACAAAATATACATTTATCAAAATAACACAACAACAACAACACATTTAAATTTAAATTGAGTAAAAATACAAATAACCGATCAAATAGAAATAGAAATTAAAATATGCTATTATTCGAACAAAGTATAATTTTCGATTAGAAAACGCTTTAATAAAATATCCGAAACAAATTTCAAAACAAAGTGAATTTATAATTAGTCAAAATACAGAAAATATTTAGAAAATATGTATTTAGGAAAACAGGGCTTACAACAACTCAACCAGAATCAAGGTGGGGGGGGGGGGGGGGGGGGGCGTTTGTGAGAGTCGATCGGGAGCAGCGAGCGTAGGAAGCGGCGCGGAGAGTGGGAGGTTGAGGCGTTCGCGAGCAGCGATCAGGAGCGGCGAGCGCGGGCAGCGTCGCGGAGTGTGGGAGGTGGAAGCGGCAGTGAGTTAGGGCGATGGAGGGCTAGGGTTAGCGGGATTTGGGGGGGGGGGGGGACGTGGTTTGTTTTTTTGTTTTTTAATGTAAGGCTGTCAATCAAAAGATGTGTCATGCACGTATTAAGAAAGTGTGAATCTTTATTTTTGCTCTCCTTTCTCTATTTCAAAACAGAGAAAAGAGAAAGGGGATAGCCCCTGGTCACATCTCCTCGTCTCGCAGCAACAGCAACACAGCCCTGTCGACAACCCCCTCCCAACCTGGCCACCACCGCACCACTCTGAGTGCGCCGCCACCTCGCCGTCCCGGTCCAGTGTCGGCGCAACCGCCCTCCTACTATCGCCGCTCACAACCGCTGGTCGCCACCCATCGCCATTGCTGCGGTTGATCAAACGGAGAAGGAGGGAAGGAGAAGGAGTGGTTGCTTTGATCTGAGTCGTCAGATCTCATCAAGATCCATGCTCAGATCTGTCCTTGTTTGATCTGATCTTCACCGTTGGATTTCATCAAGATTCGATCTTGATCTAATCTGATCTTCACCATCAGATCTGATCGCAGCCGTTGATCGCCTTGATCTCAATCTTTCCGTCAAGATCCATGCCGATCGTGATCTCTGTCGGATTCGTCGACTACTTTCCTAAGGCAAGTATTCTCCTTGTACAATTTATTGTCCTAGTACGAGCATTTAATTGAAAATACCGCAAATAGGTTGTAGTTGTGATTCCTTCTTGTTTCATCATTGTTGATCTTGAATTATTCATCGTCGATTCCATAATCTTAAGAGTCACAACCCTTTCGTTGTTATATTTACAAACTACTTGGACTCATTTTATCTCCTAGTCACTTGAACACATAAAACTAAGAAACCCTAGACTTGTAGAAGTGTGTTGTATTATGTTTGTGATGATCTTGCATTCCTTGAGTTGAGAAATAGATGTTGCTTGCTGATTTGATAACCACTACATCCGTATTTATATCACACATTAATCTAGACTTGTAATAACCAATTATCATGCAACTTATATATGAAAGACAATCACACTTGTTGCTGTCCTGGACTTTACTTGCTGTTTCGACCCCTTTAAAGTCAAAACCTGGACCTAATCCCTGAACATGAAATGTAGCTCTAAATGTCTAGATGTCGATAGCATCCAGAATTTTTGAATTCTGAGTTATGGTCTAGGAGATATCACAGTTTTATTGCTGCTGTGTCGGTAGTCGCACATTCACAAAAACTGCTGCACCTCTTTAGTTTGAAATTATTTTAACTATGCTACCAGTAAGTAATTGACTTGAAATTTTGCATACTGTTGCTGGATACCCTAGAGAACATTTCCTAATCTTCTCATAATTAATTAATAAAGTTTCAACCCTGTTTCACATGTATAAACTCAGATCCACAAATTCTGGCTGAACACAAAAGCTGTATAGTTGCTATTTTGACACATGTTACCACAACTTTTATGTACCTTAATTATATGCGTTGGAACCGGACAGGAGTCTAGGTTCTAGATCTTCTGACGGATCTACTTTTGCTATCTTGCAGCAACAGGAATCACAGTTTTGGTGTAGCAACCTCATGCAGTCCAGATTTGAGATTTTCGTTGTTCCTGATATTTTAATTTGTTTAGACCCTCGAACTTGTAGCCTATCTAGCCTAGACTTATTCCATGTTCATGATTATATTTACTTGACTTGTTTCGCACATTTCATGCTTGGTTAATAATAACAATAAATAACAAACCGGGGTTTAAGGAAAAGACCATAGTAGTGGACAATATAGGTAAGTGTACTCGGAAGGGGACCCGTATTTTTCATTACTCGGTTCATGAACCTGTTGCATCTTGATGTATTCATGGAGCCAGTTACTTGGCTCATGAACCTGTTAGTATTTACAAACTTGCTTCGTGAACCTGTTATTTATTTTCGTATTCATGAACTGTGCCTTCTTGATACTTGATGCCTGAGTACACCGCTCTATAGACTCCATTACTAGGCCTAAACGAAATTGCATTGACTGTTGGAACTATGTAGTAAAAGTATAGATGCATGAAGTGCTACCTAGATAGTAATAACCACAAGACTTGATACATGAAACTTGAACTTGATACATGCTTACTTGATACTTGACTACATGATACATGAGACTTGATACTTGAATATAATACTTGATACTTGCAACTTGATACTTGTACTTGACAACTTGACACGTTAGACTTGTTACTTGATACTCGACACTTGCACGTGATACTTGCTACTTGATACTTAATACAATTACATATCCACTAGCCACTGGTTCTACTATTAGTAGTTGTTACCCAACTTGGTCACTTGAGTTATCTTTCTGCTAGCTAGTTTCTGTAATCCCCACTACTTGTTGCATCCCTATTTTATTCTTGATTCCAAATCTTATTCCATGTTGCTTGTACTTGTTTTACTATTTGTGGCCCTAACTTGCACTAAGGGCGTTTTCTCTTGTTTTCTCTATTTTTTTTTTCTTTTTATAATTATTAAACAGACTTTGGAGACGTGTTGCCTGCAGAAATTGGTGAGCAGAGATTTTAAGCTCAAATGGAGAAAAGACATGCTCAAATTATTTGTCTTCTTTGAGTTATTTATTTCTTGCCACTTAAATCTTGTAACGGGCTTTTGTTTCCAAGTTTTATCTTTGGTCCAGACATTGAAAACTATTTGGATATTATTATTGTTTCAATTGTTTTCTGTTGCTTAATAAATTATTCATGCATGCGTGGTTGTGTATACTTGTTATATTCTTGTTGAGATGTTGCAGCTTATGAATGATGTTAAAATCATTCGCTGGGTTACGTCACGCGCCCGTATTCCATGTTTTTGGAAAGCGGGGCGTGACAGTTGTGTTTGAGTTTAGAACAAAATCATCACTCTACTGCTTAGCTACAACTATTGTTTGTGTGATTTACCGATCAAAGTCTTAGTAAAAAAATAATAACTTGAAGCCAAAGACTGCCCTATGATTTGATCAACTCCTATTGTAACACCCTGAATTCCAAATATGGACGAATTCGAGATTCCACAGGATCTTTACTTCACTTCGTACAATTTTACAAGGAATTTAAAACTTTTTCAATAGTACATCAGAGTTCATTTACAACTTTGTTTACACAGCGGAAAATAAAAGATTACAACATTGAAATACAACTTGTATAACTTTAACATCATTTGCAACATCTTTAACTTTTAAATAGCAATAGCATATCCACTTTATAACTCCATGAATAGTCCATTACCTGCATGTAAGACTGTGGGCACGTCAGTCGCTTACAACTGACGAAATGTTATACACGGCCATCCTCTCTATGCCGGGAATAGTATAACGATCTCATTACTTTAATAAAAACACAACAATTGAATGAATAAATAAGTGTTAACTGTGTCTACACTAAACATGTAAGTGTATGTCATGCCTTAATGCCTAATGCACACAATTCTATACTAGGATGACACTAATGCACACTTGTTCGGATTCTATGCATCCCATACTACATAGGTCCGAGGGCAAGCGCCTACGTTCTTCACAATACAGGGCTCGATCCCTCGCCATGAAACTACCCAGTAGCAAGAACAAGGTTCAGGCATTCCACGAGTACGGATCCCAGCCCCAACTGCCCAGCTGTTATACAGACTCCTCATCGTGCGAATCCCCCGCAAGTGCCCCTCTAGCCCCGGTATACATATATACACTGGAGTACGACAAACTATCTGCCCGACTACGTATAGTCCCGGATTTCAAAAACTATCCGCCCGACTATTCATGATCCCAGAGTACACTGCCCGATCAATCATTATAATCCTGGATTTCAAAATAAAATTCGTCTCCATCGGAGCAACCACAGTCTTGGAGTACACCGCCCGACTAGATCTATAGTCCCGAAGTACATCGCCTGACTATATAGAGTGTTCCACTTACGTTTGCCCAGGTTTACTATACTTCACTTAAGTGCCTAACTCCTAATGTTCAAGACACGAATAATCTTTCAAGCCTAGAATTAGTATTACCTACTACCGGGCTTAACCAACATCCACCGAAATAGCTCCATGACAAATCTCAAAATATAATAATCATTTCATATAACATTGCCGGTACATAGGGTCTTACTAACTCTAAATTCAAATTTCTCATGTACAAGAATCATGGGTATTTACACCCTTTCAATAATGTAACCCCTGTTTCCGATTATACGGATTTCCATTTCTTTTTCTTTCTTCATGTATTATTGTATTTCAAATTTCCATATAGATTCTTTCCAATGCATTTAAATCTTTTTGAATCTGCTATTGAAACCCAAATTTATATTCCAAACTACAAATCTTTGTATTTCCTCTTTTGGTTTGAAGCCCACAATTATTATTGAATTTATATTGATTTGAAGCCCAATAATCAAGCCCATCTCCTATTGGACTCTACCCTAAATCCATAAACCCATACACTCACCCGTATACAAATTTGTTCACATTCCCCACTCTTCCCACATCCCCGTAACCACATCCCCACTTTCTCTAACTACCTCCCACTACTCCATTATCTTATTATATTATTTCCCCCTTTCCCGTACCCTCTCTCTCTCCCACTCTACAATCCCCTTTCCCTGTTTCGAAAACAAAACCAGAGAACCAAACTCCTACTCCTTCTTCCTCCATCCTCCGCTCGACACCCCGAGCGTCGCTCGCCTCCACCTCCTTTCGCAGCTCCCCTGCGCTCACCATTCCGCCGCGTCATCTTCAACCTCGAGCCCCACCATTGCCGCTTGACCATCGCCCCACCTCATCGAGCCTCGACACCATCGTCTCCCGTTTGACAACCCACAGTCGCCATTGCCAACCCACCTCGAGCTCTAACTCTGCTCTCGCCAATCGCCACGGCTCCCGCAATCGTTGCCATCCCGAGCTCCGAGTCCCGTCAGCCTCCGCCATTACTTGACTTGCCCCTTCGACGACTGCAACACTCCCGCCATCATCGCCTACCTTGCGACGCCCTCGATTCCACTCCGCTCATTGTCGCTTCCCCCTCCAGTCGCGCGCTGTCGTCTCACAGCCCCGATGTCTTTTCCATCGCCTTCGAAGCTTCGCCATGGCTGGTCCTCCTCCCTCTTCTGTTTTCTTCCAAAACAGAGATTTGCCATCGCTCTCCTCCACCACCATCATCGTCCTCTCCGCTCGAGATCCCCGAAACACTTCAACCCACCATCAACCGCTCGCCATTACTCCTCCTCGCGTTCATGTACTCCTCAGCCCCATCATCATTGCTTCGAAGCTCTCCACTGTCGAGCGCCCACCGTCAGAGCCTCGTCGTTGCCTCGCCTCATCACCAGCGTCTCCAGCTACCCTCGCCGTAGCGACCTCCTGTAGTGCCACCAGACGTCGTTGCCTTCGTCCCGAGCGTCGCCGACTGTTCTCTCCCGCGCGCTCTCTCTCTCTCCGATCGAAAGAAGAAGACGAAGCCTGGTTGGTCGATAATGCTGTACGCTGTACTGCCGTAGCGGATCCCTTTCCACTGTTCCGTGTTCGTCCAGATCCGGTGTGGGGGAAAGCTTCCATTGGTTGGTTTCGGTGTTGCATGCTCTGGCCACAGCAAATCGAGTTTCGCCGTTCCGTGTTCTGGCCGATCCGGTGTGGAGTAAAATTCACCATTTGGTATTTTAGCGCTCATTTTGCACGTGCTCTTGGGATTGCTCCCCGGGATTCTGATCCCGTTATTCTTATTTATTTGAACCGTCTATAAGGAAAAAGGCAAGTCCACTTGTACTATTTTCTTTATTCTAGTTCAAGATTAATTGACCTCTTATGCAAGTAGTTCCAATTTAAATATCGTTAACTTTACCTTGTGTCCCTTCTCGTTAGGAGTATCGAGGGTTTACACGAGCTAACCCGACGTACTCTTGACCTCTTATAATTATCCATTGACTCAAACCTAAGCCCACATACACAATTGACATAAATAAAATGACAAGAATTGTATACAAAGGAAATGAACGGTGATTGAATGCATTGATTGATTGAGATATTGTGACTTGAACAATGACAAGATAAATGGACTTGTACACTGTAAAGAACATCCTAATTATTGTACATCAGTGTAATGCATTTCATGATACCATAGCATATTGATTATCGACTTGAATGAACATATATGTGCTGGCTTTTATAATTCATGCTGCCTTGTTTGTCTTGTACTGAGGTTTCGACCCAGTTATATTAGAAATCAGTTAAAATAATATAGAGAGAATTGTTTATTATTGTGCAATGCGTCATATTGCTGCATTATCATTGTTCCCTTGACATCCTTATATACATTTGCATGAGCATGAATGACTTAATAATAAAATACTAAACAAGCCGGGGTTAATAAGGGTTGACCTAGTAGTGGACAGTCTCAGAAAATGTACTCGGTAAGGCCTATATTGATATCGTATTGAAATGGAAGGAGAAGTAATGATTGTGAATGATTGATTGAATAATTGGAAATTGATTGATTGCAAATGGTAATTGATTGTTATTGACACCGAGTACACGCTCTGTAGACCCCACCACGAAGTCTAAAACGAACACTGTTGTGCGTGCATCGAACCTGTAGTATGGGATGCAGTAGTACGTGCACTAGATAGGAGAAACAGCTTGATAATAGACCTAGTTGACATGTATATATACTTAATTAAGACCATTGCTATTAGTACCATTATTGATCTTGCAATTTGATCTTGATTCATATTCCCACATGTACCTTACTCCTTTACTCTCTGCTTTTCACTACTTGCTGTCCGTACTTGCTCTAAGGACAAATTATTCCTTCTTTTTAGATAATCAAGTACAGGTGAGCCAAAGAGAATTTCTAGGAGGCATTGATGAGCAGATCTTCTACAATTGGAGCAGGAGTCTCTCGAGTTATTTGGTAAGTCTTTGTATTCCAGAATTGGTTATTGAATTTTATTCTCGTTTATGTGATTATGTTTCCCGTGTGGTTGTGATTCATTTTTCATATATTGTTGAGCTAAGACTGGCACAGCTTATGGATGATATGAGTTGGCGTACTTATATCATCCGCTGGGCCTCAGTTACGTGCCTATGTTCCCGTATTCCGGGAAGCGGGGCGTGACAGGTTTTTAGTGGTATCAAAGCCCAGGTTAGGCTCTAACTATGTTGGAGTTTAGCTGGGTTTTGACTAGTGTGTTAGTCATGATTGGCTAATGTGTTAGTCAAGTTTGGTTCTAGCCAGTCTAACTCGATAATATGCGCACCACGTTAATCACATGAACATGAATAACCAACATGTAATCTGGATACCCTCTCATTTGATTCCTATTTTGATCCCTTCATATTCAGTTCCTTCATCTCCCAATTGTTTCGTCCCCTCCATTCATTCTCATTCATTGATTCTTCATTGGGTATAAATTCTTCCTTTTTGTCCCAACATTCCTTTGATTCTGGAGTTGTCCATTCTTGTCTTCCCGCTTAGTTCGTCGATCGGCATCGGTGGATCCTCAAGGATATGTTAGAGGCTCGTTTGACTCTTACAATACTGTATATTTTTATGATATATTTATTGTGTAAGTTTGCTACCTTACATATTTATTTTCTCACTAACGTTTGCATTGTCCTTATGCATGTATTTCATTCTGTTTTTCTCCCTATTTTTATAAATCATTTTAACTTCTACTGCTATTTTGTACTATTGTGTTTGATATTTATAATCTATACATCTATTTTGATATTTTATTGTATGGCTTTCAACCTCATTTCTTACTCTCCTACTATTTATATATCACGAATTTTAAAACACAACATCATACTTAAATTAAATGTCCCATATCCCTGTGTGTATGGGAGGTTACATTTTCCATTTTACCATTTCGGTGCAACCTAATGTCAAGATGGCAAATATGCAACTCGATGTCAATGGAGGCAAACTGCAACTAGGTATCGGGGAGGCACAATGTGCAACCGAATACCCGGACGGCAGTTTGAAACCTGATGTCGTGAAGGCAAATATGCAACTAGATATTAAGGAGGCAAGATTTTCTACCTATTTGCTAATTAATATTTCAAGACTTTTTACCTATATAATGAAACTAATGGTAAATGAATATTTTCTTTATGGCATTTTGTTTATACAATTACACTTTATATTCCATACAATTTGAACAAGTATAGTAGATTTTACTCTATTTTATGTTTACAAATTTTTACTTTTATATTAAGATTGAGTACCGCAACTATGGGCTAAGTTTTCGTTATCTTGTGAATTACTATTTGTTAGTACCATTTTCCAATTCTTTAACCTTTAGACTGCTCACTTACCTTTGTTTTCACGTCCTAATTAATGATCAGACGCTTCCTTTTGTAATATTTAATAGACTCCTTTTTAAGTCTTCTTGCATATATTTGTTTTGGATTATTTTACTCGTTACCCTTTAATGTGTTTTCGAGTATTGATTATACGGTCAATATTCGATAATTATTATATGTACTTCACATTCATGGTTATTAATATCTCCTTACTTAGCTAAATTTGTCCGTATTTGTACGTATCTTGACTGGTTATTTTTCCAAAATTATTTCCAGTTTGTGTTTCTTTGTTGTTTGTATGATTATCAACATTTTTATATTTGGGTTTGAATTCTTATTGAATAGCCTCCTATTTTCTTACGATTTGTAATTAATGGTGTATTTTGACTTCACTTTTCATTTATATTGATCGACTATATATATTCTTGTTTGATTTATTTATAGACTTGATAAACCAAATTCTTACCTTGTTTTATAATGTTATTATTATTGTTATGTTTCTCGCTATTATTATTGATATTGCCGTTGTTATTGTTATTGTTGTTTGCATTATTTTATTATTACTGTTGTTAATAATGAATTATTTTCGTAAAAAAATAAAAGTTGAACCAAATCATATTCTGTCTTACATTATAATTTTTACCGGTATTGTTAATATTTTGTTATCATTGGTGTTATTATTGGTATTTTGTTGAAGACTAAATTTTATATACCCTTGATTGCACTACTTATTAATATTTAACTTGAGCCCAAACCCTTGTTCCTGCACATATGTATCTTTCCGTGTACTTTCTGTATTTAAGATTTTTATAGCTTCCTTTCGCTTTCAAATTCTTTTTAGCAAGTTACGTTTTCAATTGATCGGATTTTAACACAATATTATTCTGGTTTATAAGAATTTTTTTATTTCATCTGACTATCTGAAAATTTTATTTATTTCAAACAACGGTGTATTTTAATTTTGTTTTATATTTTAAGTGATCGAATATGTATATCATATATTACTATTGTTTGGGTTATTTTAGTAAATTTATTAAACTCAATTTTCCATTCTGACACATATGTGTATATTACTATTATATCCATTTCTGCTATTATTATTATTATCATTATTATTTTTATTTTTATTGTTATTATTCTTATTCTTATTCTTATTAATATTATTGTTATTATCATTGTTATTTTATTATTCGCAGTGTTGATATTTTGTTATTATTATTGTTATTGGTATTATTATGCTTGTCGTTACTATTACTATTATTTTGTTTTGAGCCTGGACATGCTCAATTTTATATACTTTTCACTATTTGATTTAATGTATATTTTAAAAATCCTATAGCCTATTTCCTTATTGGATTTAAACCTGTTATTTGATTATAACCCAATTCTCCTACTCATTAGTTTTGATTTATAGCATATCTTTTAATTATTTAAAATTGAAGACAAACTTTATATTCATTCTGCATTGTTTAATTATATCTATCTCGAGCCCATACTGTCCCTAATCCTGATGCCTCATTCTTGTCTTTCTGCTCGGTTCGTCGCTTGGTGTCATGTGGCCTATAGCAATATGTATGTTGCTTGGGACATCATCATCAGAGTTGCGCAGCGGAAGTGTGGTGAGCCCATAACCCACAGGTACCAGGATTCTCTTGCTGTTTCTTCTTCTTTGCATCATTCAATTCTGGTTCGATCTTTTCACCCATCGTCTTTTGTCGATTTATTATTCGGCATCAATCCTATTCGTGTCTTTTCTTATCTTGGATCTTTCATCACTTGAGTTTTCCTTTTTCTAATTTTCATGCCCTGCTATTTCTTAAGTTTGTTTCTGTTTTGTCCTGCTGCCTGCCATAATGAATTTCGAGGACGAAATTCTTCTTGTAAGGTGGGTAGAATTTGTAACCCCTGTTTCCGATTATACGGATTTCCATTTCTTTTTCTTTCTTCATGTATTATTGTATTTCAAATTTCCATATAGATTCTTTCCAATGCACTTAAATCTTTTTGAATCTCCTATTGAAACCTAAATTTATATTCCAAACTACAAATCTTTGTATTTCCTCTTTTGGTTTGAATCCCATAATTATTATTAAATTTATATTGATTTGAAGCCCAATAATCAAGCCCATCTCCTATTGGACTCTACCCTAAACCCATAAACCCATACACTCACCCGTATACAAATTTGTTCACATTCCCCACTCTTCCCACATCCCCGTAACCACATCCCCACTTTCTCTAACTACCCCCACTACTCCATTATCTTATTATATTATTTCCCCCTTTCCCGTACCCTCTCTCTCACCCACTCTACAATCCCCTTTCCCTGTTTCGAAAACAAAACCAGAGAACCAAATTCCTACTCCTTCTTCCTCCATCCTCCGCTCGACACCCCGAGCGTCGCTCGCCTCCACCTCCGTTCGCAGCTCCCCTGCGCTCACCATTCCGCCACGTCATCTTCAACCTCGAGCCCTGCCATTGCCGCTCGAACATCGCCCCACCTCATCGAGCCTCGACGCCATCGTCTCCCGTTCGACAACCCACAGTCGCCATTGCCAACCCACCTCGAGCTCCAACTCCACTCTCGCCAATCGCCACCGCTCCCGCAATCGTCGCCATCCCGAGCTTCGAGTCCCATCAGCCTCCGCCATTACTTGACTTGCCCCTTCGACGACTGCAACACTCCCGCCATCATCGCCTACCTTGCGATGCCCTCGATTCCACTCCGCTCATTGTCGTTGCCCCCTCCAGTGGTGTGCCGTCATCTCGCAGCCCCGACATCTTCTCCATCGCCTTCGAAGCTTCGCCATGGCTGGTCCTCCTCCCTCCTCTGTTTTCTTCCAAAACATAGATTTGTCGTCGCTCTCCTCCACCACCATCGTCGTCCTCTCCGCTCGAGATCCCCGAAGCACTTCAACCCACCATCAACCGCTCGCCATTACTCCTCATCGCGTTCATGTACTCCTCAGCCCCATCATCATTGCTTCGAAGCTCTCCACTGTCGAGCGCCCACCGTCAGAGCCTCGCCTCATCACCAGCGTCTCCAGCTCCCCTCGCCGTCGCGACCTCCTGTAGTGCCACCAGACGTCGTTGCCTTCGTCCCGAGCATCGCCGACTGTTCTCTCCCGCGCGCTCTCTCTCTCCGATCGAAGGAAGAAGACGAAGCCTGGTTGGTCGATAATGTTGTACACTGTTCTGCCGTAGCGGATCCCTTTCCGCTGTTCCATGTTCGTCCAGATCCGGTGTGGGGGAAAGCTTCCATTGGTTGGTTTCGGTGTTGCATGCTCTGGCCACAGCAAATCGAGTTTCGCCGTTCCGTGTTCTGGCCGATCCGGTGTGGAGTAAAATTCACCATTTGGTATTTTAGCGCTCATTTTGCACGTGCTCTTGGGATTGCTCCTCGGGATTCTGATCCCGTTATTCTTATTTATTTGAACCGTCTACAAGGAAAAAGGCAAGTCCACTTGTACTATTTTCTTTATTCTAGTTCAAGATTAATTGACCTCTTATGCAAGTAGTTCCAATTTAAATATCGTTAACTTTGCCTTGTGTCCCTTCTCGTTAGGAGTATCGAGGGTTTATACGAGCTAACCCGACGTACTCTTGACCTCTTATAATTATCCATTGACTCAAACCTAAGCCCACATACACAATTGACATAAATAAAATGACTAGAATTGTATACAAAGGAAATGAACGGTGATTGAATGCATTGATTGATTGAGATATTGTGACTTGAACAATGACATGATAAATGGACTTGTACACTGTAAAGAACATCCTAATTATTGTACATCAGTGTAATGCATTTCATGATACCATAGCATATTGATTATCGACTTGAATGAACATATATGTGCTGGCTTTTATAATTCATGCTGCCTTGTTTGTCTTGTACTGAGGTTTCGACCCAGTTATATTAGAAATCAGTTAAAATAATATAGAGAGAATTGTTTATTATTGTGCAATGCGTCATATTGCTGCATTATCATTGTTCCCTTGACATCCTTATATACATTTGCATGAGCATGAATGACTTAATAATAAAATACTAAACAAGCCGGGGTTAATAAGGGTTGACCTAGTAGTGGACAGTCTCAGAAAATGTACTCGGTAAGGCCTATATTGATATCGTATTGAAATGGAAGGAGAAGTAATGATTGTGAATGATTGATTGAATAATTGGAAATTGATTGATTGCAAATGGTAATTGATTGTTATTGACACCGAGTACACGCTCTGTAGACCCCACCACGAAGTCTAAAACGAACACTGTTGTGCGTGCATCGAACCTGTAGTATGGGATGCAGTAGTACGTGCACTAGATAGGAGAAACAGCTTGATAATAGACCTAGTTGACATGTATATATACTTAATTAAGACCATTGCTATTAGTACCATTATTGATCTTGCAATTTGATCTTGATTCATATTCCCACATGTACCTTACTCCTTTACTCTCTGCTTTTCACTACTTGCTGTCCGTACTTGCTCTAAGGACAAATTATTCCTTCTTTTTAGATAATCAAGTACAGGTGAGCCAAAGAGAATTTCTAGGAGGCATTGATGAGCAGATCTTCTACAATTGGAGCAGGAGTCTCTCGAGTTATTTGGTAAGTCTTTGTATTCCAGAATTGGTTATTGAATTTTATTCTCGTTTATGTGATTATGTTTCCCGTGTGGTTGTGATTCATTTTTCATATATTGTTGAGCTAAGACTGGCACAGCTTATGGATGATATGAGTTGGCGTACTTATATCATCCGCTGGGCCTCAGTTACGTGCCTATGTTCCCGTATTCCGGGAAGCGGGGCGTGACAAATAATCATGCCTATGTCTCCAACTTATTCATGTTTCAACTTAGTATTCATTCATGCGTTTCCAAACATAGAACAAATGATCTCTATCTCGAAAGATTCAACATTATAAACTTATATAAGCAACTGAAGCAAATTCCTATCTCAACATGAGTGTAACATTCATTTCAAGAACATAATTTCGCTACATGATTTATTACAATAAAATCTAAGTCATCACAATGTCTTTGTTCATTATAAAATATTTCTAAACAAGATATAAGTGTAATTTCTCAAAAGATCACTTCACGAAATATACTAGAATTCTATTCTCATGATTTTCATTTCCTTTTTATACTTCAAATTATACAAGGAAACTATCTTCTAATATTTTCATAACCATAAACCATTTTAATTAGAGCTCCATTACATAAAGAAAAATCCATTTCATATTCATAATCTGTTTCAAATAATAAAAAAAAAATTACATTTCACATCTATAATTATTTTCAATTAAAAACTCTTTAGAAGAGTATCAATTTATTGAAGAATAGGAAAGACAACAAAGAAAAAAAAATAAAAGGGTGCTGGTGGGTTTCGAACCCATGACCCCAGATTGAACCGCACAGAGCTCAAGCACAACTCGCCGACCACTAGTCCAAGTGGACTTTGGTGTTCAATGCCTCGATAAAATCCCTTATGTTCACTCTGGTTTCGGGTGGGTTCTTAAAAACAAGAAAAATTATATACTTGGGCATGGCAGGTTTCGAACCCAGGCCCAAAGGGAAACCAGCGCAGCACTTAGACCACTAGGCCAAGTGCGCCTATCGATATGTAGTATCTTCATATGTTGTTATTCTAGCTTTCTGTTATTCTACTTATTTCACAAAACTCGATTCTCTAATTGTTCTAATCGTTGATTGAACTGAATTTACTTCGTGTAAACTAAGTTTACTTTCTACAGTAACTTAATGATTAAAAACCATATTTTAGACAATAAAAATCAAATTTTCCATTTATTTCTTCCTATTGTTAAACATGAATTTATATTTATTCAATGTAATCAAACTAGCGCATTATGTCTTTCATAGACCATCAAACGAGTTTAATAGCATCATACTCTACAAAGATAAATTTGTTCGCTTAACAAAAGAAGGGTCCCAACAATTGTTCATACATTCAATTATTTATTCATGTATACTAGTGCATGGCAGAAAGATCAATTATTTCTTTTCTCATCAACAACTACATGTTGTAATTTAATTTACTCATCATAACATGATTTACTACCATGGTTTATGTGATTTTTTCTTTACTTTCAAATTTCATGATAAATAGTAAACTACTTAACTTCAACCAAGTCTTAGCATGTCATACTTAGCACACATCACAATCAACTTTTATTCTATTCATTATTAGCATGGTAACAATAAAATCATGAGTTGCTAGCATGGATTCTTATCTACAATATCTCATTCATTCCTTTACTACTCATTAACTTATTAGCATGCAAATCCTACTTAGAAAGCATAAGAACACACACCTTTAGTGAAGGGTTGAACAAACAAGATGGAAGTACTCCTAGCTCCAACCAAGCAATCCTAGCTCCTAGCAAGACTTCTCCAAGCAAGGACTCCACCACAAAGATGAGAACACACTACTCTCTTTCTTTTCTCTTTCTTTTGATATTGCTTTTGGTGTGTGGAATGAGAAAAGATTGGGTGATATTTATAGGCCTACACTAGGGTCTAGATTGCAAAACTACACAACCTAATAAATCCTCCTATTTAACACAATTTAAAACTCATTTTCATAACCCCCTAATTAAATCCTACAAATCATAACCCCCTAATTAAATCTTACAAATCATAACCCCTCCAATCAAATCCCTTTCTTCTTTCATGTGCAATCCGGTCATGCCTAGGGAAAAACTGGCCCTAGGGTGTGTGTGCATGTACAAATGCACATCCAATTTTAATTTAGCCCTATAACTTTAAATGTGTACTAACCTTTTTGCAACTTGTTATGTAGTAGTGTACACTTAGTTTTATTTGTAAATTTACTAGTGTGCTTGCTTAATGGGCCTAGTAATTAATCAATTAATTTTATTACCTAGTGGGCTTACCTTCTAATGGGCTAAAGTCTAATTTTTTGGTCCATGGATTAACTAAGGGCTAAATAAGTTATGCATGCTAAAAGAAATGAATAATGAGAGTAATAAATGAAGAATAAAAATTTTGCACGTGCATCATACGTGCAAGAATAAGAATGCATTTTAATTAAAATAAAAAGTGGGGTGTTACACCTATTTTGAGAAAAAAACATGGAATTAATAATTTATATTTCATGTGTTCTACTAACATGAAATGCATGTATTACAGGAGTTCCCTTTTTGGGGGCTTATTTATTTTTTGCTCCTAATTTTTATTCTCTCGACTTTAAACTCCCCACTGTCAATTTCTCGCTTTAATTAGTAATAAAACTATATCTGTTAATTTCTCGCTTTACTAATACATGACAAACATTAACATGAGAGTCACATCATGGCATCGGATACTCACAAGGTTTTAAGATAGGAGGAGAAATGAATATAAATTATGTAGATAATACCGAGAGAGAAGGATGCATATGACAATAACTCACACAATTTGTTTCCAAAGTAAAAGGAGTATGAAGTGTAGTTTAAGAGCAATATCTTATTTCCTTATTTATTATTATTATTAGTTAAAATCTATTCTATTTTGAAGCCAAAGACTGCCGTATGATTTGATTATTCGAATGCCCTATAATTTTTGAAGAATACTTTTGTGTTAACAGTAAAATACAACTTCTCTTGAATGAAAAAATCCCCTCATATAGAGATTTTTCAGAAAATGTCTTTATTATTAAGTTAAACTTTTTCAAATGAATATTAAGATGTTCTTTTTCTTTTATTTAACACATTA
This sequence comes from Hemerocallis citrina, assembly GCA_017893485.1. Taxonomy (NCBI): domain Eukaryota; kingdom Viridiplantae; phylum Streptophyta; class Magnoliopsida; order Asparagales; family Asphodelaceae; genus Hemerocallis; species Hemerocallis citrina. Next base: position 401,539,578 of record CM030359.1, on the reverse strand, counting down.
ATTTTAAATGGAATACACTAATTGTCTCAAATATATACTATATTTTGTTAAGATGTACAGCTTTATATTTGGTTAATTTTGTTTTAACTAGGGACCTTTATTTCCTCTGTGAAGAATCGCCTTTTGAGTACACAAAATGGGCATTTGTTATGCAATATTGTAGATGATGTCACAGTGTATGTTTATCCAAGGGTATAGGATGATGTCTATCATATGTTTATCTAAATCTATATGTTTATCCAAGGGTTATACTCATCAATCCTCAAGAATTCTACCAATACTGCACTGTACTCAAAATCACCTTTTGAGTACACAAAATGGGTATTTGTTATGCAATACTGTGACATCATCAAATAACTGTTATGGGTTCTTTTCGTTTTCTTTCTTACTGTACATCAATTGCTACCGTTTCTTTCTGTATCTTAACAATGTTTATTGCACACTATAATAATTAGTAATAAAACTATATATGTTTAATTTCGCGCTTTACTGATACATGACAAACATAAACATGAGAGTCACATCATGGCATCGGATACTCACAAGTTTTAAGATAAGAGGAGGAATGAATATAAATTATGTAGATAATAATGAGAGAGAGAGAGAGACGCAATATTGCACATATTTATATGTTTATATGTTTATCTATGTTTTTTTTTATCTATACTCTGTTTTGTTTTTTGTCTACTCTTTAGAGTTATGCAGGGCATAGTATTTTATCCAATGAGGCTACAGATGTGTTTCATTAATTTTTTCTTCAGTATAATAGGGCAAGCATACTTAATTCTTTTCTTTGCAAATACAAAATAATGATAATAAATTAAAAAATCATTAATATTAATAAACACAATGCTGAAACTTTTACGAGTCTTTAGCTTGGGTTCAATAACCAATCCTAAAAAAATTAACATGCATGTGGTCGTTTTCGTCTTCTTTCTTTCTTTCTGTCATTCATCCTTTATTTTTGTTTAATTGTGTGACAGGAACGCAATGCCAAAGTGAGCAAAAATTATAGATGATGCTAGAGTTACACCAGCATTTTTTTCTCAAACTTTGGGTCGGATTTGTTCAAAAAGTGGTTTGTTAGGTTTTGATATGTGCAAGTGAATGTATGATATTCACTTTTATCTCTTCCTAAAATTATAGTCAATAAGTGGTTTGTTATGCTGCGATTAAATTGATAATAGAGGCACATCTCTCAAATTGGGTATATGTTATGCGATTTTGAATCCATACCAATTTTTTTTGTTAATTACTTGTAGTCCTCACCTGCATTTAAAATGAATGTAAAGAATTTGCAATACAATTAGTACTACTCAAAACCTAGTCAGAGCATCTCCAACCACGCTAGCTATTTTGGCTTGCTAGAATATCCAAAATAGATAACAAATGGATAATTTGGCTAGCGAAAAAAGCTTACACTCCAATCATGCTATCTATTTTGGCTAGCCAAAAATGTTTTAATTTTTATTTACTAATAAATAACATGAATATGGATGCATGTTTGTAGTTGTGTGTGTGTTTAGTGTGCATGCTCGTGCATATACATTCTAAATTCTACGAAGAATAAAATATGTGCAGAACAACACAAATTTTCATGCAGGCTGCTCAGAATTTGTCTAAGAGATAAAAAGAGCATTTATACCATATTCAGAGAAGCAATAGTGTAAATACCATGTCTGAGGAAGCATAATGCACTGCCTCTTCTCAGGAAAAACTCCGATGAACCACTAGTGTAATCTCTGAGCATAATTCACCATCAAAACTCATTACTAGTTTCTTTCCTGCATATCATTGAATGAATTCTTAATGTTAATTGAATTGTAGGCTCAGAACAAATTTAACAATATATATACTGCTAAAAGGGACTTATATATATTTAATAGTAAGAAATTATAGGCTCAGAACAAATTTGAGTCAAAATAAGTGCTGCAAAACATTTAGGTGAATCAAGTATTACTGTATATCTTGCATAAATTGGAGTGTCACTAGGGCTGCAGTTAATGCCATACCTACTAGTTCCACCCTTTTTTATGCACCCCCACCTCTTCTAATAAAAAAATGTATATCTGAGAGAGATAGAATAGAGGCCAAGAATTGAAGATGAGGGTAGGGTAAAGGAAAAAATACTTATCAATTTAGAATAGTCATCACTGCCTATACACAAATTCAAAGGGACGCAAAAATCAAAAAAATTACATCGAACCAAATACTTCCCTCAGTTGATATAATTAGAAGTATCCTCCTCAATGGCTCCAGTGGAGCAATCTACCTCTTGAGCATAAGTGTCACTAAACAAATAACATTAAAGATGAAATTAGAATTATCATAAGTGTCACTAAACAAATAACAATGTGAATTGAGTACACTCAACCCTTTGACTATGCAGGAGTATCTGAAGTTTATCTGAAATATAAGCTGAAGTATAAGTGATATATAATCTGAAGTCAATATAAATGTATCTGAAGTCAATCTGAAATATAAGCTGGAGTATGAACTGGAAATATAAATGTATCTAAATGTATAATCTGAAGTCAATATAAGCTGAAGTATAATATAAGTGATATATAATCTGAAATGTAAATATAATCTGAAGTCTATATAAGTGATATATAATCTGAAGTCAATATAAATATATCTAAATGTATATAATCTGAAATATAAGCTGAAGTATAAGTGATATATAAATGTATCTGAAGTCAATCTGATAAGGAGTATCTGCATAATGCACTCATAGTTACTTCATAGTGAAATATAAGGTGAAGTATAAGCTTCCAAAGGGTAATTTGCAATCTTATCTGATTGTAATCTGATTGCTTCAAAGTTACTTCATAGTGAAATATGGTGAAATAGTATTTGCAAGTTATATAGCTTGATTGTAATCTTATCTGATTGCAATCTTATCTGAAGTATAGTGAAATATTATTTGCAAGTTATATATCAGATATGTAATCTGTAGTAATCTGCAGCTGATACTCTGCAATAATCTGCACATGTAATCTGCACAGCTGAACCTCTGTTCTGGCCATTTGATCAAAAATCATATTGCATTACTGAATTTGGTAATAACTTCCTTTGCTTGTCACCTCAAAAGTTTGAAACAAGGAGTGGAGTTCATAAACATGATGGTTAAAAAATGATGGTTCAAAAACAGTCAGATATCTGATACTATAGTAAATAATAGTAGTAGGTATCTGATACTATAGTAAATAATAGTATCAGGTATCTAACAGATATTTTGACAAGTTTCCCCCCTTCATCAAGATGACAAACTCTAATTAGTTTAGATTTTTTTTATGAATTGCTGAAATTTTTGTCATTCAATGGAGTAGTAAAGCTTGGCAAAAAGTTCTGAAGTTTTGTTCTGGAGTATTTTTTAACTATACTGATCACATCTAACAGTTGGATTTTCAGTTTGGGTGCTCAGTGGATTTCACCTGAAAGTATCCACATTCTCGATATTTCAAAAAAATCCCAACTCAACTCAAAAGTATAACTATTAATATATATATATAGACTAATTACCACTAGAACTACTACATAAAATTAACTGAAAAGAATTACTATTTGTACGAAGTCCTGTAACAAAAAAATAAAAAGTCATACATAAAATTATCAACATCCAGTCACAATGAGGAATTTTCAAACGAAAAAACTTGAATGCATACTAAACAGTATTTCTTTTTGTTCATGATCCTGATACAAATTCTTATTTTCATTTAGATTGACTGGACCTTCTATTCTCTGGAACATAGCAGGATGGATTTCACAGAAATGGCAATGAACAAGGATGGTTGATTTGTTAAAATTTTTTCTCTTCCATTGAATGATGAACATGGATAAATCACTGGTGACTTACTCTTCTAAAATAATAGTAAGGTATCTGATACTATAGTATCTGATTACTATAGTCTCTGATTACTATAGTCAAGTTCACAAAACTTCACAAATCAGATTACTTCAGTGCTTATAATCATTTCACTTCACAGCTTATAAGATTGGGGTAAGAACATCTCCAAACCCAATGAATAAAATTAAGGAGCACCAATCTACCCAGAACAAAATTCTAATCCTTTGTTTATAAACATTTCACTTCACAGCTTATAAACATTTCACTTCTCGTTCCTCAATTTGAGTATAATTAACATTCCTAATCCTCAAGCTGTGAAGTGAAAGAAGAATGATTGGGGGTAAGACCATCTCCAAAATTCTAAAATGACAACATTTCTAATCCACAGGTAGCTAACTATTTTCATATAGATTATTTAAACAAGAACAACAACTTCGATCCAAAATTCATATCCAAAACAGCTACACTGATTCATTTTCATAATGGAGTAAATTCATATTGCAGTAAATTCATATTCAAAAACCCAAAAAAAAAAATCTAAAAAAACATTTTATTACCTGATGAAGAAGAAGAAAAACCCAATGAAAAAGAACCCAATGAAGAAGATGAAGAACCCAATGAATAAAATTTAGGAGCACCAATCTACCAAGAACAAATTGAAGAGATGCAAGAAGAAATTGAAGGAAATCAATGTCGATTTAAATAAGAGGGAATGAAATCTTACCGTTATACCTCCCTTGATCTTCGGAAGAACGAGTATGGCGAGCGGGATCGAATCGCCAGATTTGGCGAGCGGATCGCGAGCGAAAATCTGCTCGCCAGGATCGCGAGAGATTTGGCGAGTCCGTTGGAGAGAATTTTTGGGGATTTAATCGCTATATTGGCGATTTGGGAGGAATAGCGAGCCACGTTGGAGTTGGTCTCATATTAGAGCATCTGTAGTGGTTGGCTATTTACTTATTTTTTGGAAAAAAATAGAAAAAAAGAAGCTGTAGTGGTTGGCTATATATCCAAATTTTGGATTTTGGGTGAACAGTGGTCGACTATATTTGAGAGACGATATAGGATTTTAGAAAAAATCGCTAACAAAAGATGATTTTTCGTCCATTCAAACGGACGAAAGATCATCTTTCGTAGCTGGGTTTTTTTTTTTTTTAATTTTTTTTATAATTTTTTTTATTAATATTAGACAGGGAATGATTTCCCGTCTGTTCGAATTTTTAATTTTTATTTAAAAAAAATCGACGGACGAGAAATCATTTCCCATCCATTCGATTTTAAAAAAAGAAAAAAAACAGAAATGAGTAGGTACGGGAAATGAAGCACCGTTCCAGTCATTTCCTTTCATTATTTTGAAAAAGTTCTTATAGAATACTCCCTATAGAAATTTCTATGGATAGAAATTAGGTTTTAATTGAAATTAATTAAAAAATTAAGATTTATTTAAGGTTTAATATGATTTAATTAGGATTAATTTAACATTAATTTAGGAATTAATTAGGATAAAAAAAAACAAGAGACGGGAAATGATTTCCCATCCGTTGTTTTTTTTAAAAAAATAATAGATGGAAAATCATTCATCGTCCGTTCATTTTTTTAAATTAAAACCCAAAATTTGGGTTCAAATTATTACTGCTCAAACCCATTTAAAAAAATTTATATATGCCAAATACCCAAAATTTGACTCGGAACTTATATTCCCTCATCCACCAATGACACGCATCTCAAAGCATCCCTCACTCCATCCAACGGCCTCAATACCTAACCCATAACAAATCCTATAAGCCCTTGCCCCATAAGACATTTTTGATTTCTCCCTATTAAGCGGCAAAGCGACACAAACAAACAAACTCTGTTCGTAACGTACACATTCACATTTTAAACCCCCTTCCACAAACCGAAACAACCCTAAAAAAATTCTCCCATAAAAACACACCCAAACCCCAAGAATCAAGAACCTCGTTCTCCTCCAAAATCCCAATTTTCTTCTCGAATCCCAAATATCAATGGCAATTCAAACAAGAAATCTCTTCATCTTCGCCACCCTTTTGCTCTGCTTAGCTTCGTCGTCTGATTGCTTGATCAGAATTGGGCTGAAAAAGAAGGCGTTGGACCCGAAACTTCGAGACGATTCGGGGAAGTTTCGGTTGAGAAATGGAGGTGGGTTTAGTAATAATGAGGATGTTGTTTCTTTGAAGAATTATATGAATGCTCAGTACTTTGGGGTGATTGGGATCGGATCGCCGCCGCAGAATTTCACGGTGATTTTCGATACCGGGAGCTCGAATTTGTGGGTGCCGTCGTCTAGGTGCTATTTCTCGGTGAGGGTTTGGTAGTTTTGTAATTTTCTTTTTAATTCTTTTTAGGGTTTATTGAAATTTCATATTAGTCTACCCACAACTCGCTATTTTTGTATTAGTCCCCTCAAAAAATGATTAAAGTTTGAAAGTGATAAATTTGAGACCAAATGCAATATAATGAAAATTCTGATCCACCAAACCAAATTTTGAGAAACATCTTTTTGGTAGAATGGTCTAGAAAAGAGTAAGATTGAAAAGGTAGAAAAACTATTTTGAGATAGTGGGGCCCTTCACTTAAATTTTTTCATATATTGAAAGTAGGTTTAATAAATCAGAATTTTTGAGGTTTTGACTAATCAAGGAACTAATTTGGAAGTAGAGATTTATGAGTACTAATATGCAATTTCAATATTTGTTGGGATTTATGAGTACTAATATGCAATTTTAATATTTGTTGGTTTAATTTTAGTTTGTTTTGGGGGATGCAGATTGCTTGCTATTTGCATTCGTCGTACAATTCTGGAAAATCAAGCAGTTACAAGGGAAATGGTCTGTCTCTGAAACTAGTAGGATATTATTTGTGTGTTTGTTTCGTGAATTAGGGCTATTTCCTAGTACGACTCTCGAAGTACAAATCTTGTATGAAGTCATCTTGTTTGATTTTTTTGATATTATTATCACTAGATGATTAGGATGTGCAATTCACATTTCACATGTTTCCTCCTTTTTAGGAGTCGTATTTACTGTCTGAATGCATGACATTTGCTATTTATTTTCAGTGAGTGTGATGAATATATAGATGTCAAACCTTATGATTTAATACAAACAAATGGTGAAAGTATTTCAAGGTTTCAAATTTATTTTCGATATCCAATTACATTATAATGGCTAAGCTAAAGATTATCGTTCACATGTTCATTATTGAGATAAAGAAAACAAGTGAAGGTGACTATCTAAGCTTCACATGTTGGTTAAATTTTTCGATAAACTTGAGGTTTGAAACCCCCTTTAGCATTAATTCCCTATGTATTTTTAGTAGGTTGCCAGATTCCTTGCATTCTTTGATATATATGATATATACTTTAGGTTTTGGAAACTACATACATGATGCTCAGACTAATATAAAAATTTAAGTTTGTTTATTGATGTTTATGATTTACAATTTGAAACAGGGAAATCTGCTGAAATCCACTATGGATCAGGATCTATCTCAGGTTTCTTTAGCCAAGATCATGTTACGGTTGGTGACATGGTTGTCAAGGATCAGGTATAGGTCCTATAGGACTTCAATGGAAGTCTTCTCTAAGATTTGTATGTTCTTTTTTAATCCTATCAATTTTATATTGCGCTTTGCAGGTTTTTATTGAAGCCACTAAGGTGCCAAGCCTCAGTTTTATAATGGCAAAATTTGATGGCATACTTGGACTTGGATTCAAAGAAATATCTGTTGGAAATGTTGTTCCTGTGTGGTATGATTCCATTCTATCTTGATCATGGATATTTGTTTTAACCTGTATGATATAGGTAATGTGTACTTTAACCCTCTATATTATTACTGAATAATTGTTAATGAGCGTCAGCATATAAGAGGTACACAATTTCCAAAGATTAATTATATATTTTATAAAAGAAATAAATAATGCTAACAAGTGAAAAAGTCGCACTCATCCAGCTAAACATTACTTGGAGATCAGGTGGATTGAGCCTTAATTGTGGAATATTGTTAGTGAACACTATATGAATATTTGATTTGAGCTAGAGTCAAATATGCCTGAAAAAGTTAATGCACTAAGGGTCAAATCAAGTCAAGAAACTAGCCTCAAATTATCAATCTTAATATTGAGCTTAGGGATCAAAATTGAGTGAGGCTTGAGATTTGATGGAATTAAGTATTTTCCATCCCGTTAAGTATACAAATGGGCTATACAAGATGATTTGATGGAATTAAGTGTTTCCCATCGCCCATGTTAGCTAGAGTGAAAGATGGGCATTGGTCGAATAAGTTTTGATCCATGACTCAAGTCACAGTCCCCCTGTGGTTCTGCTATCTCATTCATTAGTTTTGATCCAAGTCACACTATTCTCCTGTTAGTTGAGCTAGTGATGAGATAAATAATCATTTAGTTCATTTTTCTTTCTTTCAATATTCATGTATGTATTTACGTCATTTAGTGAAAAACTTGACAATCCGATTCAAAATTTATGGGATACCATATCACATTGGATTACAAAATGATAATAGAATAGTTTGTCAGACGAGAATTTAGGAGGAACTGGGCTACTTGATAGTAAGAATGGCTATGAAAGAATTTTCTCGGATAAAGAGATGTCAAAGAATAGACCTTTGGTGAAGAAAGGTAATGTAGTTGATTAGAATTGTGAGCGTCAGGTGCTCAGAGGAGGTGCTTGAAGGCTCATAGACAAACCACTATACTTAAAAGGTACTTTTGGGCCGTACTTTACATATATTTACCTCCACTCCAGATACATTGAAAATTATTTATTGTTTATGTTCTTGATTACTAGGTTCAGGTAGTTAGATTAAAAAAAAAAAGAATAGGGGTAAGAGAGAAAAAAATTAGGTTTTAGTAGAGTTTAAATACCTTGAGGTATTTTAACTTTAAGGTAAGATAGCTGAAGATATCACTACTAGATATCACTACTGCATAAACCCAAATAGCCCAACCCAGAAGGACAATGGATACCTCTTTGCACCAGTACTTATCCTTAACCTATAAACCGAGCCTGAGAAGTATCAAGTCCAAGAAATTAGGTGTGATCTGAATGCTAATAATTAAACAGTGATTGTAATTATCAAAATAAATTCATTGTCTTCATCTTAGCATTTTTTTAATCTTAAAATTATAAATTGTTCCTAAAATTGCGAAAGAAGTGTCAAGATTTCCATGATGTACCTTACCCTACATTTCGACAGGTACAACATGATCGACCAAAGACTTGTAGAAGAACCTGTTTTCTCCATCTGGTTTAACCGTAATGTAGGACAAGGGGATGGCGGTGAACTTGTATTTGGGGGAATTGACCCAAATCATTTTAAGGGTGAACACACATATGTACCTGTTACCCAGAAAGGTTACTGGCAGGTGATTAGCTATTTACAATATATTTCAATAACACAGCTTCATGTTATACTTCAGTTATGATCATTGGTTCCCAATTCTGCAGTTTAGCATGGGAGATGTATTGATAGATGGCCAAAAAACTGGTAAGTTCGCCTTTGCTAGTTTTCCTTTTAACGCGTACTGAAAAATGGCTCCTTTATTGTTTCTTTAGCATTGCTTCTGTTAATTGTGCCATATTGTTCTTACTAGATGTGGAATTTTTTGCAGGCATATGTAATGGAGGCTGTGCAGCAATTGCAGATTCTGGGACTTCTTTGATTGCTGGCCCAACAGTATGTGGAACATCTTTTTTTCGTCCACTAATCTTGCTTCTTACGCTCTACAATTTCCAAAAAGTTTTTCCTTCCTTCAAGTTGTAATTCTTAAATTCACCAAGTGCATTGTGTACTCTCTGTATTTTATTTTATACCAATATTCTTTTTTCATATACCAATATTATACTGTACTGTAGATTAAACATATTCAATTACGAGCATCCAGTATTTCCTTTTTGTGATGATAATATATCCATCAACTTGTGCTGTATGTTCGAATGAGATCCTCTTGACAGAGTGACTTCATATGTAATGGCTCTACATGCTAACATGCTCTATGTGAGTCAGCCATGTATATGATGCTTATCTGAGTTATCTCTATCATGCTGAATAATAAAAATTATAAGTGACTTATGTTAGTGGTTAGAACTGAGACCGTTAGACCTTCGGCCCTGTTTGGGTTTTGAAGTGGGGAGTGGGGGGAGTGGAAGAAACTCACGTGGTGTGTTACATTTGAGTCTCCCACTTCCCCCATTTTGACTTCAAAACCCACGTTCCAAATAGGGCCTTAGAGGTGAGTAGACTGATCCATGTTGTAACCTCTCTTTTGTAGTATGCTATTAGCTCACTACTTGTCTCGGCAATGTAATAGGCCCAACAAAGTAAATATTCTGTGTACTTCTAGTTCTTTATTTTCTTTCACATACTCTATTTAATTTGCCTCTTGTAAGTGGTTCCTAATTCTGACCTTTGGACAAAACACGTTAAGATTATGTCCTTTACCACCTTACTTTACTTTCCTTAGTAACTATACACGTTAATTCATTTTATATGCGTAAAATTTTATTTAAACTCATCGATTATATCCATCATTGTATACAGGCCGTCATTGCTGAAATTAATCAAAAGATTGGTGCTTCAGGTGTTGCTAGCCAAGAATGCATGGCTGTAGTTTCAAGATATGGTGAACAAATTCTTGCTATGTTGTTGACAAATGTTAGGCCCTGTTCTTAGTTCTATCTACTTGATCCATATTCAATGCTTTCTCATACATTCTAAGTGCAAGATATCTTAAACTGTTCGTTCGCAGGGCAAATCAGAAAAGGTTTGTTCCCAGGTTGGTCTTTGTGCCTTCGACGGAACTCAAGGAGTTAGGTAAGTAGTCAACTTTTGGACAATAATACTTAAGCTCTCACTCTGTAGTCAGCATTATTTTGGGTTTTTTTTTGGTGCCACTGACAAAAAGCTTGTTAATTTTATAGTACCTCCAAAAAACTGGATACTTTAATGGAAACTTAAAGTTTTATCCAATACAAATAAAATGCAACTAAAATACCCTTCTCAACCGTCAACACATAGTTTTCTGGTCATTGAAGTTTCATGGCTGTTATATCAAAGTATCAAGTTTTCTGGGAATATATCAAAACAGAAAAGATTTTAGGGGTGATATATTAACCTACTATTAACCCATGCTGTTCACTGTCTCACCATACACCCAGTATTGGCATTGAGAGTGTTGTACATGAAAATGGAGGAATATCAACTGATGGCCAGAGCGAGGATACGTGCTCTTCTTGTGAAATGGCTGTCACATGGATGGAGAATCAGCTTCTCCAGAACAAGACTAAAGATGCCATACTGAACTATGTAAACGAGGTAAAATGAAATCTTCCCACAACTCTTTATCTACTATTTTAGTAACTTGAAAAGAACAGATAAAGGTTTTTGGGCAATCAGACATACACATGCAATGCATGTTTATAAATTATAACCAACCTATCCTTTATCACGTGCGTTGCACATGGGAAAAAGTATAGCTTGTCTTAAAAGTAAGTGCACACTATATTGTTTCGTGATTTCAGTTATGCGATAGAGTGCCCAATCACATGGGGGAATCAGCCGTTGACTGTGGCAACCTCGGTAGGATGCCTGATATATCATTCACTATTGGCGCTAAAATGTTTGTCCTTACACCAGAGCAGGTATGACAATTTTTTCCTGTTACTTCAATACGCATCAAGATTCATTTTCCTGTATATAGATTGCTTTGGGAATGTTGTCAGTGTTAGTCCAAATTTTTGTTTGCCTTGTCCAACGCAGTCATTTGTCTTTATTTTCTGTCGTTCTATCAAAATTTGACATTTTCCTTAACCAACATTTGCCAGATCAAGATGTTAGGAAAATTGGTAAGGTATCTTAAATGAGAGTAGTTTGCAAAATGTAGATAATGAGTTTGGTAGAGATGTAGGCACAACACAAGAAGAACACCTAAGATTTAATGTGGTTCGGTCAAAATCGACCTACGTCTACGTGCAAAGAGGATGGAGATTTCACTATAACAAAATGGGGGAATACAAGAGATACACTTACTATATCTCACACACAAAAATCACTCAAAAAAGAGCATAATCGTACTCTCTCATGCAAGACTCAAGATAGGCAAAATACAAGAAAGAGAGCTTCTTCTTTTTGCCTTACTTTTGGTTGTTTTTCCCACACATCCCTAACCTCTTCCCATAGCTAATTTATAGGGAAAGGAGGATCACATCCCACCTTCCCCTCCCTTCAAATATTTATTTTGTCTGTGCCTAACCACAAAAAGAATTGGTCCATCAACATCTCACTATCCCCCTATTTGAAAATTAAAAGGGGGGGAAGGTGAGATAGTGATTGGTGTGGGATGGTGATGGGTCGGATCTTTTCAAGTCAACTTAATAATTCTCCACCTTGACTTGAAATACAAAAACTTCTCCTTTGCTCGAACACGATGGAGTCTCAGTGTGAAACCTCCAAGTCTTCGCCGTAAGCCCCCAAAAGATTAATGTTTGCCACTTCGAATGTCTTCTATTCCAAGAAGGTTTAAACAATGACGAAATTTTGACGACACATGTTTGGTCAACATATCTGCTGCCTGCTAGATTATCGGCTGTCCCGATTTTCATTACTTGTACATCTGGGATATCATGTACAAAGTAGTATCTGACATCAATGTGTTTGGTTCTCTCATGATGCATATAGTCACGACAAAGATGAATTGTGGACCGACTGTCATAGTAAATCATGATGTTCTTCTGCACCACTCCCTAATCTATTACCAGATTGTAAAGCCATATTGCTTCCTTTACCGTAGCTGTAACAGCCATGAATTTTGCATCTATAGTGCTAAGCGCCACTGCTTCTTGCAGTGTGACTTTTCACGAGATTGGCGCACCACAAAGGGTAAATGTGTACCCTATCAGTGACCTTCCATCCAGATCTCCAGCATAATCTGAATCTGAGAACCCTTCAACAATACTGCTTCCTCCTCATTTAGTATCATAAATGAGGCTTAATCCCGTCGTACCTCACAGATATCGAAGTGTCCACGTCACTGCCTGCCAGTGACCTTTACCAGGCTTACTCATATATCGACCCACAACTGACACTGCATGTGATAGATTAGCACGAGTGCATACCATATCGTACATCAAACTGCCAACTACACTTGCATATGGAATTTTGGACATTTGTTCCACCTCCGCAGTCATTGGTGAAAGCTTTAATGATAACTTGAAATACGATGCGAGAGGTGTTGAAATAGGCTTGGCATTGGACATTCCAAAATGCTTCAATACTTTTTCAATATATTTTCTCCGGCTTAAAACTAAATGACCCTGCTTCCTGTCACTTTCAATCTCTATCCCTAGGATCTTTCTTGCAGCACCTATATCCTTCATTTCAAACTCTGAGCAGAGCTGTCTCTTCAACTCTTGAATCACCTCCTTATCTCTGGCAGCTATCAACATATCCTCCACATAAAGCAAGAGATAAACCTGATCACCACACACTGATCATACGGGCTTTGTGTGTATCCAATCTTTGTCATGAAGGTATCGAATCTATGATACCACTGTCTGGGTGACTGCTTAAGCCTATACAGAGATTTTTTTAGCAAGCAAACATAATCTTCCTTCCCGCAGACCACATATCCTTCTGGTTGACTCATGTAGATTTGCTCATCTAGCTCACCGTGTAAAAATGTCATCTTGACATCGAGCTGCTCAAGTTCAAGATTGAACTTACCAACTAAAGCAAGGAGAACTCTGATTGAAGTGTGTCTCACAACTGGCGAGAATACTTCATTGTGATCTACACCCTTTTTTCTAAGTGAAGTCCTTTGCCACAAATCTAGCATTGAATCTGACTTCACCGCCATCAGGAGTTGCTTCCTTCTTCTTGTAGATCCATTTGCACCCGACTGTGTGCTTCCCTTCTGGTAATTTTACTAGAGTCCAAAGTATTGTTCTTGTGCAAAGACTCTAGCTCTTCTTGCATAGTAGTTGTCCACTGGACGCATTCAGTACTTGAGATAGCTTCATTCTAGGTCATTAGTACCTTCTACTATCTCACTGGTTGAAAGTGCATATGCCACCAAATCAGCATAGCCATCGATATTGCTTCAGCCCAGAATCCCTCCTTCAGCCCGGCATTGATTAACATACACCGAGTACGTTCTAATAATGTTTGGTTCATGCGTTCTGCTACACCGTTCTGCTGTGGTGTATAAACTATGCGGTGTGTGACGATGCCCTTCTTTCTGCAGAATTTGTTAAATTCCTCATTGCAGAATTCCATTCCATTATCAGTGCAAAGTCTCTTAATTTGCTTGCCGGTCTGCAACTCAATCATGGTCTTCCACTGCATGAAGTCTCGAAGATGTCTGATTTTTCCTTCAAGAAGTAAACCAAACAGAATCTGGACTAGTTGTCGATAGAAGTAAGCATGCATTGCTTACCACCAATTGAAGCCTTGGGCGATGGTCCCCACCAATCTGAGTGAATGTAGTACAGTGTCCCTTTTGTTGTATGCATCGGTTTTCCAAGACTCACAGGAATCAAGATTTTGTACCTTTGGACCCCCAAGCAAGCTTCCGAGCTCAGCTTATTCAGGCCTTTCTCGGCCATATCCCTTAGATGCATATGTCATAACTTCACCTTCGAGCCACCAGTCGTAGTGGCCACTTGCGCAGCTCCAGTCACTGTAGATCCTAGTAGATAATAGAGGTCATTCCTTAATCTATCTTTTATTGCCACAACACCAGCTTTAAAGATCTTAATCTCGTCTTTCAGAATGCTGTAACTGCATCCATTTCGATCAAGAGAACCCAAGGAGGTAAGGTTCTTCCAGATCATTGGAACATATCAAACGTCTTTCAATGTTCGCACTACACCATCCCACATGTGAATCTGCACATCTCCAATTCATCGATCCTTACAGGCTGTATCATTACCCATGAGAACCTGCCCTCCACCGAGATCTCTATATGACACGAACCAATCTCGATGAGGACTGATATGGAATGTGCACCCAGAGTCTAAGATCCACTCTGCAGTAGAAACTGCCAATAATTCTTGATGATAGTCAGCACGATAGAGTCACCATGGCTCTCCACCATGCCGGCTAGTAAGTCTCCTCATGATGTTGTTCTTTCTCTTTGAGTTTAGGACATTCTGATTAAAAATTTTATTTCTTGTGGCAGTAGTGACATTCCAAAAACTTTTTGGACTAAGACTTAGATTTGTCTCGGCTCCAGCCTCTTTGTTGCCCCTGATCTTGCTTCCGCTCCTATCACCCTTTAACGAAAAGACTATCTGTTGAGTTAGAAGTTTGTCCCGCAGAACATTGCTGACGTATGCTTGGAGAACAATGAGGACTCAACCTCCTCAAGGGTGATGTTATCTTGACCATGTATAATTGAAGTGACGAAGGTCTCGAACGATGGAGACAACAAACATAGCAATAATAGGGCTTGATCTTCGTCTTCTACTTTCACCCCAATATTTCGGATATCGACCAATACCTTGGTCAACTCGTTGAGGTGGTCATCAAGTGGAGTGCCTTCCCCTTCATCTTGATGACATACAAACGTTTTTTAGATGGAGATGGGTCGTTAGAGATTTCCTCATATAAAGCTTCTCCAACTTCTCCCACAACCTTGCGGCTTTCTCCTCGTCCAACACATTTTGAAGCACATTGTCGGAGAGGTACAGTTGGATAGCATTGTGCGGCTTTGCATCCATCTCGTCTTTTTCGGACTGCTTCATCTCGGTCTATTGTTTGTCAACACTTTCCAAGACTGCAACAATGCCTTACTGCACCAATAAGGCCTTCATCTTTCCTTTCCGTGAGGCAAAATTGTTTTTGCCGTCAAACTCATCGACATTAAATTTGGTGGTAGACATTGTGTTGAACTCTCACAAAATAAACCCCAACAACCTAGCATTGATACTAGTTTGTTAGAAAAATTGGTGAGGTTTCTTAAATAAGAGTAGTTTGCAAAATATAGATAATGAGTTTGGTAGAGATGTAAGCACGACACAAAAAGAACACCACCCAAGATTTAATGTGGTTTAGTCAAAATTGACCTACGTCCACGTGCGAAGAGGATAGAGATTTTACTATAACAAAATGGGAAAATACAAGAGATACACCCGCTATATCTCACACACAAAAATCACTTAAAAAGATAGCCAAATCGTACTCTCTTATGCAAATCTCAAGAGAGACAAGAAAAGAAAGACAACTTCTTTTTCTTGCCTTGCTTTTGGTTGTTTTTCCCATACGCCCCTCACCTCTTCCCGTAGCTAATTTATAGGAAAAGGAGGGTCACATCCCACCTTCCCCTCCCATCAAATATTTCTTCTTTATCTGTGCCTAACCACAGAAAAAATTGGCCTGTCAACATCTCACCATCCCCCTCTTTGAAAATCAAAAGGCTAAATATAAAAAAAGGACACAAAATTTTGGGCCAGTTTAAAAAAAGGACACTAAGGTTTTTTGTTTAAAAAAAAGACACAAAGTTTCAAAAAACTCCACTGGGTTAGTTAGGGTTAGGGTTAAGGTTAGTTCGGGGGAGTTTATTTAAACATCTGATTAGTTAAGTGATGTTTTTTTAAACACAAATAAAAGATGAATGTGGTTTTTTTAAACACAAATGAAAAATGAAAGTGGTTTTTTTAACCCTACCCTAACCAAATCCTAACCCTAACTAACCCAGTGGAGTTTTTTGAAACTTTGTGTTCTTTTTTTAAACAAAAAAACCTTAGTGTCCTTTTTTTAAACTGACCCAAAACTGTGTCCTTTTTTTATATTTAGCCAAATCAAAATGGGGGAAGGTGAGATAGTGATTGGTGTGGGATGGTGATGGGTGGAATCTTTTCAAGTCAACTTAACATAAGAGAGGGTTGAAAATAAGACTGATTAAATTATTTGTCAAATCTTTCTTGGAGCCTTGTGCTCCATTGGCAACCCCATGCCGATGGAAAAATACTTTAGTATGATCAAGGTTGTAAACGGCATTAGGCGGTGGCGGTTCGTTCAAGGGGTGCCTAGGCGGTTGAATTTATTTTGCCGATTTAGTTAATTTCAGCCCTTATAATCATGCAATCCAATTGCAAATTTTCATCATGTTCTTGTGTAATATGTGTAATTAAAGGGTGTTTATACATAAAAAAAAGTTTCCTAGTGCAATTAAAAAAACAATTGTCCAATTGTAATATGTGTAATATGCCAATGTGTAATATGTGTAACATGTACTATTGTAATATGTGTAATATGTGCAATCCATCACCAATAATACAAAAAAAAGTAAAAACAATTCCACTACTATTAAAGATCCATACACATTATATAACAGATTAATAGATTAATAGTAGTTCTCTTTTTGATGTTATTTTATAATATTTAAAATTTTAAAATATAGAAAACGCTTGGGCGTTGGACATGAGGCGGACGCCTGATCAGTGCCACGGATGCCTATTCAACAAGACGGTCGCCTAATCGCCTCTAACTGCCTAGACCACCGCCTAATGCAAAGGCAGTTCGTTCTCCTCCATCTGAGTGCTTAGGCGTTCGAGGCGGATACCATTTAGAACACTGAGTATGATTATTATTCAAGTAAAGCACCCAAATTTGAATTAAAATGTAGTAGTTCGAAACAACTTATTTAAAACTTAAATTAAAAGCTCGTGTATGTCTTTTATTATGATTCTTGTTTTGTCATTAATGCCACTATAGTGTCTTTTTTTGGTTTTGTACCTACATAATCAGTCTTATTAGTTGCTTTAAGAGCATCTGTAGTCGTTTGGTATATATGCATAATATGCATATTTTGTAAAAAAGAGCACTGCAGTCGTTGTGTAAATATGCATAATTTTCATAAATCGCTACAGTAGAGTGCCATATATGAGAATTGAAATGAGAATTATGCATATATAAACGACGGAGCTCGAAGTGCCGTCGCACAAATTTTTTTTTTTAATGGTCGGACGGCACTTGCCGTCCCTCTAGGAAGCACGGATACTTCACGTAGGCCTCCGTACCCGTATCCCGTACGTATCCGATACGGGATACGGCGGGATACGTACGGGATATGCCGTCCGCCGTATCCTATAGTCCCCTTAAAACGGATACGGCTTGGATACGGGAAACAGATACGACGGGATACGACAAAACAAACCTGGCCCATTTAATTAACTTAAATCCGCCCTCTCTCTCTCAAAACACACCCGTTCCCAAATCCTAACCCTATCTCTCAATTCTCAAATCAGCCTCCATCGATCGAAACCCTAACTCTTCAATCTCAAAACGTAACTTCAATCTCCACTCCTCTTCCTCAATCTCATCTTCCCCTCCCCTCAACACCCTTTCGGCTATGACAGCGACAAAGCGCTACCCTCGACAGTGAAGCAGATCGGTGGTGCAGATCGGGCTCGACGACGACGTAGCAAGACGGCAACAAACCTTGACGGTTGACGGCGACGAACTTGACGGTTGACTTATGCTTTCCTTTTTAATTTATGCTTTCTTTTTTATGTTGTCTTTATGCTTTCTTTTTAATTTATGTTGTCTTTTTTATGTTTTCTTTATGCTTTCTTTTTAATTTATGCTGTCTTTTTTATTGATCTGTTAATTTATCTTTCTTATGCTTGCTTTTTTATGCGACCTGTTAGTTTATGCTTTATTTAAGACTTGCAGTGTTTTAATTTCTTGATTGTGCTTTAGTTTGTTGATTAGCTTTTCTTGATTGTGCTTTAGTTTATTTAAGACCTATTAGCCCATCTTTTATATTTAAGACCCGTTAGTTTATGCGTTTTTTTAAGACTAACTCTCCAAACATGATATAACATAGTTCCACTTAATAAGAACAACACTGTATATTTCTCTTGGACATCAAATGTTTTATATTAACCCTTGTAAAAAGTATAAAAGATGGCCACATTGCCTACATGTAATAAACTTTTTTTTGTAGAGTATTTCCTTCGCAAATTTCTCTATTGGTTAAATAATTGATATAAATGTGAGATATGTCACAAAATGCATGTACATGTTGCTCTCTAAGAGTTGCCAAAAATTCAAAACTTTAGCTGATATAAATGTGAGATATTCACAAAAATGACAAAAAATTAGCTTTTCTTGAATTTACAAAATTATAAACTTACACAGTTACACAATTACAATTTGTAACAAAAATTAGAATCACACGGTTACACTTACAAGTTACATTTGTAAATAAACTCGCATTGTAGTTTTACAAAAAACACATTGAATCACTTCTTCTTTGGGGCAATAAAATAAACTCGCTTGGCTCAAATCTTCCCTTTACCGATTATTCTCAAGACAAAAAACATAAATTTATTAACAAGTAGATACTAAATATGCGACAATTAAAATTTAGTGTTATATATATATATATAGCCGTATCCCCGCCGTATTCCGTATCCTACTTTTTTGAAAATTGCCGTATCCCCCGTACCCGTGTTCCCGTACGCGTGTCGCCGTACCCGTATCGGTGGTTCATAGCCGTCCCTCGAAAAAAAAATTAATTTTCGTAATTAAAAAAAATTAAAAAGAACCCAGCTCTCGGAAGTTGCGTCCCACGCCTCCCTTTTGTCGGCACTTCGAGTGTCTTCCGTTGGTATTTTTTTTGAAAAAAAATTTATTGAATGACCAATTTTTTAAAAATTTATTGAATGACCATTTTATTTCCTCCAACGGCACTTGAAGTGCCGTCGCACCATTTTATTTTATTTTTAAAAATTTTTTCCTCTCCGACGCAAGATGATATGCCGTCCCACCCTTTTAAATGTTTTTTTATTTTTTTCCTCTCTCTGACGCAATATGAAGCACCGTCTGTTATTATTTTAATTTAATATGGTAAAATATAGCATTCTACGAGTGCAGCGAAACGAGAAATTGCTATATGAATTTATCCATTTATGCATTTTTTAACCATAACGACTGTGGATGCTCTAACCCCCCTCCCCCCATACACGCACACAATCTCAATTTAATAGTCACACAATCTCAAGTTATTAGGCACGCTCACACGCACACATACACTGAAATTATTAGGCGGGTGCACACGCAACCTCAAATTATTATGCAGGTGCAGGTGCACTTGGGTATATAGAATATATTGTTTGTTCTATTTGATCATGCAAGTAAGTTGATTATGATTTTTTTTTAACGCACACATACACTGAAATTATTAGGCGGGGGCGCACACGCAACCTCAAATTATTATGCAGGTGCACTTGGGTATATAGAATATATTATTTGTTCTATTTGATCATGCAAATAAGTTGATTATGATTTTTTTTTGGGATTAACGAATAATTGAATGAAATTTGTTCCCATATGAAATTTCTCCTCACTCTGGTCTGAGTGGTCTCCTCTGCTTTGTGACAGAAGTTTTGAAAATTAGGCTATTATGATTTTCAACCCACCCCTCAAAAACTCAGTATCCCTCTGGCATCAGTAACTAACAGCAAACTCATGGGCGACAAAACTTCCACCAAGATTTCTCGATCCTCCATCCTACTCATATTAACAAGCTAATTTGTTGGCTAATTAATTACCCTTCCTGTAAAGATGGTAAATTTTGAACGGGCAAAAGACTACATTATTATGTACCTGACATCAACACGTAAAGGCAGTAAAGCCTGCATCCTCATCTCTAAACAAGCTGAAATCGGTTGATTGTCTCTCTAGACAATATTTTTTTTCCTTTGGAAACTTTACATACATCTCCTTGACCTCTCAAGTATTCATCCTTCCAAAACCTTAAAAACATGACTCTCGACGTTCAACATGAAAAGAAATACAGTTATGATCAACGTGCAACACAAAAAGAAATACAACCATGACCGTACAACATTATTAGCTAATTTTTAAGGAAAAAAGGGCTTAACTACTAACTAGTACTCACATTTGGTTATCTTCATATATGCGCAGTACGTCCTCAAGGTTGGTGAGGGACTGGCAGCACAATGCATCAGCGGGTTCACAGCTTTGGATATCCCCCCACCAAGGGGTCCTCTCTGGTATTAGCTCCATATTATATACTTGCTTCCTTCTTTCTGTGTATATACTTGGAAAACCTCACTGTTTTAAACATTTAGTCTAAGAAAGAAAACACCACTATGCATAAAAAAGGAGAACCTGCAATAAAAAATTCTCATATGCATGCAATCTTTAAATTACAGGATTCTGGGAGATGTCTTCATGGGAGTTTACCATACCGTCTTTGACTTTGGAAAGTTGAGAGTTGGGTTTGCGAAGGCTGCCTAGAAAAGTAATCCTACTCCTCTTTGTGTTAATACCCTGCACCTTCGGTGACTTCTTGTTTTATGTGGATATTCTGAGATGAAACTTACCTCTGAGAAAGAAAAAAAACTCATGTTGG
The DNA here is from genome assembly GCA_017893485.1 of Hemerocallis citrina. Lineage (NCBI taxonomy): Eukaryota > Viridiplantae > Streptophyta > Magnoliopsida > Asparagales > Asphodelaceae > Hemerocallis > Hemerocallis citrina. Next base: position 401,518,306 of record CM030359.1, on the reverse strand, counting down.
AAAAAGGATTGTTTCTAGGAATGTTTCTCAATTTTTCTTTAAATTAGAACCATTTGTTCTAGCAATAGTATCTTTCTTTATTCCTAGATTGCGTAGTAACTGTTTATTGACAGATTCACAAGCTTCATTTATTTTTTCAATACATGATGATTATCAACAATTTCACTGTGCCTTACAGTTAACACGATGATATTGAAGTACATGATATAGAAGTACGTCAATACACATGTTAAAGAGTTTCAAAGCAAATCAACACACCATTTTCCTATTATTCACTAAAACCTCTGTGATCATTTAGATTGATACTTGACAAAATCTAAAAAAACAACAAAATAATAGGCCACCTGAACTTTTTTCTCTCCCATATTATTGATTGATCAGAGAGTAACTGAAAATGAAGGCAGTGAGTACTGAGTAGCTGATTCAAATGGGAAAAATATCTGGGGTTCAAAATTGGTCGATTAACACAATTGGGCATTCTGCAGGGTCCGTATGACCCGTACCTAAATATTGGTGATACACTGCCCCCACATTAATTTGTTTGTTTCTAATTTTGAGAAAAGAAGGGAGCTCTTTATCAGCTTGTTTTCTTCTTCCCCAAGACTCCAGCTAACTTACCATTGAATCTCCTAGGCCTAGGGTTAGAAGAAACAAATCATCTGCATATCTCTGATCTCTCCCTCTCCTCTTCTATATCATCATAATATCATATCATATCATATCATATCAGAGAATGTTCTCTTCTTCATATGCAGCAGCACTCTTCTTCTGAGGCAACAGCCGCTGCTCTCTTTTATGGCCAAGGTTGTCCACTCAACCCCTCACCCGATCCACCATGGCTGATGCTCTCCACTCCTACAAATCCCGAAACCCGCTATTCTACGACCTCACCCAAAGACAACAAGGCAACCGATGCATCAGAATAATAGGCTGATAAACTTCGAATCCACAAAATTGATATTGGGTTGATCAATCATAACCTATCCATAAGGATAGTACATATAAGTTTTATTTTTATTTTTATAAGAAGATGGAAACAGAGGCATAGAGTTTCATTCATGAGATATGAAACACAGGATCATCAATATTACATCACTACATCTCTCATCAGTCACAAATGGATCACAAATACTACATTACTAATATCACAAACATAAAAAGTCCGAGCTAAAGATAGGAAGCAGCCAATGCATGATCAGACCACAATACCGAGGCTGAAGCATGGCTCGAAGGGAAATATCTTTTCATTCATAATCCATTACACACAGCTCCTCTGTCCCTAAAAAGATAACAGGAAGGAGGAAGCGCTAAAACAGATCCACCATACATGCATTGACACGCGGAAATTACAAACAAGGAAAAGAAATCAACAGCTAACTAACTTCCCTGTTTGCTGGGGCCCACCACTAAGAACTCTCCACTCATAGAAGGGCACATCATCTGTGCACCACCTGTGACAGCTCAGTAGGGGGGTTTTATTACAAAAACGACGTCACTTATGCAAAGAAACCCATAGAAGAATGACATTCAACAAGGGACTGATATGTGATGGCTTGGACTGATACGCAGACTTTTCTTCAACCTTCGTCAGCTACTGAAACTGCATCATTCCTCTCTGCTCGAAAAGGAGCTTCCCTAGTGCTGCGAAAACTATGAAAGCGACGATGTATGTCCCAGAAATCTTCCCAAGTCGCCTCCTCCTTTGTTCCCCTTTGCCATTGGACCAAAATTTCGGTCACCACCACCCCTCTTCTGCCGACCATTCGTCTGTCTAGTATTTGTAGGGGTTGGAGTTCTTCTTCCTCCAATATGATGCTTCAATTGGGTTACATGGAAGACATCATGAATTTTGGCAGTGGGAGGTAGTTTGAGTTTGTATGCAACCTGCCCAACCCTGCTAATCACTCGATATGGTCCATAGAATAGGTGAGAAAGCTTGTGGATTCTCTTACCCCCCACTGTGTTTTGTCTATAAGGTTGCAACATCAAGTACACAAACTCCCCTACTTCAAATTCTGTCTATTCTCCTCTTATCTGCACCCATCTTCATCATTTGCTGCGCTTTTTTCAAGTTGTCCTTGAGCAGTTGCAGAGTTGTGTCCCTCTCCAATAGACACCTCTGGGAAACTGGCAGTGTTGGGAATGTAAGTGAGCAAGGTTGGGGGGTGAGCTGCCATATACAACCTGATATGGGGAAAGCTTTGTGGACCTATGTATACTAGTATTATAGCAGTATTCCGCCTATGGTAGAAGATTGGCCCAGCTTGAAGGTTTATATGCGCAACAACATTGCTGGTAATCGAACTTCAAGTTAAACATATTTTTGAGAAAATGGCCGGAAAATCCCGGGCAGGTATTTAAAATTATTATTTTATTTTATTTTATTTTTATTTTCAGAATTGAAATATTTTTGGTGGATATCACCCGGTTTTGTTAATAAACGTTATCCGTAATATATACCAATATATATACATCTGTATTGTATAAAATTAGTACTGGAATCTTCTGGACTGATAATCAAATTTATTTTATTATTATTTTCGGAATTAAATTATTTTTGTACGGATTGAGCAGTTTTACAAACAGAAATTATCGGTATATAAATATATACATATGTAAACGTATTGTACCGATTTCGTACGTTTGTACAAATCATAGTATGTATTTTGGACAAAAATATCTTATTTTTGTCATGATTAATCAAATTTGGATGGCTAGGATTTGTTTGGAGGCTTAAACATAGGGTTAGGATTAATTAGGGATACATAAGAGTTAATATGTGTATTTTCTACTAGAACCCTCTTCTCCACCTCATCCCTCCACCTCACCCCTCCACCTGATGAGGTAAATAACCGGCCAACCTTGCCCAAGGGGCTTTGTGCATAAATCCCTAGCACTTATGCACTCTCCCCCTTCACTCTTTTGTCCTATAAATACCCCTCCCCTTCACTCTTTGCCTCATTTACAAAAAAAAAAAAAAAGAGAGAAAAAAAGAAAGAGAAGAAACCCTTAAGTGTTCTTCATTTGGGGGTTTTTCCATAAGAGTTCTTCACTCAAATTGTAGTAGAAAGCAAAGGAAGAAGGAGAAGGTTTGCTAGCTAGTCCTTCCTACAAGAAAATCAAGGTGGGGATTCTCTACTTCTATTTTAGGTTTGCTTGTTCTCTTTATTATTTATGTTTGTTGAAAAAGAACCCATCTTTAGGGTTATTATTGGTTCTATGTGAAAAGGAACCCATCTTTGATGGTTGTTTGTTGTAGGATAAAAAAAGAACCCATCTTTATGATGGTGGATGTTCTATGTATATGTTCTATAACAACTTGGACTATTTTTCTAAGCATATAAGTGGTTGTAGGAAACTGTTAGACTAATTTTAGCTTTTGCAGCTCAAAAAAGATGGGATGTTTTTCAATTTGATGTTAAATCTGCATTTCTAAATGGATATTTGAATGAGGATGTCTATGTTGAGCAGCCACAAGGATTTGTGGTCAAAGGAATGGAGGAGAAAGTCTATAAACTCAAGAAGGCACTATACGGACTGAAACAAGCACCACGGGCATGGTATAGTCGTCTTGACTCTTATCTTCTTAAACATGGATTTCATAGAAGTGATAATGAACCTACACTATATGTGAAGACACAAGGTAAAGATAAAATACTTATTGTTTGTGTATATGTGGATGACATAATCTACACGGGTTCTTCTCTATCTCTTATTGAAAACTTTAGGACCATTATGATGACTGAATTTGAAATGTCAGATCTTGGATTGTTGCAATATTTTCTTGGTCTTCAGGTCCAACAAACATCAGATGGTATTTTTATTTCTCAAGAGAGGTATGCTTTCAACCTTCTCAATAAAATTCAGATGCAAAATTGTAAAGGATGTTCAACCCCAATGAATGCAAATGAGAAGCTGGTTCTAGAAGATGGCACAGAGAAAGCTGATGAAAAATACTTTAGAGGGCTTGTTGGTGGATTAATGTTCTTAACTCATTCTCGTCCTGACATTGTGTTTGCAGTAAGTCTGATATCAAGGTTCATGCATAATCCTTCCAAACATCATCTTGGAGCAGCAAAACGTATTCTCTGCTACGTTCGAGCAACCACGAACTATGGGATTTGGTATCATCCTTCCTCTCATTTTAATTTAGTTGGTTTAACTGACAGTGATTGGGCAGGTTCCTTAGACAACCGGAAGAGTACAAGTGGATTCATTTTCAACCTTGGTTCGGGTGCGGTTTCATGGATGTCAAAGAAGCAAGAAAGTACCGTCTTATCGTCTTCAGAAGCTGAGTATGTTATTGCGACAACAAGGCGGCAATATGTATGGCAAAGAATCCGTCCTTCCATGGCAGAATAAAGCATATTGAGCTCCGTTACCATTTCATACGTGAAGCTGTTACAAAAGGAGTCGTTGAACTGAAGTTCTGTCCTACAAATGATCAAATTGCCGATGGATTTACTAAAGCACTATCTTACGAGAAGTTTTTCAAATTCAGAAAGCTTCTTGGTGTATTAGATTTTGAATCAAGGGGGAGTGTTGGAGTTTGATTCAAAACTAACGTTCACTTTTGAATTGTATGGCTATGCTTATTGGTAGGAGTAAGGACTAAGTAAATAGGAGTGGGCTTCTCCCAAATTCTAGTATTTTTTGTTTCTCTTCTTCAGCCTATATAAAGCTTGTATCCGATTAAATAAAACACAGAGCATTGATAAAAAATAACTGAGCACTTTCTCCCTTGCTATTGTGTTGCTACTCTCTGCTATTTGGTCTTTTGCTTTATGTTTGAGTTTAACAGTATTGCATTGAACCATTGTATTGTATTGGTTCTGTCGAAGATGTTCAATCAAGATATTGCTACGTCCCGGGAGATACTGACTCGTGAGAGTATTGAATGCCCATGCATTCACTACTGCCCAGGAATTTTAACCCTGGGGAGAAGTTACTTTTCCTGTAGTGGTCGTATCTGCCATGTGTTAATGTGCCTCCTAAAATATACTCCCTCCATTTCAAAATATATGTCATTCTAGTTTTCTACCATTAATTGTACAATATCATATTTGTCCTCCTCTATAATTTTTTATTTCTTCTCTTACAAAAAAGGATAAGGGTAAAATTGAAAATCTCATAGAAAAATAATTCTTGAACATTTAAGAATTAAGAATGACAAGACATCTTCTCAGAAACCTAAAGTGTCTTATATTATAGAAAAAAAAGTTAGAATGACTTATCTCTACCATTTTAATAGGAGAGTTTGTCTTCAAACAAACTCCATTTGTAACCAAACAAACAGGTACATTGTAACCCAACAAACACATGCAATGCACATGCATAACTAATATAAAGGAAGTCTTAGATTCGATGTCAGACAACGTAGGAATATATATATATATATATATATATATATATATATATATATATATATATATATATATGAGTAATGCTCCATTGAAAACGCTATTGTGCGTTGAAAACGTGAAAACAATCTAGATCATTGTTGGGAACAACGGCCTAGGTTATAATGCATTACAATATTTCACAACATTTGTGTTTTCAATAGAGCATTGTTTTATATATATATATATATATATATATATATATATATGGGTAATGCTCCATTGAAAACGCAAATATTCTGAAAACTCATGAAAATCACCTAGGCCGTTGTACGTTGTTTTCACGTTTTCAACGCTACAGTAGCATTTTCAGGAGCATTGCTATATATATATATATATATATATAGAGAGAGAGAGAGAGAGAGAGAGAGAGAGAGAGAGAGAGAGAGAGAGTCCCATTCCATTGTGCACTAGGACACCGTGTGCACTCAGACTTCCCACATTCGTATTGACAATCCGAACCGTTTACATTGATCTACACATTCAAATTAGTCTAAATATGTAAAATCAAATCATTTGAAATTCATTTGCCCATCCATCATGTGGCCATAAAAAACAACGATTTTCAGCTATACCATTTTGTAACACTTAAATGGATAGGCAAAAGAATTTCAAATGATTTAATTTTATATATTTAAATTAATTTAGATGTGTAGATCAATTTGAACGGTTTGGATCGTTAATCCGAAGGCAGGAAGACCGAGTACGTGCACCCGAGTGCACACGGCAGCCTAGTGCACAACAAAAGAGGAATATATATATATATATAGACGTGAGTATTTGTGTAATATATCGCGCTGAAATGGAGGGAGTATTTGTGTAATATATCGCGTCTTAACAAATCCTATCACCTTTGCATGAAAATAAATGTGAACTGAATTTCCGTATACGATCACTAAAAACGTGTCATGTCGTCTAGTATGTCATCTAGTATAGTTTGTCATTTGTCTTAAGTTTCTTCCTTTCTCGTTTAAGTAAAAGGCGATGCAATCCTGACTTTATGCAGGTGGAGGAGAGATTTGCCATGGGAATCGTGTGCATCCTGAATTATTTCCATTTCATGCAGGTGGAGTAGAGATTTGCCATGAGAATCGTGCCACTTGGCCTCCGACTTCGACTGGAAGAAGAGTTCGGAACCAGCCATGAATCACTACACTGTAGCAACTGATGGGTCTTATATCGAACATAAAGAGAGCTCATTGGTTTGGCATCACCAAGAAGCTGACCTAGATTTCGGGTCTTAGCAAGCAAAAGAACTTCCTGATCATCTTGAAAATGTGCTCGCCAATAAACGTGTGTCAAAAAAGGGCAGTATATAGGGGTTTGTGTGTGTGTGCGCGTGTGAGTATGTGAAGAAAAAGGGTAGTACATAGTTGAAGTGAACCCTCTGATAAATTGACAAAGATCTTCAAATGATCTCATAACTTATGCATCTCTCTCTTTCAAATTTGTTAAATAAAAATTTCCTTGTTATTTTGCAGGGAATAAGCAAAGGTGTATTTGTGGAGAACCTAATCTCAACCATGTTCAGCGGAGCCTCCGGCCTTCATACTGTGCATTGTTGATGATCGATCTGGTGAGGATTTGTTTGAGAGCATCATGACGCTATGAATAATCCAGCTTGTTACTGCTTTTTTCGGTGTGGGAGTAATCAGGTGATGTGGATTCTTTGGTGGAATAATCAAGAATCTGACTTTTTGACTTTCAAAGGTATTGACTGCAATACTGCAGTGATTGCTGTTGCCTGATCTGCAAACTGCCTCAAACACCGGGTTTGATTCCGACGACAGGCCCTCCGACACTCAAGTCAGTAATCAGGAAGAATAAGAGAGCTTTTTGTGGGAAAATATTGGTTACCTTCTTTATGGTGGGGGTAGAGGGGTATTTATAGTCACCTTGGGAATCAGTGTCGAGATAATGATTTATCTCTACTTCCCTGTGTTTATGGATAGAGTTTTAATTGTTTCATGATAAAAGAGGCGGTTTAAACCGTCTCTTAAAGATAATCACGAATTTGAATTACTCTTTACGCGTCCTGGGTTTGTTCATAATGGGCCGTCACCCTGACCCAGTAAGATAGACCCGTTATTGGGCTATTAGGCTTGGAGAAGACCCAGCTCCAATTTTCGTACCCGTTTGTAGTAGGAATTACCGTTTTCCCCTTGAGAGCTTTTGAGATTCGTGCCTGATTTGAACGGTACAGATTTAGTTCTATTTTTAGCCATATCACAAGTCCCCCACTCCCGAAGACTGAGTTTCACAGTCTTTGAGGTTTACTTGTTTTTAATGGCTCATATAATTTATCGGAGTTCTCGGACACGTTTGATACTAGATGAAATAGCGCTCCTTTGAGCTTACAAAATACTCATAATTATTTTGAAGTCTTTCTATAACTTTTTGGGACCTTTCCGAATTTTATCCTATTTTAATTATTTTACGAATTTTAATTCAATTCACGAATTAAATACTTAATTTTCGAAAATCTTAATCAATTATTATAAATTAATAATTATTTTCGGAATTTTAGAAAATATTTTTTCGATTTTAATAATTATTTTTAGAATTTTCAATTAATTTTTTACGATTTTTAATCATTTTTTTCAAATTTTTAAATAATTAATTCGATTTAATAATTAAATAATTGAAATCACCTTGATTTAATCGCGACCATTGGTCAAGAGAGGACTCGCGCGTCGATGAGATTGGATGGCTAGGATGAGAGGATCTGACGAAGAAGCGACGTGGCATGATCTGAGACGTCGATCAAGATTCAGCTCGCGCGCTGATGCGATGGAGCGACATGGCGAGATCTTCACCACTGATCATGATCAAGCGCGCATCGGGAGGCAGGGTCATTCTCCCATTCTTCGTTCAGGGGCACATTTGTTCGATTTTTTGCACCGAACGACGTGGATGGATCGGTGAAGCGACATGTGGCGTTGACCATTGACTAGTCAACATTTTTCCATAATTCTTCGTTTGGTTTTTGGTACCGAACTACGTGGATGGCTCGGCGAATCGACACGTGGCGTTGACCGTTGACCGTTGACCAGTCAAGGATTTTCTGTAATTTTTCGATCGGGGACACTTCTGTTCGGCGCTTGACACCGAACATTACCAATGGTTCGGCTGGATGACACGTGTCACAGATTGACCGTTGACCGTTGACCAGTCAATAGTTTTCTCTGATTTTTCGATCGGGGACACGTTTGTTCGGCGCATGACACCGAAGGTTGCCGATGGTTCGGCTGCGCGACACGTGACACCGGTTGACCGTTGACTGTTGACCAGTCAACAATTTTCACTAATTTTTCGATCGGGGGCACGTTTGTTCGGCGCATGACACCGAACGTTGCTGAGGGTTCGGCTGTGCGACACGTGTCACTAGTTGACCATTGACCAGTCAACGATTTTATGTGATTTTTTTATCAGGGACCCGTTTGTACGGTGTATGACACCGAACGTTGCTAATGGTTCGGTTGCACGACACATGTCACCAATTGACAGTTGACCGTTAAATAGTCAAAGACTTTTTGTGCTTTTTCTTTGTCGTTTAGCCTCCATATCTCATGGGCTTTCCTAATCCTTTGGCTTTTTAACAGCCTTAAAGGCCCACGAAGTCCAAGAGTCTCCTCTCATTCTATAAATCTCCCACCCCCTTCATTTCTCACTTCTTACTCTCAGGAGTTATTTTCTCTCAATTGGAGTTGTCAGAGCATTCCGGTGATCTTTCCTTTTCCGACGAGATTTCCGACCGTAGCTATCACATCCAAGGTATTATATATATATATATATATATATATATATATATATATATATATATATATATTCTATTCATATATATTTATTTTATCAAAGATGTCTGGGGTGTCTTCCGGTGACGAAACCTCCCCCTCACGCCAAGGCAAAGGTAGGTCAGTTGTTAAAGCGGATAGAGGGAAGGAGGCGGTGGGATCAGTTATAGTCGAGGAGATGGTAGAGAGTCATCGAGAAGTAGGCGAGTGGGTAGGTTACCGAGCACCTTGTCGAGCCTCGGCCAAGTTAGAGATTATTCCGCCGAATTTCCATCTCGAGTCGAGCATGGAATGGCATCTTTGTACGAGGAAAACGAGCCTCATGAGCGCTCAGAGGTAGACGAAATTCCAACAATGTTCAAGGAGAAGGACCTGCGCTGCATCCGGGGATGTTTCTTGATTCCGATAGAGTATGAGCTCATATTACCGGGCCCAGGTATTAGAGCTTGCATGCCCTTTTCCCCTGATACTTGCTTCTTTTTTCGATGCCTTCCACGCGGGGCTTCGACTCCCCCTTCCTCTGTTTACTGCCGAAGTCCTTCGGTGGTTCGGCTTGAGCCTCATCCAGTTCATGCCGAACATGTGGAGGCATGTGAATGGATTCATTAGCGATGGGTATCGAGCCTCGGTTGAGCCTTTTGAGGAAGCTCTATAAGATCCACCAGAAGAATAGGTCGGAGTATAGGTAGTGTCTTACTCCACGTCGAGGTGTGAAGTTGATCGAAAAACCTGACTCGATCAAATTTTGGAAGGAGAAGTTTTTCCCCCGATTGTCTTTATTGATTACCGAATCACTTGTTCACAGTAGTCAACCATGGGGGATTCCCATGAGATGGAGGGAAGAAGTGCCGAAGAAGGCGAAGTCTGAACCTGTTTTAAGCCCTGAGGAGGACGAGATGGTTAGGACACTTTTAGACCGGCCTTCCTTAGATTAGAGAGAAGTGACGGAGGAGTATCTCGTCGGGGGTGGTCTTATTCCGATCAACCCTTGTACGTGTCTTTGATTTGGCTTTGTTACTTATTTTTTTCTCCATTGCATCTTATCTTTCTTCGCGTTTTAACCAACCTGTATCCTTTTCCACAGAGGACCCCAGCATGGACTTCGATTCAATGATTTCTCAGCATACGGGGTTAAGTGGCAAGGCCCCCAAAGAGAGGAAGAGCAAGAGAACGTCCACCAAGCCCTCTACCTCGAAAGCTACTAGGGGCCAGACTAGTGAGTCCCCGGTGGTGAACCTCGAATCACCAACTTGTGCTCCGGTTATCCCCTCGGCTGGGGGATTTACCCTGGGGGCTGCTCTTGCTCTTGAGGCAACCCCCCCCCCCCCCAACTGCCACAGCCACTGCCATTTTGACAGAGGAGTACAAGAATCTCTTCATTCCGAACTAGTATGTGATGAAGCACGACGGATTTCTGGAGGACTCGGTCTCTTGTATGAAAGAGGTCAACCATCTTGCGCCCCTAAAGGACCGAGCTGCCATGGACGTGGGGTCAGTTGGTGACGACGCTTTGGAGATTGTTAGGGCCAATATGGCGGTGAGTTTTTGTTGTTATTTGACCGGTTCTTGACGTTTTATTTTTTATGAGTGTACACTTAAATATCTTCTTTCACAGATTACTTGTCACTTTGGCCATTTGTTGAAGCTAGTGGCGAAGAAAAAGAAGGAGTTGAAAGCGGCGAGTGACAGGGATAGGGCAGAGCGTGCCAAGTCTCGGAAGACATTAGAGGAGATGATTCATGTGTCTGAGATGCAATTGACGCCAATGTGCTCTTGAATCCGCCTTGGCCAAGTCGAAAGATGAGGTAGCTCGGTTAGAGCAGCAGTTGGTCCGAGAGAGGGAGAAAGCTTCTACGAAGAAGGAAGAAGCGATGAGGGCTGCTTAGGATGAAGCGAAAGGCTACCTAAGGGGGAACATGGAGAAGGGGTATGCCAAAGCCCTTCAACACGTGAAGGCGCGAGTTCTGGGGTTCAGCCGCTCAGGGTGTTCTCTTTATGCCCCTGTCCCCGAAGGCGTCGGGGAGGAAGATGATGAGGACAAGGAGGAGGTTAAGGAAGAGGAGCAAGAGGTCGCATCGAACCCTTTGTCTGCCGTAGTGGTGGCCCCTAAGTCCCTGACGCAACTGAAGGGGTTGGTCAATGGGCTTACTCCCCCCGGGGCTCAGTCGACCGAGGTCGATCATTGACCCTCCTTTTTCTTTTTCTTTTTTGTAGTTTGCTTCGACTTATTTTTGTTTTGTATTTGTAAGGATCCCAAATAGCAGACTGACCACCGCTTGTTGTATCTCTTACATTGCAATGAAATTAGATTTTGTCCCGTATGACTTGTTACTTTTTTGCACAATTTTTCTTTGCATGCCCTGTGAACTTGTCATTTTTGATAGAGTAATCTATCAGTCTATTTCGTAAACAGGTTGTTGTGTACGAGGTCGGTGAAAAGGCTTTTCTTCGCTCTAACCTTCTGGTGACAGAGCTAGGGCTCTCTTCCTCACGAGAGAGGCTTTATAAGGCGGAGGTGGAGCTTGGCCATTTAAAAAGAGTCTTGGTTCGCCGAGATGTTGAGACGTAACATAAGGATGAGATCCTTCGAGAGGTGCCCCCAGAGGGTGTGGAAGACTATAGTTCGGCAACTGTAGGGAAATCTTCAAAACTTAAAGTCCTTTGTCGTTCTTTGTTCACGATTACAGTTGGAAAAGACGAACTGAAGAACGTATTGCTTGATAAAAGTTTAGAAGCATCCCGTCTTAGAAGGACGATCTTTGAGCTCGCAGGGGAGTAGTGCGAGTGGGGTGCCCCATTTGAAGTTTAGGGTGACAGATGACTCTCTCAAAGAGAGGCTTGTCGAATTAGAGGTGGAGAGACAAGATCATCGATAGTTAGAAGACCGATCCAGAGATTCAGGAGATGATGGAGCAGGTTGGCGTGGGCAAGTTGGCAGAATTTCAGGTGAAGGATGAAGTGTTGTGGTTTGGAGAGCGGCTATGTGTGCCAGATCAAGCGGAACTGAAAGAGAGTATTCTTTAGGAAGCGCATGCTACTTTATTATCCGTGCATCCAGGGAGTACCACGATGTACAAGGACATAAAGCTATATTTCTGTTGGCTAGGGATGAAGCGAGATGTGGCTGAGTTTGTTGCCAAGTATGCAGTTTCTCAGCAAGTTAAAGCCGAGAATTAGAAACCCGAAGGTTTGTTGCAGCCATTACCCATCCCAGAGTGGAAGTGGGATTGTATCAACATGGACTTTATCACAGGTTTGCCCAAGAGTTCCAAGGGAAATGATGTAATTTGGGTGATAGTGGAGCGACTCACCAAATCGGCTCACTTTTTTGTAATGAAGCTTACTTGTTCGATGGAGAAGCTGGCCGAGTTGTATGTTGGCAAGATTGTGACGCTTCATGGAGTTCCGCTATCGATAGTATCCGACCGAGATGCGCGTTTCACCTGGCATTTTTGGAAAATTCTTCAAGTATCTTTGGGGACGAAGACTAATTTCAGTACGACCTTTCATCCTCAAACTGATGGACAGACTGAGAGAGTCAATAGGGTACTGGAAGATATGCTGAGATGTTATGTGTTGGACTTTGGTGGCAGTTGGGAGAAGCATTTGGCTCTTGTGCAATTTGCCTAGAACAACAGTTTCCAGGCAAGCATCGGGATGGCACCGTATGAGGCTCTGTATGGAAGGAAGTGCAGGACACCGGTATGTTAGTATGAAGTGGAGGAACGACAGCTGTTTCGGCCGGAGATTGTGCAGCAGACTTCAGAAAAGATTGGGCTGATCAGGAAGAGGTTAGTCGACGTACAGAGCAGGCAGAAGAGTTATGCCGACAACCAAAGGAGATAACTGGGCTTTGCAGAAGGCGACTTTGTCTTTGTGAAGGTGTCTCCGACCAAAGGGGTGATTCGGTTTGTCAGGGGAGGAAAATTAGCCCCGAGATACATAGGCCCTTATCAGATATTGAAAAGGATTGGGAAAACAGCTTATCGATTAAAATTACCAGAAGACTTGGCCCAAGTGCACAATGTCTTTCATGTGTCTATGTTACGAGGTTATATCCCGAATCCGAGTCATCATTTGCCAGAAGTTCCAGAAGGTTTGCAATTGGATTTGAGCTATGTAGAGCGTCCAGTAGAGATTTTGGATCATCGAGAGAAGGTCTTAAGAAATAAGACAATACCTTTGGTCAAGGTCATTTGGAGGAACCAATTTGTTGAGGAGGCCACTTGGGAATCAGAGGAAAGAATGATGAGAGATCACCCTGAGCTTTTCAACTAAAAATTTGTAAACTCTTTTCTTTTCTTTGCTATCTTTGTCTTTTCTCACACTTAAGTGTAGTTCCAGGGACGGAACTATTCTAAGGAATGAGTGCTATAACATCCCGTGTTTTTATTTTAATTAAAAATACATTTTTCAATTTTTGCACGTAAAATGCACGTGCTAATTTTTCATCTTTATTTTTCTTACTCTCATTTATTATTTTAGCATGCATGAGCCTTTTTAGCCTTTCATTAAATTTATGGACCTCAGAATAGATTCTAGCCCACTAGATTAATTAATTATTTAATTAAAAGCAAGCCCACTAGAGAAGCCCATTAATTAAATCCCAATTTTTAGTTGTGCATGGACTCACACATGACATGTGACAACTTTTAATACACATATTATAATTATAGGATTTTTATTTATTTTGTGTGTGTGTGCACTTGTGCACAACACGTGCACGTGTATTAGGATAGAGAGAGAGAGGCCGGGGGTTAGGGAGATGGAGAGTTGGAGAAAGTGGGAGAATGGTAAGGTGAGTGGGTAGTTATTAGGTGGATGAAATTAAATTTTAGCCCTTCATTTTTTCCTATAAATACCCCTTTTTTTTCTTCTCATTTCACACAAAAAACAAAACAAATCAAGGGAGGAAAAAGAAAGAGAGTTAGAGAGTGTTCTTGTTGCATTTGAGGCTTTTTGGAGTGCTCTTGCTAGGAGGAGAAGGACTAGATGTTACTTGATGGAGCTAGAAGTTGTGTCGATCCCATCATCTTTGTTTGCAAATTCTTCATAAGAGGTGGGTGATCTTGTGCTTTCTAAATGTACGGAATGCATGCTAGTAATGTTAAATGAGTAGTATAGATAAATTGGATGTGATAAATGTAGAACAAATCCATGCTATTGTGTTTTGCCATGAATTGAAGAAATTTTGTTATGATTAAGAAACTAATTGCCATCATGTTAGTTAGAAATGAGAAAATGAAACATTGAGTTATTGCCATGAACAAACATGCTTATTAAATTTTCAAATTAATGTCGAAATATAAAATTGTATGAAAAAGGTTGAGACTTCCCTTATAGTAAAAATGATTTTTAGTAAAGTTAAATTGGTACACAAAGATTCATTTAATTGGTTGTAAGAGATACACATTGCTATTTTGATTAAATTGAAGAAATGCAATTCATATTCATTAAGGAAAGAAAAAATAATTTGAAATTTATAGATAATGTCTAAAATATCAGTTAAAAATTCGTGAGTTACTGTTTGAAAGTAAACTCAGTCTGGATGAAATAATTGCAGTCTAATGAAAGATTAGATTAAATGAAAAATCGAGTTTTGTGAAGATAATTGAATAACAGTACGGTTGAACAAAAGCCTAACAGTGTAACTCGATAATCAGTAGTCGCACATGGACTTATTGGCTAGTCGGTGCACCACAGTGCCGTTACTGTAACCATGAGTTTGGGGTTGGTTCTGGGTTCGAAACTTGGCAACCCTTTTTATTCTTGTTTGATTTTTTTAAAGTAAACCACAGGGCCAAACACTATAGTTATTGGTTTGGGTTCGCTGTTGTGACACCTAAGTCACATGGACTTATTAGCTTTCGGTGGTGGCTTTGGGCGCTCACTTTGTTGGGCGGGGGAGCCTGGGTTCGAAACCCGGTGGCTTCAAAATTATTTTTTTTGGGTCTTTTAGATCAAAATGAGTGTTTTAAAGACTTAAAATTTGGGAAAATTTTTAATATTCCTATAAAATTATATAGAATTTATTAAAAATAGTTTTAAAAATTTTCATGTATATTGTGAGAAGTTAAAAGTGAAATTGAGATGGAAATGAGTTGATGACTTCGAAAAATTTATTTAAGAGTATGACATTTATTTTTAAAAGAAGAGTAAAATATTGTTATGAAAATTGATTTCTCTTGATGAGATTATACACTTATTTGATTTAAGAAATATTTGATGTGGTTTGAGATATATTACATGTGATTAAGTTGTTAAAGAGATTTAAACTATATGAATTTATGTTCATGAAAATAAATATTGTTTCTTTTTTGAAAGAATTGTGAATGAATAAATGAATCATGAATGATGCTAAGATAGGACATTGATTAAATTGTGAATAAGTTGAAGATAAGAATACATTGAGTTTAACACATGATTATTGAAGGGTATGAGTATCCATGGATTCTTGTACATGAAAGCTTGTGATCTAGAGGTTAGTGAGACACCGGGTACCGGTATTGTTGAATTAAAAGATTTGAGTTATATTTTTGAGACATGGACTTGGAGCTATCTTGGTATTTGTGATTAAGTCCGGTAGGGGGTAAAACTAACTCTAGGTACGATAATTTATTCATGTCTTGAACTTTAGAACTAGGCACTAAAAGAAGATGTAGTAAACCTGGGCAAATGTAAGTGGGGCACTCTATATAGTCGGGCGGTGTACTCCGGGACTATAGATCCAGTCGAGCGGTGTGCTCTGGGACTGAGGTTGCTTCAATGGAGATGAGCTTTTATTTTTAAATCCGAGACTATGCGTAGTCAAGCAGATAGTTTGCCGTACTCCAGTGTATAAACGTATACCGGGGCTAGAGGGGAACTTGCGGGATGTTCGCACGACGAGGAGTCTGTTATAATAGTCAGGCGGTGTACTTCGGAACTAGGATCCATACTCGTGGAATGTCTAAACCTTGCTTTTATTACTGGGTAGTTTTAATGCCAAGGGATCGAAACATTTAATGTGGAGTACGTAGATGCTTGCCTTTGGACCTATGTAGTATGGAATGCATAGAATCCGAACAAGTATGCATTAGTGTCATCTTAGTATAAAAAATATGCATTAGACATTAAGGCATTTGCATACACTTACATGTTTAGAGTAGTCACATTTAACACTTTATTTGAATTCAACTTTGTGGTTTGTTAAAGTATTAAGATCGTTATATTTTCGGCATAGAGAGGATGACCGTGTATAACATTTTCGTCGGTTGTAAGCAACTAACGTGCCCACAGTTTTATATGCAAGAGATGGATTTTCATGGACAAATAAAGTTGATATGCTGCTGTTGATTTATTTAAATGTTAAAGATGTTGCAATTGTATAATTTTTCATTATTGTACTTCATTTTACCTTCCGCTATGTAAATAAATGTAAAGGACTGTTGTATTATAAAAAGTTCAAATTTCCTTGTAAAATTGTACGAAGTGAAGTGTAAAGATCCCGTGGAACTTCGAATTCAGTCTTATTTGGAATTCGGGGCGTTACATCTTGTAACGGCCGTGTTTGTCCAATAACACTTTTAATCTTTTTTGTTGTGAAATAAGATTTTTCTCTAAGTGTTGGAGAGTCGTTTCTCTAAGTGTTCGATAACACTTGTAATCTATCTTGTTGTAAGATAGGATTTTGTGGCTAAGTGTTAGGTAATTGCTGGCTATTCGACGAGTTTTGGGGGCATTCGAATGGCGAGTTGATCCTCACCTACTGGCTTAGAAGCGGAGTAGGCAGAGCAGCTCTGTGAACCATGAATGAGCCTCTCACTTAGCCGATTTTTTCCAGGAGCATTCGAACGGTGAACCGAGTCGTGCCTTCTTGCTTGGAAGCAAGTAGCTAGGATGGTCCTTCGAACCGTGAATGGAATCCGAACAATGATGACGACAAGTTTTGGGAGCATTCGAATGGCGAGTTGCTTCTTCGCCTACTTGCTCGGAAGCAGTGTGGCTAGAGCAGCTTTATGGACACTACAACATATAAGGCTTTCTACAGCGGATTTATTATAGCATTTAAGCGTTAATGCTGTTGAAAGTGATCAATAATAGCATTCATGAAGAAAATGTTATCTTTATTTTATTTTGAAATTCACTCTTAGCTACAACAGCATTTTTAAAATGCTGTAGTTTTAATAACGTTTTGGAAATGCTATTATATTAGTAAATAAACTCAATAGCTAGGGGGTAGAAAAGAAAATTCTAACTAAAAAAAATCCAAAACTATCTAACTCCTCAGCTCCTCCCCCGATCCAGATCAAAAAACCCTCTCCTCCACAAACCCTATTCCAGATCCAAAACCCTCTCTTCCCCGTCGCCGAATCCTTCTCTCCCTCGCCAGATCACGTCGACCGCTTTTTTCTCTCGCGCCATCGACCACTGCGCCGGGCTCTCTTCCCTGTTTCCCTATCCTTTTCCCTCCCGCCAGATCGCGCCGACCGCTTCCTCTTCCTCTCGTGCCGTCGACCCCTAAGCCGTCAATTTGGGGTAACAATGAATTCATTGACTTATTCAGTAACTTTTATATGTATATTGTGCTATTACAATTGTTTTGTGACACTGATTTTTTGATCATCTACAATAAGTATATACTTTTCCACTGATTTCCCCTTCTGTTTCTCATTGTTGGTTTGAGAAATGCTCAGTTTTGTGTTACTTGTAAGAATTTTATTGTATAGATAACAAAGATGTGATTTCTTTTGTTTCTTTTGTAGCAAGCAAAGGCACATCTTCTAATCCTTTCTACTTTGTTATCTATACAATAACATACATCTACTTACTTGGAGCCAACATATATCAGTCCCAATTTTCAATTATTCATTTCCTTGACTATTACCTTCACATTTTCATATCCTCCATGTTTGTGTTCCAAATGAATTTTCTGTCCAATTTTATGTTCAATTGAATCAATGTCTACAGGGAATGCAAGGAACAGTATTGCACAAAGCAATTCTCACATCTTCAAAACATATATATGCCTCAATTTATTTGATTTTAAAGTTCATTCTATCTGCAGATACTTTTGGAGCTTAAATCTGAAGGCAGGACTGTGAAAAAGTTGATAGAGAAGAAATATTTAGTTCAGGTGAGTGATTTACAATATATTGCTTTAGATTTTTTTAATATAAATTTTAATGGCCCTAGACTTGCGAACTAAGCAGCTATACTTGCAAACTGAGCAGTTGCTTCCTTAATCTACTTGGATATCAATATATTAACTTACATAATATTTGGTTCTCTGTCTAGTCAAAACAAAACAATATTTAGTTTTCTGAAATTAATGTAAAGGTAAAACATCTTATCATTAGTTTGAAATTTGAATGTCAACCTAATTTTGCAAATTTTTTGACAGACAAAGGGTGGGGACGTACATAATTAGTTTTGCAATTAATATTAACCTTGTCTGGGCTTTGCTTTTGCTTTCTAAAGCAATTAAGCTCCATTTCAAATTGCAGTTTAATTTTTTTTTCTAAGATACTCTTTATAATTACATTTCAAATGATTAGGTGATGCAGGACATCAATCTTCTTAGTGATCAGCACTAGAAAGATGTTCTCCCAGATAAACAATCAATTTCTATAACTATAAAATTTGATAGTGAGGTTTTCATCTAATTTTGGATTTGCAGATTGTTGATCCTGCTGCAATCGATGTTTTAGTTGATAAATTTCTTGCAAACAATCCCAAGCAACTTGAACAATATCGAGGCGGCAAGACTAAGTAATATTTTGACTTTGGTCTCTTCATTCATCTAATAATTTGTTGTATCAATTGTAGATTCTTGCATATTATGGTGGTGCTTTATTCTTGTCCAATTTGAGCCCTATTGGGTCTGGACATGGCTCCTTGATCCCTAAATAGGTCAGCCTCTATTGAAACTCATTGGTCATGTGTACAAGAAAGTTACGAATGAAGAATGTTTTTCTTGAGGTTGCCAACAGGTTTATAGGCAAGGAGTGGGAAGCCAAACTCTCCATTGAAGCCCTTCTTCGTCAACAGCCTTCAACAAGATCAGAAAGCCCTCTACATCGCGATGAACGGAGGTATTCTTCTATCCCTCTTCTTACATATCCTATATGTGATTATCATGATGTTCATGGTCTTAGGGTTCATGTAAATAACTATATTACAACACACCCATTACTACTGCTGCTACTGAAACTTGGTTGGTTCTAAAATATAGTGCCTTAAATTCTAAAATTATTTTTTGTCTTTTCACTATTAATTTACTCTTACTGAAATATATCAGCATGTAGCTTGGATCTACATAAAAATAACCACATCTCATGGTTTTGCTCTTTGAGTTTCTTAAATTTATTCAGAATATAATCTGTTTAGTTAGGAGCACATAATAAAAATCATGATTGCTAAGCTTTACCATTTTACTTGTTTACCGGTTGGATCCTTATATGTGGTGTGAGCTATGAAAGATGATAGTCAGGATATATTGATGCAATATTTCATATTATGGATAGAGTTATGCCATAGGAAACTTAGTAGAATGGGATTATTAGGTACTTGCTTACCCTATATTACATGTATAATTGATCATGACAGTAAAATCTTCATTTCTAGTTATTGCCTTATATTCAGCGTTCCTGTCATGCATCATTGATCGATTTATA
Organism: Hemerocallis citrina; assembly: GCA_017893485.1. Taxonomy (NCBI): domain Eukaryota; kingdom Viridiplantae; phylum Streptophyta; class Magnoliopsida; order Asparagales; family Asphodelaceae; genus Hemerocallis; species Hemerocallis citrina. Next base: position 401,498,458 of record CM030359.1, on the reverse strand, counting down.
GGTTGCAGATCATGCATTATTGACTGACTGCGCTTATTGCAGTCTCAAATACAACTTTGCTGTCATGCATCATTGATCGATTTATAGGTTGCAGATCATGCATTATTGACTGACTGCGCTTATTGCAGTCTCATATACAGTTACGTGTTTTATTGAAGCAGAGAGAATTGATGCAAAAAGAACAGAAAAGAAGGTTATCACATCAGTGTGGTGTGTTACTCTAATGTTAATTGATGTTATCTAGCAGTTACATTTTTCTCCCCTTAAGAAATTATGATATCATTGTTTTTTGAACTCTGGTTGCAAACTTGTTTTCTACATCATTTGTTGCAGAGGCCTGAGTCTGAGAACCACTAAGAAGTGAAGCCATGCAGAAGTATGGGAATGCGAAATGGCTAGGAAAGTGAAGAGGATATTTTAAGGTAACTTTAGTAGGGTTATCGATCCATACTGCTGTCATTAGGTAACTTTAGTTATGAAATTTCCATACTACTGTCATCAGGTTACTTTTGTTAGGAAATTGTATTTAACAATTTTATGAAACTTTCTACCATCCAATTCCATGAAACTTCAGTTGATAATTAAGACTTCTGCATAACATATTCTTGAACAAGTATTATATTTTTGTGTATGATCTGGATGAAATTTTGAAACAGGTCCATTTTTAAATTTTCTAAATTATTGGAGTTGCTAATAATGAGAATAATTTTGAATCTAGACATACATAATTGTGCATTTTAAAATTTTCTAAACTATGAAAAACAGGTCCCATGTTTCAATTTTCTGATTATCAAGATGGAAATATCTTGAGTCCATGCTCCATTAATCACATTTACCTCTCTTAGCCTTGGACATTTTGGCTGCACATGCTGAAGCCAGCTTACAGCTTACAGTTCTTTATTTTTTTCATAGTCAGTGTGAGCTACTACTAAGTATTTACTAACTACTATTATTTCACTATATGAATGAGTCTGAATTAGTAACTACTATCATTTCGCCCTTTTGTGCTATTTATTTTAAATTTTATTGTTCAGTGAATTTCTTCCATTCAATTCACATGTGCAAATGCTTTGGATTCGTCGTTCGCTTAACCTTTCTTGCATGTACACCATGTTCCTGAGTGGGCTTGCTAGGAGGTTTTACTTCCTGCTCAATATACAAATCAATAAAAGGATAAATAAGGCAACGATAAACTACACAAAATCAATGTTCTAGGAATCACCACAATTATGAATTGGACTTGCTGATCAAATCTTACCTCTCTGTTATGTGTAAATTACTCACTGATGTAACCCAGGTGACCAAAAAGAGATTTAGAGAGTGAAGAATAGCAAACTTCCATCATCTGTCAGCTTTTGAAAGGCTATAGTGATGCTTGTACACTTAATTGATACATAGTAAACTATACCCATCACATTTCCAATACGTGTCAGGTTTTCTATGATATCCTCTTGGTTTTAGGTAGCCCTACAAGAAATTTCATTTTAAAAAGCCCAAAATAAATTGTATATTTTATATAAATAAGCCTTTTTTTGAAATGGGGATGTGACTAAGTAGAGTAAAATATCATACTGAAGATGCATTGTTGTGAGTGTGTGATAATAAAGAACTATATCTTGCTATATTAGGTCATTAATTTTTGTATATTGGATTTTCTTCTGAGTTTTTTCCTGAAATCTCCAGGAGGCAGCAGCATTGGCTGCGACAAAAGTGGCATTCATACTTCAGTCTAGGATTGGAAGCAGCCTGCAGTTTACCATTGCTCCAGATTCTCCTACAACTCCTGCTGAACAAGAGTAACGTCTATAATAGGATTCCTGAGTATGTTAGAATCACAACTTTCCCTCCTTCCTGAGTTTTTCGGTTTCTCATTGCAACACGTTTTGGTTATCAGGCTTTAGGGGGCAAAGGACCCTTTCCCCATCGGTGTACATTTCTCTTGTCAAAATTTCCCTTGTAAACCCAAAAACTTTTTCAAGCATGATGTATATAATGAGTGACACATTATGTGAAGTTATCTATGAAAAGTGTATTGCAAATGGTAATGTTTGTCATATCCTTGGCACTCTGACCTTGTGTCTGTGTATTCTGTATTCGAATATTGTTGAATTTGTCGTAGCTCTGCACTAAAGTGGTGGTATGTTTTGGTGAGCTGATGCAATTCCTTTCTTACCTGATAGAGTTCTTAAATGCAGTTTTTAAATGCAGGCAGGAAGATTGAAGGATTATTTTTTCTGTGTAACAATGCTGCTGCCTTTTTTATTATTTCTTTTTTTTAGGAGAAGATGTGGTAACATAAGGTAGCGCAATTTAAACTCCAATCCTTCTGTCCACTGCTATAAGAAGCTTTGTCAGTGTTCTACACTAATCGTTGTGAGCAAAAGAATTACATCAGAGGCTTAGACAAAACATATTTTTAATCAGTAGCGTTTCCTAGTTTCTATAGCGTTTCCTAATTTCTATAGCGTTTTACAAACGCTATAGATTCTATAGCGTTTCCGAAAAGCTATAGATTCTATAGCGTTTTGTAAAACGCTATAGACTTACTATAGCGGGCCTTTTGATAGTATTTGTAAAACGCTATCGTAGGTCTACTATAGCATTTTATGAATGCTATCAAATGTCATATTTGTTGTAGTGGGACCATGAATGGACCCGTCCCTCATCCGGTTTGTTTCAGGAGCATTCGAACGGCGAACCAAACCGTGCCTTCTTTCTTGGAAGCAAGTAGCTAGGATGGTCCTTCGAACTGTGAATGGACTCCGAACAATGATGACGACAAGTTTGGGAGCATTCAAATGGCGAGTTGCTTCTTCCCCTACTTGCTCGGAAGCAGTGTGGCTAGAGCAGCTCTATGAACCATGAATGGACTCATCACTCATCCAGTTTATTTCAGTAGCATTCGAATGGACAACCGAACCGTGCCTTCTTGCTTGGAAGCAAGTTGCTGGGATGGTCCTTCGAACCATGAATGGACTCCAAACAATGATGACGACAAGTTTTGGGAGCATTCAAATGATGAGTTACTTCTTCGCCTACTTGTTCGGAAGCAGTTTGGCTAGCAGCTCTATGAAGCATGAATTGACTCCTTACTCATCGAGCTGTGGCACTTGTACGGAGAGATACACTCCACACAATTGCTCGGGAGCAAGCGTGCCCTTGCGATCCTTGAATCCTGGATGGACTTCGCAATCGTTCGTTAAAGTGTTGTAGTGGGTAAACGGAAATTGATGAATAAATCGCGAATTGATTCAGCAAATGAATTCTTCGCGAATAGTTCGTCAAATTCGCAAACTTTGTTACTATCTCTAATATTATAATGGGAGAAGACCGTACTGTCATTTCTAAATCTATCAACGCGTGCAACGCACGTGCATAACTATTATAAAAGAGGTCTTAGGGTCAAACACAGACAACGTCTGAATTTTTACTTTAAAAAACTATATTTATTAATACGTGCATCGCACGTGTAAATTACTAACATTTATAGCTAGGCAAATAGGTATGCTCACTATGCTGCTCCTTGCTATAGAATCTACTATATCTTCAAGAAAAGTGACTCAAATCACATGAGAACTGCTACGAATGAAAGAACCCCGTCCAGTTTGTCACTGTCGACACCTCTTCTGATGTTTTTTCGAAAGCAAGGTCATGCCCCCCCTCCCCCCCGCATTTTTCCCTACTTGACTCCAGCATTTGCAGGTATTGGAGGCAGCATTGTTGACTCATCGTAGACTCAGCTCCACCTCTGTAGCCTGTATTGGAATGAGTGCATGCATCCAGGGTCGACCCTGAGTTCCCGGGGGCCCGAGGCGAAAGACCCAAATAATTATATTTGGGGCCCCCTAATAACAATATAATTTTTTTATGCGCAAAATATATGCCTATATTTACAAGGAGAATACAAATTTGGGGCCCCCTAAAATTGCGAAAAATTCGGGGGCCTGAAGCGGCCGCCTCACCTGCCTCAAGGTGGGGGCCGGCCTTGCATGCATCTTCCATAAGGGTTTTGTCTACAGCATCCAAAGCTCTTGTGAAGTGGAAGTTTTTGACTATTGCAACAACTGCCTACTTCCTCCACTGAAGAACATGGAGATGCGGACAGCTCAAATTCCCATGTTCCTGGTGGAGTCACCAGATGGCGAGGACTTGTTCGTAGTGTGATTGAAAGAGAAGGATGATTGTCACCATGATGGTGAAGATAAACTTGTTTTCAACCTCTTTATGATGCTTAAACTTGAATACAACATGGACGAGCAAGAGGAAGTTAAGCGGAAGGATTTAGCTAAAGAGTACTGGAGTTCTTGCTATGTTTTTGGGGCCCAAGTTTTTAACGTCCGTACGGTTCCGATTTCCCCCCACACACCTCATTGTTTGGAATAGAAAGCATTGCGGTCGATTGCATACTTGGAAAGTTACCTGTGTCACGACTGTTTTTGTTCGGGTGCCGATCTTGGGGATTCGTTTGAAGTCCGACTATTTCTCTAAGTTAGATCGTACGGCTCCTATCGTATTGCTTCTTATTCAAGAAATATCGGATGGCTATTGTATCAAGATATCTAACTAGGGTTTCTCTATAAATCTATATATATTATTGTAATTGGCATCCACTGAGAGCCAAGATAAAGAGTACTTCATTGACGAGAGAGTTTGAGAGGTTTTCTAACTGTAAACAACTAATATTTTCTGGTTAGGCTAAAGAGAGAGTCGTAGTGAGAATTATAATATTCTTATATATTTTCTAGTCACTACAAGGAATTTGACATATAGTGACAGCAAAAATCAGTGGGTGAAAGGCGGAATATCGTAGGTATAGCCCGTAAAATCTATACCGACGGATATATTTTTTCGTAGTCAATGATTTGCTATATCCACGGCAGAATGCCGTCACTATAGCCTATAGCGATGGTTTTTTCACCCGTTGGACAAAATCTTGGTGTTATACCCATGGTTTCGTATCCGTTGGTATAGATTTTAAGGACAATACTTGCTTTCCTATACCCATGGTTGAAACTCCATTACTATAGGTTTTAGTGATGGTTTTCGTATCCAAATATTTAAATATATACCCATCTCTCTATACACAATTTTTTCTTATTAATTACGCTTATGATAATTTAATATTTTCTTTTATAATATTAATCCAATTATAAACTAAATACACAATAAAATAGATAAATGTGTTTATGAAACAAAATTAAATAAAATTAAAATTCAATCATAATAAAAATTAATGAAGTATTACAAGCATGTCAAATTACAAAATAGTTAATAACCAAATACACAATTGAATTCATGTGTGCAGACATGAGAACCAATACTTTAAGCTACGATCAACATATTCAATGGCATTATAAGATAACATTCAATTGACTCCTCACTTGAGATATAACACTAACAATTTTCTTATTTTACGACAACCAGATCTTGATTGATCTTGATTCTCTTTGCAGTAATCTTCTTTTAGCATCCTGCAAATCTCCTCTACAGCCTTCTTCACTTCATCGTCGGCAAACACAAACTCGGCTGCATTTTGAGTGAGTTCAATCATTTCTCGCTTGTTGAGAGCCCTTCACAAACAAAACAAAGCAAAAAAGATCTAACTTTGGTCATCAACAATAGTCAATATTCAGATAGCATGCAAAATGTGTCATTCAGATTCAAAATACCAGAGAAACGTAGATTTGCAAAGTACCTGTAATATCCCGGATGGATATTACCGTGTATAAATTATTATTTTATTATTATTTTATTATTATTTTGTTTTAATTCCAAAATTAGAATATTTTGGTGATTTTCACCCGGGTTGTTCATAGACATTATCTGTACCCAGATATCGGTCAGTATACATCCGTATTGTATCAAATTGATACTGTGATCTTCCGAACTAATAATAGAATTTATTTTATTATTATTTCCGAGATTAAATTATTTTTATACGGATTATGCGAAGATTTTTGTTATACAGACATATATGCGCACATACGTGTAGTATGTCGATTGGTACATTATACAAATTATGTGTTGTGTATTTTTGGACAACACTTGTTTTGTTATGACAAAACCTATTAGATTGTTAGGGTTTATAAGTGTTTAACCTAGGTTAAGTGTGCATGAGGAGGTTAAGGAAACCTTTCTAGAAACCCTCACATAACACCTCCACCACATAACACCATACCTCACCATACCTCCACCTCATCCCTACCACCCTAGGGGTATGGCCGGCCCCCATTTGGTGGGAGGTCCTTTTTGCAAATGTGTGTATGCACATTTACACTCTCCACCATTCTCTCCTCCTATAAATACCCCCTCCCTCCACCTTTGTCTCATTTTAGAAAGATCAAAAAGAAAGAAAGAAAGGAAAGGAAAAGAAAGAGAGAACCTCATTCTAACTTGAGAGTTTTTCTTGTAGGTTTAGTAGAGATTTCTAAAATCTAGGAGGAAGGAGAAGTAGTAGCATAGCAAGTCCTGCCAACTAAGAAAACAAGGTGGGGGTTTCTCTTTGTTTGTTTGTTTGTTTGTATTGTTGTTTTTGGTGTTTCTTCTTCTTCTTGCCTTCCTTGTTTTGTTTTCTTTGGTTTTTGGAATGGGTTGTTGTGATAAATGTTGTTGTATGTGATTCTTACTTTGTATGTTGTAAATGTTAAAAGTAGTGATCACATAAAATGAAATGGAAACAAATGGACATAAAGATTAAATCTTTATAGTTGTAGTTGTTGTTTGTGTTTGTTATTGGACTAAAATGACATATACATATGGACTTGTACATACAACCATTTTGGGATTGTAGGAATTGAATATGGACTTATACATAAAGCATATGAACCTTTTTACAACCATTTTTGGTTGTAGGACTTGTTTTTGGACTTGGACTAAAAAGATAAGCATATGTTGGTTGAACCAAATGAAGGTTCTTACCTTGTTTTTTTTATTATTGTTGTTTTCTTTTATAAAGTAAAAAGAACCTAAATTAGATGTTAGTTCTAATTATGAAAAAGAAATCACTAGTTGTAGAATGAATAAAAAGATCTTTTTTCTAATCACTAGTTGTAAAAGAATTAAAAAGATCTCTTTTATGTCCACTAGTAATAATAAGAAACATATGCTAATAAAGATTTTTTTTGTAAGTAGTTTAATTGTAGATGTTTTATGTTCATATTAAAATAAAGTAGTAGCTGTAGTAGTAGATGATTAAAAGAAGTAGTGTAGATGTTTATGTTCATGTTTAAATAAAGTAGTAGTAGTATGTTAAAATAAAGTAGTAGTAGTATGTTTAAATAAAATAGTAGTAGCATGTTTAAATAAAGTAGTAGTAGTAGTAGATAGTTGTAGATGTTTATGTTATATTCATGGTTAACATAAAGTAGTAGTAGTAGTAGATGATAAAAAGAAGTAGTTGTAGATGCTTTATGTTATGTTAAAATAAAGTAGTAGTAGTAGTAGATAGTTGTAGATGCTTATGTTATATTCATGCTTAGAATGTTGTAGGATTCATTCTAAAATTATCTACCATGTGTAGAAATGATATACATGTTGTAGGATAAATTCTAAATTTACCTATCATATGTAGGAATGATATACATGTTGTAGGATTAATGCTAAAATTATCAACCATGTTTAGGAATGATATTTATGCTTAGAATGTTGTAGGATTCATTCTAAAATTTCCTATCATGTTTAGGAAGGATATTTATGCTTAGAATATTGTAGGAATCATTCTAAAATTTCCTATCATATTAGATTAATTTATTTATGCTTAGAATGTTGTAGGATTCATTCTAAAATTTCCTATCATGTTTAGGAAGGATATTTATGCTTAGAATGTTGTAGGATTCATTCTAAAATTTCCTATCATGTTAGATTAATTTATTCATGCTTAGGATGTTGTAGGATTTATTCAAAAAATTCCTATCATGTTTAGGGATGATATTCATGCTTAGGATGTTGTAGGATTCATCCTAAAATTTCCTATCATGTTAGATTAATTTATTCATGCTTAGAATGTTGTAGGATTCATTCTAAAATTTTCTATCATGTTAGATTAATTTATTCATGCTTAGGATGTTGTAGGATTTGTTCTAAAATTTCCTATCATGTTTAGGGATGATATTCATGCTTAGGATGTTGTAGGATTTGTTCTAAAATTACCTATCATGTTTAGGGATGATATTCATGCTTAGAATGTTGTAGGATTTATTCTAAAATTTCCTACCATGTTTAGGGATGATATTCATGCTTAGGATGTTGTAAGATTTGTGCTAAAATTATCTACCATGTTTAGAAGTGATATACATGTTGTAGGATAAATGCTAAAATTACTTGCCATGTTTAGAAGTATGTATGTATATACTTAGGAATGTTGTATGTTCATACTAGTAGTTATCCATGCTTAGTAAGATATTCGTGCTTAGTAGTCATTCATGCTTAATAAGATTCATACTTAGATGATAGTAGGAAAGTAGTATACCATGCTAGCTAAATTTGTCTATGCTTAGATGATTGTAAGAAAGTAGTATACCATGCTAGTTTCATTTATCTATGCTTAGATAGTTGTAGGAAAGTGGTATATCATGCTAGAGTAATTTATCCATACTCACATGCTCATAGGTAAATTGTATACCATGCTAGATTAATGGTAGAAAAGTTATATACCATGTTAGTTTAATTGTAGGTAAGTTGTATACCATGCTAGATTAATGGTAGGAAAGTTGTATACCATGCTAGTCTAATTGTAGGTAAGTTGTATACCATGCTAGTTTAATTGTAGGTAAGTTGTACACCATGATAGTTTAATTATAGGTAAGTTGTATACCATGCTAAATTAATGGTAGGAAAGTTGTATACCATGCTAGTTTAATTGTAGGTAAGTTGTATACCATGCTAGATTAATGGTAGGGAAGTTATATACCATGCTAGTTTAATTGTAGGTAAGTTGTATACCATGCTAGATTAATTGATCTATGCTTAGATAGTTGTAGGAAAGTGGTATGTCATGCTAGATTAATTTATCCATACTTACATGCTTATAGGAATGTTACACACCATGCTAGATCAAATAAATATTCGTGCTTACATGATATCTATGCTTAGATAAGTATATGTTCATGTTATGTTAGTAAGTGATCATGCTTAATCATTATTCATGCTAAGTTAGGAGATGTCATGCTAATTATTGTTATGTTAAGTTAGTAGATGACCATGCTAATGATGGTTTATGTTAAGTTAATGGTATCCATGCTAATGATATTCATGCTTAAAATATAGTAGATACTCATGCTAAATTAAAGGAACTATCCATGGTTAGTTGTAGTGATTTTTATGTTATGTTCTATCCATGCTAGAATTGTTGTAGAAACTCATGCTATGTTGTAGGTTGATACTTAACTAGTATACATGACTAGAATGTTACTAAAATGTACACCATGCCATATGTTAATATTAAAGTAGCATACCATGTCTAGGAATGAGGCATACCATGCTAAAGTTTAAATACATGCTTAGAGTGTTGTAGGATTAATGTTAGAATACCTACCATGCCTTGGAATGATGTATGTTCATACTAATTATATATCCATGCTTGGGTTGTGGTGATTAATCATGATAAGTAGTAAGCATTCACGCTCAAGTTATAACCTATGCTTAACCGTAGTGGACTTCATGTCTAGATCATAGTGATTTTCATGCTAAGATTGATATAAGCGCATGCTTAATCATATTCGTACTTAGGAATATTGTGGTGAGTGGTTATGTTATATAATTAGATTGTCGTAGGAAGACGCTTGTAATTGTATGCCATGCTTAAGGCGCTATAGATTGAAGTAATAAGGATTGGGAAGACCACTAGTAATAGTTAGTTGATAAAGGCTGTTATGTCGCCTTCGGTTCTTCCTTAGTAGAATACCGATCATAGACTATTAGTAGATTCTTCTGTTACATCTAATAATAGAAGATCGAGTTTGCTAGTAAGCACTTTTGGTTGCTTCTAGGATTGATTACCTGTATGGTTGTTTGCATATGGTTGTGCTCGTACGTGGCTCGACTGGCCATATGTAGCTGTGGGTCTCATACGTAGTTTATTGGCTCGTATGTAGGTTGTTGTCTCGTACGCGGCTCGACCGGCCCGTGCGTAGCTGTTGGTCTCATACGCGGCATATTTGGCTGGTATGCACGTTATTATCTCCTACGAGGCCCGCTTGGCTCGTAGGTAGCTATGGTTTCATACGTAGCTTATTAGCTCGTATGTGGTAGTTACTCGTACATAGCTTGTTAGCTAGTACACAGTTGTTATGCTCGTCTAGGGTGATTTTACCACCCTAAGGGCTATCGACCATCAAGACATATGTTTTCTTACCCTAAGGAACTGTGGAGGAGTCACTCCTTGTGTGCCGTCGAATCTTAACCAGGGTAGGTTGATCGAGGACCGGAGTATAGACGGAATCCAAGTTTAGGGTAGCGGCATGCATGTATATTCGCACGGCCGATGTCTTGGATCGATGGGCCAGGAACCGGATCCCGAGGGATTCTGGTGAGTCTAGGTTGAGCAGCCTAGTAGAGTTGTCTTGCGAAGCCTAATTTAAGGCCTAGCATGTTATGTTTATAATATTATCGTCCCTAGGATTGTCGAGTCAGGGACATCATTAAGGTAGTGACTTATAAAGGTCATTTTGCTCCGACCCTTACCGAAAAGAGAGGAGTTGGTTGTAGGGGCGCCTTACGACCAACTTGTCCCTTGAAACAGGCCTTAGGTGGTGATAGTGGGTTGTACCTTCCCGTCAAAGGGATACGTACGGTGCCGTCTCACAGGTTGAGGACACGGGTTGCATATCTCGCGCTGTTAATTCCTGAAGTGTCGTGGCTGAGGGTGCCACAGGGTAGGCTTCGCGCTACCCTGCGCTTGCGAGACCCCAGAGGGTGCCACAGGGTAGGCTTCGCGCTACCCTGCGTTTGCGAAACCCTATGATTTGGATTTTGGAATGATGATCGTCTGTTTTTTGAGTGAGGCCCGGTTAGCCGGGTAGCAGTGGAGAACATAGAAACCACTGGCGTACTGCATCAGTGGGACTTGACCACATCTGCAACCTCATCAGTCACGTGTAGGTGTCAGGAACAGGTTGTGTACAATTAGAAGTTCATAACGCGGGTTCAAATCCCTATATATGGAGAAACGGCTTGAGATGGGGTCGCATGTAGTATGGGCTGCATGTTGCTTTCGGAGACTTGCTGACATTAGAATAGGAAGCATCCTAGTTCTATTTAAATATCGCATTAAAGTCTAGTCATTGCACTCACGAACACTTAAACTACACCAACACCATTGCCATGTTTTGTATGTTGTTTGGGAGATTCGCTGCTTTGATATCAGCCTTTAAGCGTTAGTGAATACTGACGTCCCCACTTCCATAGGTACTGGATCGCCAAAGCACAAAGGCGAGATTCAGGAGGACTCAAGGCGATGAAAGCAAGGAGTCAATGTCTTATTTAATTCCGCTGTAATATGTGTGTTGTTATCTCAAGTGAGAGTTACCAAGTGTTGTTCTTCATTCCTTATACTCTGATGTAATTTGTTGAAGGTTGTAATACTTGGGATGTAAAGGTAATATTGTAACTCTATTGTAATGTATTGCAGTTGTATAATATTCAGACTTGTAATACATTGGGCGTTGAATGAAAAGTTTTAAATTCTCCTGTTTTTCTGTGTACTGTGACTAATTGAAGAAAAGGTCTTGGCTCGTGTCTCGGTTTTCCCAGTATTGGAAATCGGGGCGCTACAGTAGCTAACTCGATCGAGCATGTGCAACCGTAAATTGAGTTGGGTCCTTGATGACTGTAGTAGGGTAAAAATGGCCTGGAGCCCAACCAGGGCCTAATACAACTCTCACTCAAGAAAGGTAAAAATAGCAATCTAGTTCAGCTTCGAACCATTGCAGGATCGGCGCCGACCCCCAAGTTCACCCCCACAGAACTGGCCTCCTCGTATCCGATGAGTCTCACTGGTCCTCGGCATCCGATCCGTGACAGCCCCTCGGGCCGTCCCCCCCCCCCCTTCTGACGAAGCATGGGGATGACCTGACGCAGCCTAGGCCCTCCGATTCTCCCAGAAGCACAGGAGATCTACGATCAGCCATGTCAGTTCCAAATACCGCCAAGGGTTTTGCCACGTCAGCCCTATACCACTCCTGGTATTGCCACGACTGCCCTAAACCCCCTGGGCCCTCTGCCACGTCAGGCCCATGGGCTTTCGGGTCCAGACCCGGCCCCCAAGCGGAACCAAACCCGGTTGGGGTTCTCTATAAATACTAGACCCTCACCCACCTTTTGGAGGTAATCAATCCTTTTCCACTTAAATTTACCTAGTTATTGCTACTCTCTCACAGAGACTGACTAGATCGTCGGAGGGTCCGCCACCGGGACAAACCCCGGTGTTTCAGGACCGTCTGCAGGTACACAAGACCTCGGATCCGAATCCTCTGATCCGAGCCCAGATCTCCGAATCACCTCGAGGTCGCCACAGGTTCCGCCCGGTCAGCCGAGGGTCGTCAGACGAGCAGCTTTCTCCTTCAAATACAAATTGAGTCCGAACTCATACCTGGTGCATCCACACGTCTCCAAGAAATAAACCGCATCAGGTTGGCGCCGTCTATGGGAAAACTGCTTCAGAAGCCGACCCGAGCCCGACCATCGCGCGACCTCGACAGCCGAACTCTCATGACCTCCAAGGGCAGGGGAAAGGCCGCTTCCAACCCGGCCCCGAACCGTCCAAGACCGCCGCCCGAGGGACGGAGACCAGCGCTCAGCCACGTCGGAAGGCAACCTTCAGACCGACCGAACAAGGTGGGGGGAGCCCCCGTCACTCACAAGGGATCCCAGGACTTTCAAGAAGAAATTTCTAAAGCTCTCCGACAGACCTCCAGGGAGGAAGGCCCACAGGATCGGCGAGGTACTAGGAACCGGAGACTCTCACCTCCGAACCCTACTCCGAACCGCATCCAGGGTCTGGATCCCGAGTCCGAGGGATCCATGGGTACGCCATTCACCCTGCACTATATCCACGGGGGGCCCATGGGAGGAGAATCCGATACTTCCCGAAAAGCCTTTATCCGAGAGGCGAATGCTGTCCAAAACAGCCCCTCCCCCAAGCAACAACCGCTGCCGATCTCCTTCTCAGGAGAGGACCTCGAAGAAGTTCACCTACCCCACTGCGATGCCCTCGTCGTTAGCCTCCGCATAGCTAATTGTGAGGTTCGCCGAATCCTCGTCGACAACGGCAGCTCGGTAAATATTCTTTTTCTCAAAGCCTTCGAAAGTCTCAAATTATCCAAAGGGAAGCTCAAACCAGCTGGATACACGTTGCTTGAATTCTCCGGCGTCCCAATCGTAATAGAGGGGATTATTACCCTCGACGTCACCGCAGGATCGGCTCCTGTGAAGAGGACCGAATCCATGGATTTCATGATCATCGACGTCAGGGCGGCTTACAACGCCATTCTTGGCCGACCCGGACTAAACTCCTTCCAAGCGATACCTTCGGCCTACCACCTGAAGCTTAAATTTCCCACCCCCCAAGGGGTCGGCATCGTCCGAGGTAGCTACGAAGCAGCACGATCGTGCTACATAACCGCCGTCGGAGGGGGTGTATTCCCCCTCGACACCGTTGAACTCGAACCCGAGAGAGACGGCCCAGCTCCCGAGCCGGTTGACAAATTAGAAGAGGTCCTGTTCGATGCCAAGGATGAGTCGAAATGGTTCCGGGTGAGCCGCTCACTCTCCGAGGACTTGAAGTCAGGCATCATCGCCTGCATCCGTCGCAACGTCGATCTCTTCGCTTGGAAACCCTCCGACATGCCTGGGATCTCCGAAGACTTGATTATGCATTGACTAAGCGTCATCCCTGACTCTAAGCCGATCGTCCAAAAGAGGCGCAAAGTCGCCCCGGAGAGGCAACAAATTGTAAAGACATAAGTGGACAAACTCTTGTCCTCTCGATTCATCCAGGAAGTCAGCTACCCCGAGTGGCTGGCTAATGTCGTCATGGTGAAGAAGGCAACAGGGGGTTGGCGGATCTGCATCGACTTCATGGACCTTAACAAAGCGTGTCCGAAAGATCCTTTCCCCCTCCCCCGCATCGACGCTCTAATCGACGCAACCTCGGGGCATGAGCTACTGTCCTTCATGGACGCATTCTCGGGGTACAATCAGATCCAGATGTTTCCACCAGACATCTCCAAGACCTCGTTCGTCACCGACCAGGGTCTTTATTGTTACCGCATTATGCCTTCGGGCTGAAAAATGCTGGAGCCACGTACCAGCGACTCGTCAACAAAGTCTTCAAAGACCTGATCGGCCGCAATGTGGAAGTGTACGTCGACGACATGCTTGTCAAAAGCCGGGCTGGGCCGGACCACGTCGCCGACCTCGAGGAAGCCTTCGGTGTCCTCCGACGCCACAACATGAGACTCAACCCGGCTAAATGCGCCTTCGGCGTCTCCACGGGGAAGTTCTTGGGGTTTATCGTCAGCCAACGCGGCATTGAAGCAAACCTTGAGAAAATCCAAGCCATTATTGACATGTCCCCGCCCCGGAATGTCAAGGAGGTTCAGAGGCTCACAGGTCGATTAGCGGCAATCGGCCGTTTTCTCTCCAAATCAGGAGAGAAGTCTCTCCCCTTCTTCAAGGCCTTGCGCGGAAAAAGGGGCTTCGAGTGGGGTACCCCTCAACAAGAAGCCTTCGAACAGCTAAAGCAATACCTCGCCAACCCGCCTCTCCTCAGCAAGCCCGAGCCGGGCGAGCCGCTTTGGCTCTACCTGTCTGCCTCGGACAACGCTCTCAGCGCCGTCCTCGTCCGAGAGGAAGAAGGGGTTCAAAAGCCACTGTATTATGTGAGCAAAGTGCTCCTCCCAGCAGAGACGAGATACGCAAAGATAGAGAAGGTGGCCTATGCGCTGGTCATGGCAGCCCGGAAGCTTCGCCCTTACTTCCAAGCCCACTCCGTCCAAGTACTGACCGACCAACCACTAAAGACTGTCCTTCACAAGCCCGAAAACTCCGACCGCTTAGTCAAGTGGTCAATCGAGCTGAGCCAGTTCGACATCAGCTATCAGCCAAGGGCGGCCATTAAAGGACAGGCCCTCGCCGAATTCATAACGGAGTGTACCGTCTCCGAGCAGCCTAGCCTCGAAGGATCGGATCCGACCTGGGAGGTCTTCGTCGACGGTTCGTCATGCGAAACAGGAAGTGGGGCGGGCATCATCCTTCGTGGCCCCGACCAATTCCTACTTCAATACTCCCTCCGCCTCAACTTTCCAGCCTCCAACAACGAGGCAGAATACGAGGCCATGATCGCCGGATTGACCCTCGCCAGCCGAGCCGGGGCCAAGCAAATCCAGGCCTTTAGTGATTCTCAACTCGTGGTCAATCAGATCACCGGAGAATACGAAGCCCGCGATGAACGCATGATGAGGTATTTGACGGCAGTCAAGCGACTCCTGGCATCCTTCAGCTGCATCGCGGTTGTCAGAGTCCCCAGGGAACAGAACGCTCAAGCAGACGCGTTATCCAAACTTGCCTCTTCCTCCTTCGAGGGCCTCGATCAGACGGTGCTCATAGAAGTCCTCCTGAAACCAAGTATCAGTGACCCGGAGCCGGAAGCGATGTGTGTGCAAGATGGGACCAGCCCGGACGACTGGACCACTCCCATCAGAAGATTCTTAATCAGTGCCGAGCTTCCTGAAGACAGAGCCGAGGCCAGACGAGTCAGAGTCCGAGCTGAAAGGTTTGTCATGATCGATGACATCCTCTTCAAACGCTCGTACACCTTGGCCGACGGCAAACCTTACCTCCGCAGCCTCACCAGCGACGAGGCCAGCTATGCCCTCAGAGACCTGCACGAGGGGATCGGCGGATGCCACATGGGTCGCAGGATGCTTGCTCGGAAGGCCCTAAATCAGGGGTACTATTGGCCAACCATGCTCCAAGACTCGCTAGACTTGGTCAAGAGGTGCGGCCCCTGCCAAAGATTCTCCCCTATCAAAAGGCTTCCTCAAGCCAATCTCCGGTCCCTGGCAAGCCCTACGCCCTTCGCCATGTGGGGTATGGACCTTGTGGGGCCCTTCCCCCCAGCGGTGGGACAAAAGAAATTCCTGATCGTCGCCATCGACTACTTCACCAAGTGGATCGAAGCCGAACCACTGTCCAGCATCACCGAGCGCCAAATACAACAGTTCTTTTGGAAGAACATCATTTGCCGGTTCGGAATCCCTCGAGTCCTCGTCACAGACAACGGAACCCAGTTCCAAGGTCAAAACTTCCAAACCTTCTGCGCAGACATCGGCATCCAGCAACGTTTCTCCGCCATTTGCCACCCTCAGTCCAACGGCCAAGCGGAGAACGCGAACAGGCAAATCCTCGACGGCCTCAAAAAGCGCCTCGATAGTTCTCCCAAAGGGCTGTGGGTCGAGGAACTGCCCAGCGTACTATGGGCGCACCGAACCACCCAGAGGATCCCCACGGGGGAAACACCATTCAGTCTGACCTATGGGACTGAGGCAGTCATCCCCGTCGAGGTCGGACTACCTTCTCCCCGGATCATAGCCTTCGATGAAGCTGACAATGCGTCCGGCCTGAGGGCCAACCTGGACCTCGTCGCCGAGGTGCGAGAGAAGTCTTCAATCCGAAGAAGCATCTACCAGCAACGGATCGAGAAGTTTTACAACAAGAAGGTCCGCCCCACAAACATCAGGGCAGGGGACCTGGTATTACGTAAGCTATCTGTCTCCGATCCAACCAAGAAGAGGAAATTGGCTCCTAACTGGAAAGGCCCATACCGTGTAGTCGAGGCTGTCCGCCCTGGTACATACCGACTGGCGGATATGGACGACCGACCCATCAGCCGACCCTGGAACGCCGAGCACCTAATGAAATTCCTGGAAGAGCGAGCCTAGGTCCTAGCCTGACTAAAGTAAAGTAAAACTGATGTAAGCTTTCGTATGTAAAGGGCCACTTCAACGGCCCTCCCTATCTGGTATATAAGAAGTCTCTTTTTGTCAAAATCCAAATTCCTCGGCAAACTCCGACCTGGTACCGAACAAGGGGATCGGCACCCAGGTTCACGCTCCGGTATCGTCCCCAAGAGCCCCGGTAGGGTCGACCCAGCTCCGGACCAGGGAGTCTTCCTATTGCCCCACGTCGATCCCTCACGAATCTACGGAGCCAAACCTCGCCTCCACCGCCCTTCACCACAATGCTGACCAGAGCAAAGAAGGAAAAGATTTCTTTATTTCATATTCTTTTATTTTATTCGGGGAAAACAAACAGAGACCGTTACAAGACCACTCCACTCATCTCAAACTAAAGGAAATCACCGCCTTAGGGCTCCTCGGATCCAGCAAGGGGCGGGATCACTCCGACCGAACGACTTGGAGCTCTCTCTTCGTCATGACGGTCCTTCGGTTCTGCCACAGTCGACACACCGGCCACGGAGCTCTGGGCGTCAACGGATCGCATACGCTCCATCAGAAGCATCGCAGAGGGAACCCCCTCCGCTCGCCGACCCCCCGAGGAAGATAGCGAGATGCCCAACATCGTCCTATAATGGTGTATCTCCATCTCCTTCTCCACTATCACATCACGAAGTAGATTTTCAGAGGAGGGCCTCTGCACCGAGGAACTAGACATAGTATATCCAAGACCGGCGCCCCCGAGCTCCCGATCCGCAATCGCCCTCCTCAGCCGGCTTGCCTCCTCACTAAGGGCCTCGGACTTATTCCTATAGTAATTGAAAGCCGCATCAGTATCACGGGCCCCCTTTCGGTACCGAACCAAAGTGGCCTCCAGGGCATCAACCTTGCTCCGAAGCCACGCCACGTCGGAACGACGGGGGTCCGCCTCAGGAGGGGGAGTCATAACCTACAAGAGAACCAGCGCACTCAAAACATATAAGCAAGGAGGTTCGGAAGTATTCAAGGTCAAAACACTTGGCCAGCCAAAAACCCTCTTTTTATAAATTTAGTTTCTCCATACAAAAAATGCGGTGGCCAGTCCGCGGAAGGCAAATACAATCGAGAGAAGGAAAAAGAAGGACAAAAATTATACAGCTAGTTTTCCCACCTCGGTGTCGGTCGGGTTCACGGGGGGGTCGGCAGCCTGGTCACCATCGGGCCCTTGTTCGCCAGGGGTCTTCGGTGTCCCCTCAATCTCCATATCAAACTCAAAGTTGGACAGGTCGATAGTAGGATAGAAGTACCTCACATGACTGAGGGCCTTTGCATAACAGTTGTCCTGGGCCTTGATCACCAGGAGCTGACACAACTCCGTCAACTCATCCTTCTCCTTCGCCGACCTCTTCTCCTGAGCCGCCATCGTCTTCGCCCATTCCTCCTTCTCCTTGTCGAAGGCCGCCTTCATTTCCGTCTCCCTCCCATGAAAGCCTTCGAGCTCTACCTTCAACTCCTTCACCTCCTGCTCGGCCTTGTCAGCCCGGTCTCGCTCTCGCTGCAAAGCCGCCTCATAAAGGCCTCTCACGTGGGCCCCCTGCACGGTCGCCTGCAGTATCCCGACAATACTAAGGAACCTGCCTTAAGCGACATGATCTGAAAGCAAGTGGATTCGGTTGACTTACCAGCACATTGGCCTGCGCAAGATGCACGTACGCCTCGTCCAGGGTCTGGGCCTTCATATCCGAACGGTCCCGGGGGGTCGCCAGCTTATCTGCAACCTCCACGGCCTGGCGCCCTCGGACCAGGCAATCACCTTCTCGGATCGACCAATTCGGCACCCACGGTCGCCGAAGTCTCTCCTCTATCCCGATATCCACCAGGGGACCCTTCTCCTTATCAAGGTCAGTAGCCCTGCCCTGATCCGAGCCTCCCTGAACCATTGCGTCCCTGCCTGTCTCCGAGCGAGTCCTTTTGGCCCTCGGCTGAATTGGGGCCTCGGAGACCACCTGAGACAATTCGGTCGTCTTCACCACGTCCCCCTTCTTCTCGACCTTCTTCTTCTTCATGGCGAGCCTCAGCGCCTTAATCGATTCTTCATCCATATCTGTAAAAAAATCCATTAAGAACAATGAGCAAGAAAGTACAAGAAGATCGAGAGAAAAGAAACAACCACATACTAGAAAGTACAGTCGGGCTCAGTCCAACACTCGCCAAGTGGGCCTCTGTCACCTTCGCCCAATTGATGCTGTACGACAGACGGAGGCGCTCAACAAACCTCCACTCCTCAGCCATCAGGTCCCCCGGCCTCGGCGTTTCATAGCTCGGCTTAGAATGGTTCCACCGGGTGGGAATATCCCAAGGATCCTCACTCTGAATCACCAAATATTTCTTCTTCCAAAACTTGATAGAATCCAGGTGACCGTGGACTACCTTCCCCTTACCACGAGGCGAGATATAGTATACTCCCTCTGACGATGAGCCGATCATCAACATCGCTCGGAACACATTCAGCCGCAGGGGTACCTTCTGCTCTTCGCACATCAGCACGAAGCAGACGATCTGCTTCCAGGAGTTCGGCCCAAACTGCATCGGCGCCAAAGACGCCCAATTCAGCACCTCCCGAACGAATGGGTGGATCGGCAGCCTCAGTCCAGAGATAAAGGCGTCCACAGGGAAGATGCAATACCTATCCGGCAGGGGGTCGGTCGGCCGAAGGGTAGAGTTCGGCAGCAGAAGCTCATAGTTGGACCCAATGTAGTATGCCAACTACAGAGCCCCTAAGTCACCTACCTCCAGAACTGTCGGATGTGCGTCCACCTTCACCCTCTTTCGGCTCGACGACGACGGCTGGACCCCAGAGAGCTCCTTATCGGAGAGATCGTCGGGATAGCACCGGAAGGGCTTGGGTTGTACAGACGATCCTATCGTCAGATCACCGTAAACGGGTACCTGACTCGAGCCGCCGATCCCCGACCCCTTCTTCTTCTTTGGAGCCCTCTTCTTCTTCTTGGCTCGCTCCGGCGAGGGTGTAGACAATCGAGCCAGACCGGTCGGATTCCGAGGCCCTTCGGCGGCATCCCCTTCAGAACCACCCCCCTCTCCGGAAGCCAACCCTGGAGTCCGGACTTCTTCTGAACTACCACCCTCCTCCTCAGAGTCGCTACTATCCACCACGAAATGCCTCCGAGATCGCAACGGCTTCACGTCATGTACCACCTCCTCCTCGCTTACCGTCTCCTCCCACGAGGTCGATTTGAAGACAGGCTTCACTCCCCCCCCAGACGTCGACGCTGACAAGCCAGACTGAGCCCTATCCATCTGTGTCTAAGCTAAAACAGACTTACCAGTTAACCTGAGATCACTTCGGAAGAACGGGCCTACTGCAGGAAACTGAAGAGACGAACACTGAAGAGTTGGAGGATTTTGTGAAAAGTAAGGAGCAAGAAAAAAGTGGGCGATGAGAGGAGAGGGGTGAACATTTATAGGGGATAGAAACGACTCCTCGATTTCCGTAGTTACTATTCACCGATTGACGTGCAACTGCCACCTGGAGAATCACGCCACGACCTCGAAACGTGCGCTGCTGACGTCACCCAGCGCCAGGCTGGCAACCCCGCGCAGGGGTTGGTTCGGATGGAGGGCTCGGGGGGGGGCAATGTTTTACTTAAGATTTAAGGCTCCAGGGTTCGGTTGGCTCACCTCTCACCCGCAAACAACTCGGGGCTTACGACCTCGGCAGCCGAAACCCCGAATTGTTCTCGGGTGGGAGAATAACCACCATCGCCTGCGCCCCGGGCTCCAGGACTCGGTCGGTTCCCCTCTCACCCACGAACAGCTGGGGGCTTACAGCTTCGGCAGCCGAAACCCCAAAACTGTTCAAGGGTGGTAGAAAAGCCACCGTCGTCTGGGACCCTATCGGAAAGCAAACCGACTCCCATATCCAAGGCTCTTCAGCCTCAGGCCCAGAATGCGGTGAGCACCACTCCCCGTCCGGATCTCTCTCGGGCCAGACAACCGTGTAAAGGCCGTATGAACCGAAAAGGGATCCGGACGGTAGAGTCGCCACCAATCCGGATCGGGGAATAAAATTTTTAAGAAAGAGACGTCCGCCGAAGCAGACACCTCTGGCGGCCAATGGACCACCCTTGTTGTGATCGAATCCTCAGAGGGGAATTAGGTATTTATAACCTCCATCGTTGTCCTGCCACTATGGCGTGGGGAAAGCCAAACGACGGAAGCCCATGCGCCATGCTTTTATTAGGCGGCACCATTTAATGCCCCTAGGAAATTGGAACACCTGCACAGATCCCAGAGCACCTTCTAAGCGCCGCAAAGACAGCAGACCTCCCCGCTTAATCCCTCTGAAACACCGGCTCATCATCACCCTTACCGACCTATAATCCCTCCTCATCTCGAGGTTCGGTCTGGCACCAGGGTACTCTTCTCAGGAAGATCCACCGGCTCGCCATCACCCTTACCGACCCATAATCTCTCCTCATCTCGAGGTTCGGTCTGGCACCAGGGTACTCTTCTCAGGAAGAAACAACGGCTCGCCATCACCCTTACCGACCCATAATCCCTCGCTAGCTCGAGGTCCGGTCTGGCACCTGGGTACTCTTCTTCGGAAGATCCACCGGCTCGCCATCACCCTTACCGACCCATAATCCCTCCTCATCTCGAGGTTCGGTCTGGCACCAGGGTACTCTTCTCAGGAAGAAACAACGGCTCGCCATCACCCTTACCGACCCATAATCCCTCGCCAACTCGAGGTCCGGTCTGGCACCTGGGTACTCTTCTTCGGAAGATCCACCGGCTTGCCATCACCCTTACCGACCCATAATCCCTCCTCATCTCGAGGTTCGGTCTGGCACCAGGGTACTCTTCTCAGGAAGAAGCAACGGCTCGCCATCACCCTTACCGACTCATAATCCCTCGCCAGCTCGAGGTCCGGTCTGGCACCTGGGTACTCTTCTTCGGAAGATCCACCGGCTCGCCATCACCCTTACCGACCCATAATCTCTCCTCATCTCGAGGTTCGGTCTGGCACCAGGGTACTCTTCTCAGGAAGAAGCAACGGCTCGCCATCACCCTTGTCGACACATAATCCCTCCTCATCTCGAGGTTGGGTCGAACACCAGGGTACTCTTCTCTGGAAGATTCAACGATTCGCCATCCCATTTCCACGACTATGAACACTCCTCCCCGGCTAGCTCCCGCACCCATGCAGGAGTGGGGGGCTTGTGTAGTAGGGTAAAAATGGCCTGGAGCCCAACCAGGGCCTAATACAACTCTCACTCAAGAAAGGTAAAAATAGCAATCTAGTTCGGCTTCGAACCATTGCAGGATCGGCGCCGACCCCCAAGTTCACCCCCCACAGAACTGGCCTCCTCGTATCCGACGAGTCTCACTGGTCCTCGGCATCCGATCCGTGACAGCCCCTCGGGCCGTCCCCCCCCCCCTTCTGACGAAGCATGGGGATGACCTGACGCAGCCTAGGCCCTCCGATTCTCCCAGAAGCACAGGAGACCTACGATCAGCCATGTCAGCTCCAAATACCGCCAAGGGTTTTGCCACGTCAACCCTATACCACTCCTGGTATTGCCACGACTGCCCTAAACCCCCTGGGCCCTCTGCCACGTCAGGCCCATGGGCTTTCGGGTCCAAACCCGGCCCCCAAGCGGAACCAAACCTGGTTGGGGTTCTCTATAAATACTAGACCCTCACCCACCTTTTGGAGGTAATCAATCCTTTTCCACTTAAATTTACCTAGTTATTGCTACTCTCTCACAGAGACTGACTAGATCGTCGGAGGGTCCGCCACCGGGACAAACCCCGGTGTTTCAGGACCGTCTGCAGGTACACAAGACCTCGGATCCGAATCCTCTGATCCGAGCCCAGATCTCCGAATTACCTCGAGGTCGCCACAGGTTCCGCCCGGTCAGCCGAGGGTCATCAGACGAGCAGCTTTCTCCTTCAAATACAAATTGAGTCTGAACTCACACCTGGTGCATCCACACGTCTCCCAGAAATAAACCGCATCAATGACTGAGAATGAACAATCTGCAGTCCCATCCTCGCTCTAGAAACAAAAGTATTTTATTAAGATTTAAAAGTATCTTCCATAGTTGAATGAATGCCATAAAAGCCAACTTAATCTAAAAAGTATTTTCGAGCTTCGCATGAGATCAATATCACACTCAAGTGGGTCAAGCTGTAGAACAAAATAAGCATTTTCGCAATGGTTAAAACACCTACAGCTTATCTCTGAAGATAGTAAATAATGATAAAATACAACCAATCAAGTTAATCAAAGTGCTACCGTTGTAACTCATGAGATAGTCTAACTATTGCACTTCATGTATCTGTAATGGTAGGAAGATCTACTACTCATATGAGAATTTTTATAAATCAAAGATTTAGAGCATATCAAAGAAATAAAAGCCTGTTATGATATTTCAGAGATCAAACCATCCACAAGTGCTTTTCCAGATTTCGCTTTAGGTGAATGAAATATCCAATTACTGGGATATTGACTACTATCTGCTCCAACTTCTACAGCCTTTTCAATAACCTGTAAAATATGCTGACTTATGGTCAAGATGATAATATAAAAGGAGAATCTTACCATTTACTTTACCAGACATTTTCCGCCATCGAAAATGAAATAACCCTTCAATCGGAAAACAAGTAGAATCAGCATCAACTTGAACAGCAAATTGAATAACTTACTGTTATCATCTTTTGTGCATGTTTTATTGGTCGTTTAAAGAAAGAAATTTCACCAAAAAGATAATTCCATAATTACTACACATATGGCTCCCACCTCTTTAATTGATCGATGCAATAATTCACAGCTCTCCTTTGACAAGCTTGTAGCAATTTCACCAAGATCCAGTTGCCAATGCCTGAATAAATATATGACTCCTCAGAAATCTTATACGTATCAATTTGATAAATATATGGAACAAAGTTTATACTCACCTTGTCACCCACAAGAGTACATTGTTTTAAAGACCTACAGATTTTCATGACTTACCTCTACCATGAACCTCCAGTTTGCTTCTGAATAGTGTCTGCCGGCTCGACAGATGCTTCGAAATATTTCTTATAGCACCGATTTTCCAATGGTAAAATTTTGCAAAGTTATCAGTTCTCTTAACCTCTTGAGAAAAATAATCTGATACTAAAATGGTGACCTTAATTCTCCTTTCTCAGTTCTAATTGATTCACATTTAAAAAGCCAATTTTATGCTCTGATAGATTGATGTCCACTTTGCTCCTGTAAAATCCAACTGCAGCCCGGGTTCTTCTTCACTCTTCTCACTTCCTCTTCACCCTCCTTCATTCCAGCCTCCGCATACAAATTAGACAACACTGCATAAGCTGCAGCATTGTCAAGCTCCAGCTGAAAGAGTCTCTCAGCAGCTAGCCTTGCAAGATTAAAATTGGAATGAAGCTTCCTGGCATTAAGCAAAGCTCCCCAAACAGATGAATTTGGACGAAGTGGTAAGGAAATAATCAAACTATGGGCTTATTGTAGTAAACCAACACGTCCAAAGAGACCAACCATGCAAGTGTAGTGATCAGGGCCTGGCTCAACACCATAGCAAGAGCTCAAACATTCAAAATATCGGTACCCTTATTCAACCAAACCTTCATGTGAACACGCTGATACAATCTCTAAAAATGTAACATGGTTGGGTTTGCAATAGCTATTTTTCTATGTTCTTTTAAACAATTCAATTGCTTTCCTTCCCAAACCTTGCTGAGTAAAACCTATTATCATGACTATGATTGAATTCCCTAAAAGCCAACATGCTCAAAAACCAAAACTATGGAAAGTCCATGTAACTGAAGCCCTTCTTCTATGACCCTACTCCTACCTAATTCAGCACAGGCATCAAAAAGTATAGAGAAGGTGGTAGAATTAGGCTTTGACATTACCTTTCCTTCTCATCCGAGAGAACAACTCAAAAGCATGATCCCAATTTCCAACCTCCAGTAATCATCTTATGATACACGTCCAAGACACCACATTTCTTCTATCTGGCATCGAATCAAATGACCTCCATAGCTTGGAAAGATCCCCCCATATTTGCAGTACCCATCAACCATAGAGCTCCAAGAAACCACATCTCAGCTCTCACTAACATCATCCGAAAGACCCTCTCAACCTCTTGGAGATTACCAATCCTCCGGTAGCCATTGTAACATTCTATAAGATAATACAATCCAGAAATTAGTTGGATCATTCAAAGGTCCTATCCACATTGGACTGGTAGAAGGAAATTAA
This sequence comes from Hemerocallis citrina, assembly GCA_017893485.1. NCBI lineage: Eukaryota > Viridiplantae > Streptophyta > Magnoliopsida > Asparagales > Asphodelaceae > Hemerocallis > Hemerocallis citrina. The sequence goes on along the minus strand of CM030359.1, from coordinate 401,473,234 downwards.
AACTTCCCACATAAGTTTCAAATAGATTATAACATCCATTCACGTGAGTTTTTGTGTGAGTTTATGTTTGTTGATGATTTCACCAACCCTTATCGGACAACTGGAAAAATCATATCATATACAAACAAAACCCAACAAGAACCAAAAAATCCAAATCAAAATAAAAAAATCCAAATCAAAATTTTTTTAAAAAAAATCCATTTCCTTCTGTCTCGCTTCAATCACCAGTCCACTCCTCTCTTCAATTCATCGTTTTCTAGATCCAAAAAAAAAGTTATTATTTTCATCAGAGCCTTCTACCCTAATTACCCCAATCGAAACCCTAATTATTCAGAATAAAAGATGTACATATTCAAAATCGGCGAACCTCAATGCCGGCGCCAGCGGCGGAGGAGGAGGAGGAGGAGGAGGCAACGGATGCGGGGGAGATCTCGTTGAGATCGACGCCGAGGAAGAAGAGGAGGATGCGGGGGAGATCTCTTCTTCTTCCTTTAAGTGAGGGAGATGGGGCGATGGCAGCGGGAAGAGGGGGACGCCGACTCGGGAGGAGGAGGATTTAGAGATTGGGTTTGGGGAGAGAGGGATTTAGGAGTTTTAGAAAGATAAATGAAATATTTTTGGGGGAGTGAGAGGGAAAATGAAAAAGTTGGAGAGAAAATAAATTATGGACTATACTCACAGTATTTTATCCTATCAGTAAAACTTATAGTTACGGATTAAAAGATCTAAAGCTATAGGATATCTATACCCACGGTTTACTACATGTTTGTAGGTATATGATACCTATACCCACGGTTTTAGTGATCGTCACTACAGGTGTCTGTTGGTACATGTCAAATTTCTTGTAGTGAGTTGAACATCATCTCGGATTTTTTTCCTCGGATTAGGGCTTGCCCAAATCAGAATAAAATTGTATACTTTATGTGTTCGGTATGATTTTCTATTTACTTGTTGGTTTATATTAATCGTGTCGCATAACTCAACCATATCCTTAAAGATAAGAATTTCCTAACAGTTTTCTGCCCAGAGGAGGCTGGCGGCGCTGGAGTTTAGATTTTGGAAGATGGAAGGATCAGCTTCAGTCAACTAAGTGATGGTCTTCGCAATATTAATTGGCCGCCACCCATTTGGTACATGCCTTGAATGGCAATCTGCTAGGCATATGATGCAGTCATCCTAGCCATATAATTCATTTTACTATTTTTTGCGCTTGCAATTTACTAGTCTAGAAAAAGATCCACAGTAACAATTTCATAGTCTTTAATTTATATAATAAAATACAAAGAAAGCTATCAAGTGACTCTCATTCAATTGAGTTGAAATTAATAGTCCAGATTTAATTTCACAAAACATATTTTTCCACCCGAAAGTCCCCCTCCAGAACTCAAATTCAAATATCAAAAACAACTTCTTTATTTATTTATTTATTTCTTCCTTAAACATATTTTTCCGCCCAAAAGTCCCCCTCCAAAACTCAAATTCAAATCCCCAAAACAACTTTTTTATTTATTTCTCTCTCTCTCTCTCTCTCTCTCTCTCTCTCTCATTATGCTCTCTATTTACTTAGAAATTTATATTTTCAGATTTTAGGTTTGTAAATTTTCAGATTTTTTATGCATTTTTTAATTTTCATGTTACTTTGAAAATAGAAAATATCTCATCAACAGTTAAATTTCATTATTTTTCATACTCAAAGTTCTATGGATTTTACATTCCCATTTATAATTATTTTTCAATATATACTAATGAAAACATGGACTTTTATTTACAACTAATTATTGTTTTACTATTCAAACTTGAGCTACATAATTGTTGTTTTACTGTTTACAATACTTTCATATGATGATCGTTCCGAAGACGTGCCGTAGGCACGTGCCCACGGATAAATCTAGTAATAAAATAAAGAAAGAAAGAAAAAAAGACAAAAAAAAAAAAACAACAACAACAGTTTTATAGTCTATTAATCTCAAAAATATAATTGGCAATTCCACATAATGAACTGGGCAAAAGAAAGTAGAAAATAGAGGGTAAATATTTTAGGCTATTATTTTAAATGTAAAATGGTTAATTAGCAAAATAAGAGCTGACTCAAAATTTTCATTTTTTTGATGGGTAAAAGGTAGAAATAACCTACCTCACGAGGGAAAATATATATATATAAGAGAAAAGAGTAGTCTGAGTTACAAAATAACTAAGTTGGAGCAGATTGGCGAAAAATGAGGTGCTGTATGTGTATCTAAGTTTGTGATAGCATACCATTGGTGCGTAGAGAGAGCATTGGACGTCTGTCGTACTCCTCAACTAGTCCAATAGTATGATCCCATCCCCCAGATACATATCACAACAAGCTCGCACAAAAGAGCCAATCCTCCACGAGATAACAGAGCTAAATAAAGTTTACAGAAACAAAGACCAGGACAGGCAGTGTCCTCAAAAAGTAGCCATACAGAACCAAAAACTTAAACTGTGAAGCAAAACCCTGGATCACACTTGGGAACCTCCTGCACTTGTTTGAGAATGAGTTGCAGCAGGTCTCATCAAGTCGCTGTCCCCTGTAGCTTGGAGCTCCTGAGTAATCTTGGCCTTCTTCTTTGATTCTCCACTTGAATCTAGAATTTCCATTTGGGATTTAGAAATAGAAAATTTGAGTTGTGCTTGTAGTCGTTGAACCCAAAATTTAGTCCAATTGTGGACGATTTTTTTAATTTTGAATCTCAGTCATTGGAAAAATAATATTAAAAAAAATTGTTTTGAGTCCACAAGTTTGAAAAATTCAAAAAAATTGTACGCATTTGAACACATAACAATTTCTATAGGCCCATTCCATCTCATCCCTTGATCAAAAAAATCAAAGCAATCTCAAATTAATTTCGCCGGACGCAAAATGATAGTGCACCAGATTTCTTTACATAATTTTTTTTAATTGTGTCAGACGCAAAATGATCTTGCGTCTGACACATTTTTTTTAAAAAAAAGTTGATCGGACGCAAGATCATCTTGAGTCCGATGTGTTTTTTTATTTTTTATTTATCACACGCAAGATCATCTTGCGTCCGAAATTTTTTTTTAGAACGGACGCATGATGATCTTTCGATTCTTATATTTGAAAATTTTCTATATCTTCTCTTAAATATAGACGGCTACTTTTTTTTCCAAAATTTAAAAATATAGGAAACGATTACAGATACTCTTAAGAGCATCTGTAGTCGTTGAATGGTAAAATATGGATATATGGATAAATAGATATAGATATCCTAGTTTTGCTGCAGTCGTTCTAAGCTATATTTTAGCTTTCTATTAATATTAAAATAAGCGACGGCACATGATGTGCCGTCTGACGATAAAAATATACTAAAAAAATAACAAATTGCGTAGGACGGCACTTGAAGTGCCGTCCGAACGCTAAAATAAAAGATTAATTTTTTTTATGGGTGGGACGGCACATCATGTGTCGTCCGAGTAGAAAAAAAATTTTAATTATTATTTTAATATATTTTTAATCGATCCGTTAAAGTAACTTTTAATTAAATTAGTTATTATAGTTTAGTTAAATAAATAAATAATTAATTGGTGATAATTAAATTAAAAATGATATAGTTAAAGTGTTAGTAAAGTGTTAGTTAATTAAGGGTTAGTTTAAGTGTTAGTTAAATTAAAACTGCTATAGTTAATTAAGTGTTAGGATATTAAGTGTTAGTGTAAGTGCTAAATTAAGAAACCCATGGGACGGCACATCATGTGCCGTCCGAGATTTGAGGGAGGGGGGGGGGGGGGGGGGGGGGGACGGCACATTATGTGCCGTCCGGTGGGGGGGAATTTTTCGGATTTTTTAATTCGTTTTGGCGATTTAAAATTCAATAAACTAATTAGTTTATAAATGGGACGGCACATAATGTGCCGTCCGACAAAAAAAATATTAATTTTTTTTGTGGGACGGCACATCATGTGCCGTTACTCATATATGCATATAACTTATGCGGATTCTCAAATATAACAATCTACTGTAGTGATTTATCCATAATATGGATAAATAGCAAACGACTGCAGCGGGTTTTTTATCAAAAAATGCATATCTCTACTATTATAATGGGAAAGGGCCTTAGTGTCAGCGACTGTCATTTTGAAGACAGCACGTGCAGCGCACGTGTTGACAAAATGACCCACTTTGGTAAATATTTTCGGTAGTGGGTTAGTTTGGTAAATATTTTTGGCAGTGGATCAGATTGGAAATTATTTTCTTTTGGGTTGTGGCCTAACTTTGGTAAATATTTTCGAAATTATACCAGATTGGTAAATATATTTCAAAAGTGGATCAGTTTGGAAATTATTTTCTTTTTGACCTTACTCATTATCCATACAGTTTTTACCACGTGCACGTATGCACGTGTCTAATACTAGTTATGGATAAATAGAAAACGACTACAGATGCTCAAGGAAACGAAGAAATCTAAGTAAAAGGAAGAAGAGGCAAACATATACACGGCATAATGATGTTGAGATATAATTGCTATTTCATATTTTTTCTGCTCAAGTTGTGAGAAAAAAAAAATTTGAGAGCGAGGAGTAAAGTGGTAAAAGCAACAAACATCGGCGGGTCAAACCGTGCATTGAAAATTGAAGGAAGGATTCATAAAAGCAACATATGGATGATTTTTTTTTTTTAACAGAGAAAGGAAGGAATAGATCCTACCTGATTAATATTATATTATTACTAAGTTTATCCGTGGACATGTGCCTTCCGCAGACACATATTCTGAACTATACAATATATAAAAAAAACACTGTAAACATTAAAATATATACAATCCTATTTAACTAACAAATCATATAGGTCAACATTTAAATGCAATACTATTTGGTTAGTGACTACACGATAAGTTATAGAAAATAATTAGAATGTCATAAAATAATTACATGCTAAAACAATTATGGGTGATTTGGTTGGTTGTAAAAAAAATGAAGAGAGGAAAAAGCAATCTAGCGAAAGCAATTCCTAGGATTTGATTTCTTAAAAGTAGCTTTATTTGAATATAGGTTTACTGTAGCAATAATTAAATGTTAGCTTTGTTTTGGTTGTAGTAATACTGTAACGAAGGTAATTTAAAACACTTTTTTATTTTTTATTTTACATGAAATTAATCCAAAATTAAGGATTAATTAATTTTATTTAAGCTTAATCTCTAATGTTTTGGGTGAGTTAATTAAGCTTAATTAGATTTAAACTAATTAATTTTTAATCTCTAAATTTTATTTAATTATGAAAAGCCTAATTAAACCACAACAGATAAAGCTTTTCTTAATTAAGATTAGTGTGATTTTAATTAAACTTTTCTTAATTAATTAAAAGTAGGGATTAAATGTTAATTAGTTTTAAAACCCAAACAAATATCAACTACATGAGTCAAAATTTAGCAAAGTTCACAGCAGAAAATATGGAACCACCTATTCCTAAATTAAATTGCCTAGCAGCATAGCTTCCAGACTCTCAAAGACATCTTGGTGGCTCTTCACTTGAGGGGAATGAACCTGGAAGAGTGAGTAGCACCAATACCAGGTCTACCATGCTTGACGGGCTTGTACGAAATGGAGAACTCAGCAAGGTAGCGGCCAATCATCTCAGGCTTGATCTCAACCATATATGAGTATACTACGTATGAGTCTACAGTAGCCTCATTCAAATGTTGATCATTATCCCTTAGTTAAATTTATTATTAAAAAAAAGACTTACTGTAGCTACAGTAAGCCCTATTTTTAGATTTTATTGTATTTTGTACACTTTTAATTATTGTATTTGAACTCATTTATTATTGTGCATTTTGTCTTTTCTTGGGCTCTTTTGTTCTCTCTGGATCAATCTGTGTTCTTTTGATTGGATTCTGTTCTTTTGTGAATTTGGCTCTTTTCTATTTTGAATTCAATTTGTTCTCCCTTGTGTTCGTCTCATCTCGTTGCATTTGTTTGTCTCTTTTTGGAGCCAAAACCGATACCCAGAACCCAATATATTGACCCAAAACCCTAATTTCCTGATTTCTATAAATACCCCATTGATTTAACCCTAATTAATATACTCTCTCTCTTATCACTGCTTTCTCTCTCCCAGTACCCATCTCCCTCTCTGTTTCCGTTAACCCAAACCCAACCGTTCTCACCCCTGACCCTCGTCGCTCCTCCAACCATCCTTCACCACCGTCATCACCACCGTCATCGTCTCCATCCCCTCTTCATCATCATCGTCGTCACTTGTCCCCCCATCCTCGCAATCCCCATCACCGAAACTCCATCGCCGAGTTAACCTTCGCCGTAAAATTCATCTCCATCGCCCTATTCCCTCTCCGTGCACCCTCATCGCCTTCGTCGTCGATCGCCGCGCCTGTGCAGCCCCCTAGCGCCGCCGTTCGAGCCCCGGAGTTGCGAGCATCGTCATCCCTGTTTTCAACCTCGAAAACAGAGTTGCCCTTCGCCGGAGTTGTTTTCATCGCCGTCGCTTCCTGACCGTGGTAACGATGTCGCTCCGCCACCGCAGTCACTGTGGCAGTCATCGCGCCACGCAAGTCCGCCGCTCTCTTTCTCTCTCTTCTGCTGTCGAGAGGTAGGAGACGCGCCCCGATTGGGCGAGTCCGCTGTTTGCTGTTCTACCGCACCCTATCCCAAATTGCTGTCCCCTGTTCTGTAACTCCTGTTTTCCCGTATTTGAATTTTTATACTGTATTTTCCTCAATTGTACTCTCTCGTCTATTTGAGATCATGTGAATTGTTCAGATTGAATAAAATCATTATTTTTGTCTCAACTCAAGTTTTGGGTTCTTTTATCAAATTCATTTGTGTGCCATTTGTATCGTTCTTCATGAAAAATGGACCAATTCTTCTCACTATCTTTTTAACCCACATTTTAGTGCATTTTGACCATTTCTCATGTTGGATTCTATTTGAAACAGATACCCAAAACCCAAAACCCGATACCCTCACTATATAAACCCCTAACCCTAGCCCTTACTGTTCTACCCTAACAAACCCACCGCTCCTTCCCGTATCCCTCTCCTTCTCCTTCGCACCAGTCGAAACCAAATCAGCATTCACCTCCACCATCATTCTCCATCGAACTCGGCTCACCTCCACGGCCTTCGATCACCACCATCACCTTCAACATCCCCACCTAGTCGCCTGTGCCTCGCCAACCCTGCGACCACCATGCCATCACCCTCTCGAACCCAACTCCTCCATTACCCAAATTCTCGACAACCACCCCATCGCCATTACCGTCGCCATCCCCTCGCCGCATCGCTTCCACCCTCTCATCCTCATCGCCTCGCCCCCTCTTTCTCTCCGACCTCCGTTCGCCATCAGCAACAGCCGAACCCACTCCTCCGCTCTCCCCTGTTTCGAAACCAAGAACAGAGGCTCGCCGCCAGCCGCCGCCGTCGACTTCACAGTCGTCGCCGCCTTCCGTGTCTGTCGCAGTCACGCCGCCGTGCCATCGCCACCGTTCGCACGTTCCCTCTCTCTTGCACTCTGTTTCGAAGAAGAGAACGAAGGAAGAAGGCAGCAATTTTGGCGGGATTTGATCTCAGCCATCAGATCGCTTCAAGATCCGTGCGACCGAGATCGCTGTCCCGTGTTGTGCCCACAGTGAATCCCGTCCGCTGTCCCGTGTTCTGGCTTGATCCACTGCGCAAGAGGATACTGATTGGGTGGGTTTGCTGTTTGCTGTTTTGGCGCAGCGAATCCCCTTCTGCTGTTTGCTGTTCTGGGCTGATCCGGTGTGGGGGAAACTCGATCTACGGTCGATCTTCGCACGCGCTTTTTGAGGACTTCCTCCGGGATTTTTCGATCCAACTTTCTTCAACAAGTGGAGCTTATCGTCGTCAATTTAAGGCAAGTATCCTTGTACATTTTATTGTTCTAGTACAAGCACCCTTGAAATACTACAAATAGTTAGATTGTGACTCCTCTTTGAAATATCATTGTAGATCAATATTGAACCTCCAATTTGACAAATCTAAGAGTCACAAAATTTCCTCGTATTTAATTTATAATTATTAGACTCTTTTACCCTTGGACACGTGAAAACATAGACATATGAATTAAGGAGCTCTAAATTTGTAGATACATGTCACATTTAATTTTTGGACGAACTTGCGACCCTATAACTTGAAAAACATTTATTATTTGCTGTTTTGACCTCCATTATCATGTATTGATGCCACATAATAACTTAGATGCCAAATGACATTTTTTCATGAAATCTACACTAGCAAGTTAATTCTACGTGTTGCTGTCCTGAATTTCCTTTCGCTGTTTCTACCCCCTTATCATTTGAATCTGGGCTCGAGCCCTGAATAGAAATTGTAGATCTGGATGTGTAGATATCGATAACTTCCAAAAGTTCTGAATTCGGAGTTACGGTCTAGGAGTTATGGCAGTTATACTGCAGTTGTGTCCGTAGACGCAGTTTTGCAAAACTGCTGTATACACTTACTTTGCAAATTAATTTAGCTGTGAAAACAGCGAGCGTTTGACACGAAATTTTATATGTAGTTGCTGGACACCCTATAGGACATCCCCAATTTTTCTTAGAATTAATCTACATTATTTCAACACTATTTCATATGCATAAATACAAATATACAAATTCTGCCTGAACAAATGTAATAAGTCGGGGTTAAGGGAAAGACTATAGAGTGGACAATATATGTAAGTGTACTCAGAAGGGGGCCCGTGTTTCCCAGTACTCGGTTCATGAAGCTGTTGCATGTGATGTATTCATGGAGTCAGTTACTTGACTCATGAACCTGTTGTATTCATGGAACCACTGTATGGTCCTTGAACCTGTTTGTATTCACGAACTCGTTTCGTGAACCTGTTATTAAATTTCGTATTCATGAACCGTGCCTGCCTGATACCTGATACCTGATACCTGAAACCTGAGTACACCGCCCTATAGACTCCATTACTAGGTCTAAATAAATTTTTTTTTGACTGTAGCAACCATGTAGTAAAAGTATGGATGCATGTCGTGCTACCTAGATAGTAATCACACAAGACTTGAACTTAATACTTGTTACCTGATTATCCTGTTACCTGATTACCTGGTTACCTGATACCTGATACATGAAATTTGAACATGACACCTGTAACTCGAAACATGAAACTTGATACATGAAACCTGACACATGAAACATGATAGTTGATGTTAGATACCCCAACCAGTTCACCTGACATATGTTTTACTATTAGTAGTTGTTATCTAGCCTGTTGACTAGGATGTCCCTCTTGCTAGCTAGTTCTTAGATTCCCACTACTTGTTGTATCCCTGTTGCATTCTTGATTCCTGTTCCCCCTACTTGTACTCGTTTTTACTATTTGTGGCCCTAGCTTGCACTAAGGGCATTCTCTCTTGTTTTTCCTGTTTTCCCTTTTATATTTATTAAGCAGACTTGGGACAAGTTACCTGCTGGAATTGGCAAGCAGACGTTTCAGGTTTTGCTTGGAGCAAGGACCTGTTTAAATAGTTGCTTTCCTTAAGGTATTTATTTCTCCTGCTGTATAAGACTTGTTTCCGAGTTTACACTTGATCCAGACATGGAAACTATTTGAATATTATCATTTGTTTAAATTATTTTCTGTTGCTTAATAAATTATTCATGCATGCTTGGTTATATATAAATCTGGTTATATTCTTGTTATGATGCTGAGTCGATCCTACAGCTTATGGATGATGTGAAAAATCATCCGCTGGGCTTTGTCACGTGTTCGTATTCCATATTTTTGGGAAGCGGGACGTGACATGTTCGGTTGGATCCAGTGTGAGGTCGCGATCTTATTGGTTGGTCCTTGCTGTCCCGTGTTCTGCCACAGTCGATCCTGCTTTTGTTGTCCACTATTTTGGGTCGAATCCGGTGTGAGGCAGAGGTTTGATTGGTCATTCTGGTGTTTAGTGTTATGTGTGCGCCAGATCCAGTTCCAGTGTTCTGCATTCTGTCCCGATCTGGTGTGAGAAATTGCTCTAGAATCTTGCTGTTGCTGTTGATTCTTCGTGCATTATTTTGGGAGATTTCGCCCGAGATTCTGATCCCGTTATTCTATTTTAATAGAATATTTTAATTATATTTTATTTTAATTATATCTTTAACCCTTTTTATTATTTGTGTTCAAGATTATTTGATCTCCTGCAAGTAGATCATATCCTTTTGTTATAAAAAAAAACTGTTTTGACAATTCCGTTAAGATTATCGAGGGTTTACACAAGCTAAACCGACATACTCTTAACATCGTGCTTTCTCTTCGATCTAAACCTAGTTCCCAATGTTTCATGCATTTGCACATTAAACAACTAGATTTATGCATAGGATTGCTTGATAGATTGGACATTAAAATTGAACATGCTAGAATTGGATTTAATTGATGAATTGACATCATGACCATGATAAATGTATCTTAAACCTTAGAAATTTGCATGTTGGCACCTAGGATTGTTTTGATTACCAATTTACATGCTATATGTGATCGTGTGAATTATTTGTTATCTTTTTATATTAATTTGATTTCTGGACTGCTGTATGTTTCACTTTGAATCAGATTTTTAGACATGCTAATGACATTATTTGGAAGAACTTACTAAACATAAAATGTAGCCCTTGATGTCTAAATAGTTTTTCCCTGGTCTGGATTTAAATTTCAATTTGCCATCTGTTAGATATCATCACTTTACTGCAACTGTGTTAGTAATTTCAGACTCATAATTTCATGCGTATCCTATTGTTGTTTATTTTATTTGACCTTGTTAACAGTAAAGGAAAAATCTAAAATAATTTAGGCTGAACCTAGACATGTATAGTTACTTCCCTGAATTTTTCTAGATTTTATTAATGAGTTTTCTGACCCAAAATAATTAAGGGAACATAACCTACTACATGCTGACTGAACATAAAACCTGATTTGATTAGAACTTTTACCCTAGTTCCTATCAGTGCGTTTGGTTTGTTGTTTTGAAAACAGTTTTCTGAAAACTGTTTTGTGAAAACAGTTTTCTGAAAACAGTTTTCTGAAAAAGAGTGTAAAATCTGTTTGGTAAATTTTTTTTCTGAAAACTGTTTTCTAAACAAAAAAAAGTGTAAAAGCTATTTGGTAATTTTTTTTCTGAAAACTGTTGTCTGAAAATAGTTTTCTGAAAAAGAGTGTGTAAAAGCTGTTTAGTAATATTTTTTTCCGGAAAACTGTTTTTTTGAAACTAACAGTATAAAATACGTTTGGTAAACCAGTAAATATGAAATTTTGATTAAAAAGTTATTGGAAAATGAGGTCATAAATCGCGTTTGGTTATAAAAATAAATTCTCAAATTTATAGGAAAACAGTTTTTTTCACAATGAGATTATAAAAGGCGTTTGTTCAATCAATTTACATTAATTTTCTGCTGAAGTTTTTTTAATTGCTGCAGTTACAGAGCAAAGTTGTACAAGTATGGGAACAAGAAGCCTGAGCAGCATCGGAATTGAGCAAATCTTATCAATATGAGTTGTATTAATGTGATATACCTTAAGCTTGTTCTTATGAACTGATATTCGACTATGCTTTCTCTAATGGAGATTTTGTATTCTTATTGTATGTAACATTCCCTTAACTTGATATGCGATATGCAAAAGAGTAATATGAAAGATCATTTGAATATAATGTAATGAAAATTCTTTGATCGCATCCTTTTTATTTTCTTCACATTAAACTTGCTTGAATTAAAAAGGATGCGATCAAAGAATGCTTGAATTACATCCTTTTTATATAATATAATGTATTGGAGCTTAACACGGTTGAAGCTCCATTGCTATAGGTTTTAGCGATGGTTTTCGCATCCAATTATTTGAATATATACCCATCGCTCTACACACAATTTTTTCTTATTAATTACGCTTATGATAATTTAATAATTTCTTTTATAATATTAATTCAATTATAAACCAAATACACAATGAAATAAATACATGTGTTTATGAAACAAAATTAAATTAAATTAAACTTCAATCATATTAAAAATTAATAAAGTATTACAAGCATTTCAAATTCAAATTACAAAATAGTTAAAATGTCAACCTAAGAGTACCATACTGACATATAATACGCATATAAAGTCTTATAATAATCTCATCCACTTAATTTCGAGGTTTGCTCCATCAACAGAAAATTAGCTTCCATTACCAATAAATAGTGTACATCTACAACTCGCCAATAAATAACTCCAATCTACAATGCTGACTGGAAAATCATCTCAGCAAGTTCCTGTACCATCAAAAATTTAAAGGAATAGTTATTAGGCACATTCAGCGAAGGGTAATAAAGAAAACTTGTTCGGCACAGGGCAAATCTCAAAACTATTTTACCATCAATCTACGAAAAAGAAAACCATGTAACATATCAGGAAATAAATCGAGGGAAGCAATGATGTTTTAAGAACCGTCATGGTGCCAATCTAGCTTCCCTCCCCAACACCCACCCCAAGGTGCAGTGGTGCCAAAAAAGGAGTGCCAGTGTTATTTACAAGAAAGTGAATAGAGATAATAGAAAGAAATCATTTCTCAATAAGCTTTCATATCAAAAAACAAACAAGGCAACTGTGAATCTTAAACCCATTTGCCATGTGAATCTAAAACAAAAGAGCTTAACTTCCGAAGGAGACATAAAAAATTAGAGATTTTAATTTCAACAAAACACTTACTATTCATTCGTGTCTGTACAGGAATGGTTGAACTCATAAAATGTGTGGATTCAGGTGTGCGTTTATTTTATTCAAATGACATCTAATGATCCTCGAGTTATATTTATTGTATGCGACGAACAAGTTTCATTCATGCCTTAGTCTCGAAAATGTCTCGTATAATTAATGCATGGGTATGTGAATATATAGAAGTTTCTAGAGTGCTGTGATTATACAATTGTTGAACATTAAAAATAAGTACGCTGCAACATAACTAACCAAGTATCAGTAATAAGTTTTAAATCTGCGAAAAATGTGTAAAGTAGTTTCAATGCTACAAATAGATGTGAAAATGCCAAACTGTTGGTTTATGGACTCATGATGAATTCAGTGTAAGTAAGATCAACTGATATAGGCAAGCCGAGCATCATGAGAAGTGCAGCATGCACACATAAGGACAGAAACTAAGTGTATCCGTATGTTTAGATATATAATTTGGGGTCTACAAGAATTGCTGAAGTTAATTGGGGAAGACACCACAAAAATGGATATGAGTTTAATATGGGTTGTAAGTAACAAGCCTGTCACACATTATACTCGAAAGACATGAGTTTGGATAGTTAAAAACTTAAAATTATATTGTGCACTACATTGCTTTGTTTCCCCTTGATCAACACTCTACATCACAAAGAGACGGAGAAAGATACTAAAACAACAGTAACAACAAAGTCTTTATGCCAAATCTTTAGTGTCAGCCACATGAATCCTACTTATCGTTCCACATTAAGGACCATCTCCTCTATCAATTTAACACCTATCATATCTTACATAATTGTCTTGAACTCTTGATCCAAATCCATGTAGGTCTACACCAAGTCGTCGCTTCATTCATTACAATCCTATCACTCTTCACTAAATGGTCTTATTAATAATTGCTAGTCAATAGTCATCGTTGGTAAATTTTTACATGCCCAAACCATCCAGACCAGTTATCATTCTGACCTCAACTGGAGCTATCTCTTATACCATCTCAACCGGTTTTCCATTCATCCACTTTTAATGGCTGAAATTGATGCTAAATACAAATTAGGGTTAAGAAAGATAAGTCAATTGAGCCCTACAGTTTCAAAGACCCCGCAAATGTTATTCACAAAATATATTCAATAGATGGGAAGCAAAGATATAGCATAAATATGTTGATTAGATAGCAGCAAGAGACTAAAGCATTATAATAAAGCAACTGAATATACCTGAGAAGGTTCAACAGATTTGGGCAGATTCTCCAAATAAAGCTCCCATTCCTGCCCGTGCCATCCTGACACCTCATCCTCTCTTGGCATTCTTCCAAGTGCAAACTCCTTTGCCGCAGATACAATCTTTGAATAAAGAGTTGACTCTGGTTCAATAGCATCAGGAGGGATTCCTGTACCCTCAACCCAGAGCTTAAGATCGATCTGATTTTCTATTCCAGGAACATTTGCCACCAAGAAAGTAAGAAATGTATCGGTATCTATTAATCACATGTTTCACTTTCTAGAAATCGCAAGACCAAAAATGGGGAAGCATAGTTCCATTTTGAAGTATATAATGTTTAATTTATGAAGCATAAAAACATTGCATACAAATCTTTCATGGACCAGCCCAAGGTAAACCTTTCGAAGTGAAAAAATAATAATGTGAATTAGGAACATCAAAATTTACTCAGTGTGTTGAAAATTTTTCCATTAGCGTCCTCCTCTACAAGGTGGACCTAACCCTAGGTAAAACTCTCAAAGTGAGAAAAATAATGTGAATTATGTATGTTGCTTGCACATAGTTAGTGGACCTGAACCTTGTGTGTGTAGACCTGCCGTGGGTAAAACTCTCAAAGTAAGAAAAAATAATGTGAACTGGGTACATGAAAATTTTCAAAGAAACTACTTACTACTCAGAATAAATCCCTGGAGTAGGCTTTGAGTTCTTCCAAAGTCCTTCTTGTAACTAATGGAGCACTAAATCTGATGGATGAAAAAAACAAAGAAACAAAGAAAGATGTAGCAACAATGGCAAGGAATATGTAGACAATGGCAAGAAAGATGTGTGTATTCAAAATTGCTATAGTTCAAAAGCATATAAATATAGTATTCAAAATCACAATTACCTCAAGTCCATCTTCATCATCTATG